>CM031234.1:319017275-319617275 GCA_018340775.1 Taxus wallichiana var. yunnanensis | reverse complement strand
GGGGTTTCCACGTTTGTGCACCATACCAAAAGTGTGCCAAAGAGACATGTGGTACCTTTCGTGGTATTTCTATACTTAGCCAATTTGGGCCTCGATTGAATGCTACCTTTCTCCACTTTGACTTATGAGGCAAGATCAAGAACCATAGAAAGACTCTGCGGCCTCGAGGCAAGATCTAGACGGGAAGACATAAAGTTTATCAAACCATGCAGACTACAAGATTTTAAATTAACAGGGGCAAGATTGCAAATGAGCACCAGCTTCTTCAAAGCATGAATTTTCCTATCTCTCTAGAATTCTCAATCTACTCAGACATCTCTCAAAGGCACCAACTCAAAATTTTCAAAACTTGACTTAAAAATGAGGGGAATTTTGAGGGTGACAACAACTGGCTCTTTCTGGGGATGACTTGGCTAGGGACAGAGGAACGAGGCAAGATCAAGAACCATAGAAAAACTCTAGGAAAGTAGACCAATGCCTTATCCATTGGAAAAATAGAGTCAAAGGTAAAACCAATATAGAAGACAACACACATGGAAGGGAAACAAACCAAAAAGGAAAGACAAAAACAAATAGAACACCGCACATAGTATATACAAAAGGACTACCCAATTGCCTAAGACTTAAAAACTTAAAATTCAAATACATCTACTATAAGGAAGTGGGAGAGGATATCCATCCATGTAATCCAATTAGAAAGAATTTTCTCTAGCAAAGTGTCTAATTTTGAAAGGGCCAAGCCAAAGAGAATCAAACTTACCATGGCTTCCTCGAGGTTCATGTATTTTGTCCCACAAAACAATGTCTCCCACTTGAAAATCTTTGGGCCTAGTTTTCTTATCAAACAAATCTTTCACCTTCAGTTGATGAGATGAGATCCTATCAAAAACTTGCATCCTATCTTCATCCAACTTCTAGAGATACATGATCCTCTTGTCCAAGGAACTGGTGAAACTTGTATCTTTAATAGCCTTCATTAAGTGTAAGGCTAGAAATTCCACTTTATTGGAAGTTGAGCTTCAACACCATACACTACCTGGAATGGAGACATCACAATTGCTCTTTTAAGTGTAATTCTATCTTCCCAGAGAGCATCATAGAGATTCTTGTGCCAATTCCTTTGAGAGTCATTGAAAAGCTTCCGAATGATGGTTACCAGATTCTTATTTGTTGATTTTTCTTGTCCATTCCCTTGAGGATAATAATATGAAGAATGAGCAAGGGAAATTCCATAGCCATAGCAAAAATCCATCATCTCAGAAGAATAAAAATTGGAAGCATTATTAGTCACAATCTTGTTTGGTACCCCAAACCTTATCAAGATGTTCTCCTTGATGAAATTACACACCACCTCAGAAGTAGTGCTTTTGACTAGAATAGCCTCTACCCACTTTGTGAAGTAATCTGTAGTAGTTAGCATGTGAGTATGTCTAGCATTGGAAGGTGGGTTAAGAGTTCCAATGAAATCCAATCCCCACTGTTGAAAAGGCTCATCAATCACTACTGGTTTGAGTGGTAAAGCAACCAACTTAGGTCTCCCAACAAAATTCTGACAGGCTTCACACTTACCTACCCATTTTGATGCATCTCTAAACAATGTAGGCCAATAGTACCCTACACAAAGGATCTTATGGGTAGTGACAATAAAAGAGAAATGCCCTCCACAAGCCTTTGATCATGAAAAGCTAAAAACAACTTCTTTTGTTGCTCTTTGTCCACACATTTAAGGAATCTTCCATCAATGCCTCGCTTGAACAAAGCATTTTCCCACAATACATATTATGCATACCTTAGCTTAATAGATCTCTTTTCCTTGGCACTCAAATGGGATGGACACTCTCCATAAGTAAGAAAATCCGCAATATCGGCATACCACTCATTTTTTGAATTGAGGAGGAGGACAACAGGAACATCAACTACTTTTGTGGACAATTCTTCATCAGCCCCTTCAACAATAAGCTCACATAAGCCTTTACCATGGACTAGCTTAGTTGGCTTGATATCAAGGTCATATTCTTGGAATTTTTCTACCCAATTGCCTCTCTTAGTTCCAAACTCCTGTTGTGTAAGAATAGACTTGATGGTTGTATCAAGTACAAGCACAACAAAGTGAGAATTAAGAATATAAAACCGAAACTGCTTGACAACTTTGACCACTGCAAAAGAATGTTTCTCCATCATAGTATATTTCAATTCATGAGCTTTCAAAACATAGCTCATGAATGCAATCGGAAGTTCATGATCCTCAAAATTTATCTGAGTTAGCACAACAAGGCAAGGTACTCTCTCTAGCATAGCAATAGATAATAAAATCTTTACTGAAATCAGGACATACTAAGATGGGGGTTCTAGCAATGGCTTTCTTAATACCTTCAAATGCTTCTTTACCCTCGGAAGTCCAACCAAATTTTTATTTCCTTTCATCATGTGAGCAACACTTATAGTTAGTTCTGCAAAATCTAGAATGAATCTCCTCAAGAAATTTATCTTGCCAAAGAAAGAGTGAACACCCTTTTTGCTTGTGGGAAGAGGAATCTACTGGATTGCTTGAAATATTTCTAGATCTATCTTGATCCCTTATTTGGAAACAATATGCCCCAACAACTTGCCTTCAGTAACACAAAAGACAGATTTCTTAGGATTAAGAGAAACTCCATGTTCTCTGCATTTTTGAAGAACTATTTCCAGATGCTAAAGATGATCTACCCTTGTTTTGGAAAAAACAGTCAAATCATCAAGGTACACAACAATACACTTTCCCTTTAGACTGCCAAAATCTAAATCCATTGCCCTCTGAAAAGTGGCACCAACATTGATAAGACCAAATGGCATTCTCTTGTAGGCAAAGGTGCCCCAAGGGGTAGTAAAAGTAGTCTTGTGCTGATCTGGGGTACTGACTTCCACTTGATTGTATCCAGAGAATCCATCTAGCATAGACAACATCTCAGAGCTTGAGACAACTTGTAAAACTTGATCCATCATGGGGAGTGGATAGTTGTCTTTTAGAGAGGCCTGATTCAAATTCCTGAAGTCTACACAAATGCAGATCTCACCATTATTTTTTCTGATAGGCACAATGTTGGTGATCCATGTTGAATGATGTTTAGGGAAAATAATATTTGCTTTTAGTAACTTCTGGATCTCTTGAATAATAGTATCAATAACCTTAGGATTGTACTTCCTTTACTTCTTCTTGAAAGGTTTGATCCCAGGTCTCAGAGGGATATAATGCTGCATCTCCTTTGGTTGAAAACCCTTAAGATCATCATATGAACAGGAAATAACATCAACATACTTCTTTAATAGGTTTACTACTTTCTTCTTCTCTTCTTGAGTGTAAAGTTTTCCAATATTCACCACCTTGGGTTCATCATTGCTTCCAATATTGACCTTCTCATACTCAATAGATTTTTGAGTTCCTTGAGAAGCTTCAGATTTGATGAACCTATCATGTTTGTCAAACAAATCTTCTAGACTCACCAATCCTTTGGGAATATTGTTACCCTTCAACTTAATATAGCCATCCTGATCCATTTCTTCCTTGATCTCTTCCTCATTAGAGGGCACATGTTCTCTAGGAAGAGTTTCATTTCCTTCAAAATATAACTGATTGAAGTTATCTTTAAGCTCCAAGAAAGAGAGCAAGTGTTGATCATCATTGAAAACCTACACATTGCTTGCATTATCCAACACACTAGGCCTATTAATCATTTCAATGGTAAATTTATCTTGAGAGAAATCCATATGAAGAATCAACAAAGATCTTGAGATAGATAGAGAATCAACTCTAGTATTATTTTCTCTTGGCACAACTTCAATTGAGAAGGCATCAAGGAATTCAATGGAATACAAAACAAGATTTCTTTAATGTTTCAATCTTCTATTCTTTGACCTCCAAAACATTTCATTACCAAAACCTTTGTTATGCAGATATTTGGACTTGTTGCCACTCATGGAACACTATACATCTCTTCCTTTGATCCGCGACATGCAACCTTTGTTCCACAACAATCTCTTCTTTTAAAACCCATGGGAAAGTAAAATTTTCCCCCTTTGTTGTGTGGAATTGACTTGTGTTCCAAACTTGTGAAACAATTCAGGATGATCCTCTAAACCCGTGAAACATTACCAAATGGTCGAACCCATGAAACACTACAGCCTAATTTCAAACCCATGAGAACACTACAAAATATTTTCCTTTGTTGTGCGACATGTAGAATTCAAACTGAAATAAATTTTTCTTGATTGATTCAATCCTTAGGCATCAATGGAAAATATTTCCATCATATGAGATATGTAAGATAATTTCTTTGACATCATCATTCCTTTGACAAATTTCTTTGACATTATCATTCCTTTGACATAAATGACAATATTTCTAACAATCTCCCCCTTTTTCATTGATGGAAATCTTCCATAGCCTTCCATAAAGATTTCCCGTGAATATAGAAAGAACATAATACTCCCCCTTATTGTAATTTTACCCCTTTCTGTAACTCTCCCACTTTGACATCAATGGAAAAGGGACAATCACAATTATCATATAAAAATTATTCATAAGCTGATCTTTCTCTCGAGTTTCCTTCACTACGAGCTAAAAAGATAATGTAGTGATTATATCTCCTTAATTGATACTTATCCTTTAGTGAAAGGATGAGAAAAATATCACTCCCATTTTTTTCCTGAGATATTCAAATGTTTCTTTTGGAAGGGGATTTGTGAAAATGTTTGCAATCTAATCTTTTGTGGCAATGTATTCCAACTTAAAATGTTGTTATACTACTTGTTCTCTTAAGAAATTATACTTTATAGGAATGTGCTTTGTTCTAGAGTGCATAACAGGATTCTTTGAAATATTTATTGCACTAGTGTTATCACAAAGTATGGAAATTGGAAGATCAAATTCTACCTTGATGTCTTTCAATGTCTGCTTCATCTAGATGACTTATGTGTAACATGAAACTACTGCAATGTATTTTTCCTTTGTTTTAGATACGAAATAAAATCCTACTTCTTGCTTAACCAATATACTAAATTGTTTCTAAGAAATAATGTTGATCCAATTGTACTCTTTCTATCATCAATGTTGTCAACACAATCTGCATCATTGTATGTTGTTAGAGTGAAATATTCACCTCTTGAATACCACAAACAAAAATCCAAAGTGTCATTTAGATATCTAAATATATTTTTAATTTCTTGCACATGTGTTTATTTTAGTTTTGTTTGAAAAATGCTAGCAAACCTACTACTTGCATAACATTTGGCCTTGATGTTGTCACATATAGTAGGATGCCAATCATTGACCTATAAAGTGTTTGATTTGTTTCAGGATTCATCATCCTTGTTTAACTTACAACTTGTGATCATGGGTGTGCTTACCAGTTTGTAATCTTCCATTTTAAACTTCTTTAATACCTCCTTGATATTCTTGGTCCGTGAGATAAAAATTCCTTTGTTGGATTGAGAAATTTTTAATCCAAGAAGAATGATAACTCACCAATCATAGACATCTCAAACTCCTTGAAATTTCCATTGCAAACTTTTGACAAAATTTTTCACTACTAATAAAAATAATATCATATACATAAACCACAACAATCAACTGATTATTACCTTTAGTATTGATGTAAATATTGCTATCAACAATTCCTCTTTTGAAACCTTTCTACTGTAGATACTTGTCAAGTCTTTAGTACTTAAGCTTTGGGGCTTTTTTAACCCACAAAGTTATTTATTCAACTTACACACACAATCCTTTTGATTTGATAACAAGAAACCTTTTGGTTGTTCAATGTATAACTCTTCCTCTAAATTTCCATTGAGAAAGGAAAACTTAACATCCATTTGATAAACTTTAAATTTCTTAAAAAAACAAATGCCGAAAAATTCTAATAGCTTCAAAATTTTCTTGAAAATCAATGGCTTCAAATTGAGCATACCCCTTACAAAATAATCTTGCTTTATTTCTCACAACTTGACCATCTTCATTTAGCTTGTTCTTGAAAACCCACTTGGTGCCAATCACATTTTTCCTTTTGGTCT
The DNA here is from genome assembly GCA_018340775.1 of Taxus wallichiana var. yunnanensis. Lineage (NCBI taxonomy): Eukaryota > Viridiplantae > Streptophyta > Pinopsida > Cupressales > Taxaceae > Taxus > Taxus wallichiana. Next base: position 319,611,230 of record CM031234.1, on the reverse strand, counting down.
TGGGACAAGTTCCCAAGTCTCATTATTTTCAAACCGATTTAGCTCTTCTTCCATAGCATCAATCCATTGCTTGTCTTTTCTCACTTTTGTAAAGTTACTAGGTTCTATTTTAAATAGTATAGACAGGTTTTCATGTTCATATGTGTCTACTAATCTTATTCTTATTTGTACTTCTACATTTTTATCACCCAAAATTTGACCTTTTGAATGGTTCTTCTGGACAGAGCTAGATGGTGCCTTTGTATCCTTTCATTTAGTATCTTCTTCTTCTTCTTTATAGATTCCTTCCTTTGGGTAATCAATTTCTTGTACTTTTTCTTTTTTATATCTCACTTCATCCACTTTTACATTTATACTTTCAAAAATCTCATGCAATATTTTATTGTAGCATCTATAGGCCTTGCTTCTGAGCATAACCAAGGAAGATACCTTCATTTGATATGGCATCAAAATTTTCCAAGTATTCATCATATCTATTTATATAGCACTTAATCCAAAACACTTTGAATTATTTAAATGTTGTTGGTCTTCCCTTCCATAATTCGTATGGTGTTTTGTTGTTATTTTCTCTTATTTTTCCTCTATTTAATATGTATACTGTTATGTAAATTACTTCTCTCCAAAATGAATATGACAATTTAGATTCATTTAACATTGTTCTTTCCATCTCTTGAATAATTCAATTCTTTCTTTCATTAACTCCATTCTTCTGTGGAGTCCTGACAACTGAGAAATGTCTCCTTATTCCATGATTTTCACAAATTATTCAAATTCATTTGACGTAAATTCTTCTCCATGATTATATATTAGGCACTTGATTTTTAGATCAGTTTCAGTTTCAACCAAGGATTTAAATGTCTTAAACTTATTAAATGCTTCAAATTTTTCTTTTAGAAAACAAACCTATGTCATTCTAGAGTAATAATCAGTAAACAACATAAAATAACTCTCACCTTGAAATCTTTGTGTTCTTGTAGGCATGGAGCTAATTTTCACCAAATTATCAAAGTTTATGTGTCCCATTCTTCTATGCCATAACCAACTCTCATCATCTTGTCCCATGTATATATTTTCTCTTTTGATCTCACTAAGTACATATAGGTTATTTGTTGTTTAATTTGCATCTACAATTAATTTTCTTGTATCATCTTTCCTGATCTCACAACCTTGAGGATAAAATGTGAAGGTGTATCGTTGATCACACATTTGACTAACACAGAGAATATTATTCTTTAAACCTTCAACATATAAGACATTCTCTATTTTTTCCTTCCATTATCAAGAATAAGATTACCTCTTCTAGTTATTCTTGTTGTAGCATTATCTCCAAACTTTACAGTTTTTCCATTTACTTCCTTTAGAGAGATAAACTTGTTTTTGTCCCCTTTCATGTGGCTTGAGAAACCACTATCAATGTACCATTGATTTTCTTCATTTTGAACATAAAAGGTGGTTTTTAAAAGTATGGATTTATCCTTTTTCTACTATTTTGTTTGATTCCTTTCCCAAACATTTATTGATTTTTTATTTTTTAGTAAGAACATCCACTTCTTTTTTTCGGTTTGGGAAACTCTCTAAAACCATTTCTACAAAAAGTGCTATATGACCATATTTTTGCACTTATAACATACAATATCATTCTCTTTGTAATATGATAATGGATCAAATGAATTGTAGTTTCTATTTGAGACCCATAAGAACTTATGTTCTTGTTCCATTTAAAATTTATTGCATGAGTTCTATAATTTATTGATTTATGACCAAAATTAGTACATGAAAAATAATAACCATAAAAAGAGTTTTAAAACTTAATCATATGATAGTTCCTTAGAGGAAAGGATCTTCTAGTTTTATCCTTGTTACCTTTGGGAGGAATGTTGGTATTCGTGGAACATGACTCTCCTTCATCTTGCTTCTTTCATTTTTCATGGGACTCTGAGAGAATTAACATAACTTAAGTATTTTCTTTATTTTCCTTCTTTGGTGGCACTCTGGGATCTTATTTGGTGGTCCTTTGATATTATTTGTATCCAAGTTTTATAAATGGTGATCTTTAGTTGTTGATAATATCATCTAACACTTCAAATATCTTATCAAACTTGAGGCATCTATTCAACTTTGTAGTTATTTTCTCGAGTTCCTTTTTTAAGGAAACAATTTCAAACTCCTTTCACAATTTACTTATTTTGTTTTCAACTGGTTTCTCACTTCTTCAGTTATTTTATCCTCTTCAAGTTGAATCTTATGGTTAATGATTTTTTCTTTTAAATAAAAATACTCTTCTTCATATTTTTGAAGTTGTAACTTTTTTTAGATTCCTTTTTTTTTCAGCATTTTGATCTCATTTAGGGCACAAATGAGTTATTATTCTAGATCCACTTCCCATTTTCTTCAACATTATCTTCCTATTCTAAATCCTTGTCTTCTTCTCTTTTGTTTTCACTTTCCAAAGCATCCTCATTTTATTATACTTTGCCATGAATAAAACTTCTTCTTCATCACCATCTAAGATACTTCCATTGTTATCCTCGGATGAGCTACTATCCTCTTTGGAATAGAGGTTTTTCTTGTGCTTGTGAAGGATTAATTAAGCTAAAATGTAAAATGTAAGCCTAAAATGAATGTTATAGTAGCAATAAAATGAATAAGCAGTTAAGTACATAAATAAACCCAAGCAAATTAAGCTAGTAAGTATGAAACCCTAAGTGTAATGAGAGGGTAAGAAGCCTTAACTGATTCATAGAGATCTCAAAGGTGTAAAAATATGGAAAAATAGAAAATATGAAGCACCAAATGTCACACTAGAGCTCAGAAAAATGTAGATTTGGAAGAATTAGTTGGACTGGGGTACCTGGAGAGAGACAGGGGAGCTCATGCGGCACCTTAGACTGCTTTCTGGGCACTTGGGTCTCATGAAAATGTTTAGGAAACCTCCTCTAAGGTGTCACAATTTATTCAATTTTATTCTCCTTTGTTCTCTCTAAGGTCACTTTGATTTTTGAGGTCATGCAAAATATGCAATGAAATATCAACTTGTAAAGCCCTCAAATAGACATCAAATCCTAAAAAAGAAAGATGCAGAATGAGGGGTCAAACTGTCCTCTATTGTCACAATGGTGAACTTACAATTGAGCGTTGCACTACATCTTAGACCTAATGTATTTCGTGTGTGTGTGTGTGCACAATTGTGCCCTAAATGGATCTTGTGCGTGTTGCACTTGATAGCAAACAAGTAAGATAAATGTAACAAAATGTAATAGATGTATGCATGGAATAAAATGAACTTTCCTCCTATGAAGTGTATGCATAATAACCAACCCTTGTGTCCCTTGGATGGTGTTATATGAATGCAATGGAGCTCTTAGATGCTTTATGGATGCAACCTTAGGTGGTGATAGCTAATTCTTAGTGCTTGGTCCCTTATTATGATCACATAACTTTATATTTATATGATTCCTTTTCTTGAATTTCGTAATTAACCCCAAAAGCATGACTAAAAAAAAGTTTCTCAAATAGATAGAAATGACCCAAAAAGTGTGAGTAAAGTACAAAGGGGACTAGGGCGCCTAGAGGGGACAAGGGCACTGACACCGGCATCTTGGTGGCGGTGGTGTCTAGGATGATAAATGCCAAAGTATAAAAGGAAGATTGTGTAAATAAGAGTGCAAGACTGAAAGTAGAACATAAATTAAAAAAAGATGGCCAAAGACATGGGTTGATTAGTAATTTTCTTACTTAGGAATCACATGAATAGTAGTATGTAATCAAGACTAGATAATTACCCAAAGTGCATGATTTAGTGTCTACATTTACCCCCACTTTATGTTGGTAAGAGAAAATCTTGGTAACATAAAGTAGATAGAGATGCATATCTGATAACCATGTAGATTGATTATGCAAGCATCTTTGAGTGATTAAACAAAGTGTGGAGTGATAAAAGTGTGAAGCGTGGATGCTAAAGAGGAAAAAGTGTAAAAAGTGATGATGAAAATGAACTTAGGGTAGAAACACATGTGTAGATGTTGCGATGTACCTATTGTTAATGTCGATGTTGTTATTGGTGTTGTGAATGATGTTGATGATGTTGACTACCGCTTCCCATATGGACGGACCTGCAAAAGAGAAGAACAAAAAAGTAGTCAAATACACATGTATATGTGTAAAAATTATGTAAAAATGCTGAAAATGTGAAAAAGGAACATGTGCACCTGATCTGTGATGAGGAGAAAAAGTGTAGAAAGGATCCCAAGATGTTGATGAAGGAAATTTTTTTAGGGAGATCTCATGCCATGATGAAGTAGTGTAGGGAGAAATATCTAGTGTCATTCTCCAACCTTTGACTGCTTCCTAAAATTTTTGAGCGCACTGAATGTTGGTTTTTTGGGTGATCCTACACCATAACAGAAGTAGTGTAGGGAGAAAGGTCTAGTGTTATTCTCCAACCTTTGATTACTTCCTAGAATATGGAACACCACTGCAGATGGTGTGTACAAATGCAAGTGATACATAATATATACCATGTAAAATCCACTGTGTGGAGTTTTGTAGATTGTGTTGAACTACCAAACGTTGTGTAACTGCCCCCTAGTTTTAGGCATCTAGGAAAGGCATCATTGTGCTAAGGACCCAAGTCTAATTCTGAGACATGTCTGAAACTAACAAATGTGTTGTATTGGTTCTATGCTGTGATGTGTATAACATTTTATGGGGTGACTGATTCACGTAAATGATGCCCCCTCATTTGGGGTACATGCGACATCGCTAAAGGAGTATGTATCCCAAAGGAGGACCGACATGTCTTTGAACCATGCCCTATAAGAGAAGGGAATGTGCTTGGTAGAAACCAAGGCATATGCAAAAAAGTGGCTAGGAGACAAGTGTTAGTACAAGAAAAGACAAACACGCATGTAAAAGATGAAATGTAAGCTAAGAAGACAATGTGTAAGCTAAGATACAAGTAAACATGCAAGAAGACAATGTTCACGACAAAATGTGGGCTGCAAACATGGGGCATCACTCATGATGTCGCAATACAATCAAGGCCATATTGGATGTAAGTACACAAGTGTGCACACAAGATAAAGGGAAAATTATGTAAACAAGAGCATACATAGAGCAAACAATGGAAAACATGTAACAAACAACCTTGGAAGAAAGTAGTCCTACATAACAAATGATGCACATGAAGTAATCATTATCATGTTAGAAAAGATAAAAAAGTATGTCAAAGCATGTAGAATCCAATAAAGTAGTGTGCTATGAAAAAAACAATAACAAAATGGATCCATTGTGGGACTAGTAATATTTAATGCGCTAAGCATCCATATTGTGTGTATAGATCTGTAAAATCTATGATCACAACTAGAAAGGAAAGTGAACACACATGTGGTTATTATAAAGATACTGAAATACACGATATATATATAGCATGTGTAATAAGATGAATAATGTAAAATCATGAGTAAGCAAGAGTAAATGAAACCAATATATTCAATATACTGTGGAAGAGATGGAATGAAATGTAATGTGAATGATTGGAGAAACGTGCCCCCGAGCGGATGTGTATGTATGCAGTGAGGTTCATTTGTTTATGCCCCCTCAACAGTCAAGAATGAACCATAAATGAGAGTGTGTCATCGGGAAATGGTTTGAATTGTGTGTAGGAATGAGATGTGTGGTCAAAGTACAAAGTATAGAGTATAATTACATAAGTGAGTGAGTGAGTTTATTAAACATGTGAGTGTGATGAGGTCCATTTGATATGTCTATCCCCAATAATTGAGTATGGACAATGGAAATAGAGTGCATCATAGGGTAATGTGTTGTGTTGATTGTGTTTTGTTTGCAGATGAGATAAGGATGTCATTAATGTGTCACATGTGTAAGATTTTGTGGAGTTATGGATCATCTTGTTTGTGTGTAAGAGATTTTGTGTTGTCTGATTATTGGTGAAAGAGATTAATTGTAAATACATTGAGTGTATTATGCTATGTGTTATGTCGAATGCGATAGTGTTAAATAAGTAGTGTGTTATGAATATGTAGAGTGTGTAAGATGTTTATGTTGAATATTCCCAAAGAGTATGTGTTGATATTGTGTTGAGTTGTCATTAATGAATAAACATGATAAGTATGTATTGTGAGTGTGTCGAGTGTATGTAGTGTAGTGTGTAATGTGGCATGGGTATGTTGAGAGATTTTGTTGAATGTATAAAGTGATGTGTTGATTGTCTGTAAGAATAAAGTGATGATATGTTGGTTGTATTGTGTTGAATGTTATATGGTGAGAGAGACATGCTTCTTATTCCTATGGTGAGTTGGTTTTGATGAGTAGGTGTGAGCACTATGTATTGTTAGGGTGTTGAATACATATGATAGGAAGAATAAGTCACAAGTATGTTGATCGTGTAGTGATGAACATGTGTAAGAAGTATAATCTAGAGTATGATGTGTGGTATTTATTATAAGATGAAGCATAATGTGTGTGAGGTTCGTGTATATAGGATGCCCTCAATAGTGAAGTGTGAACCAAATCACAAGAGTGCGTCATAGGGGAATGAAGATATGAATGTGTATGGATATGTATATGCTAAAATATAGGTGTGAAGAATGATGTGAATAAAATACACTTTTTGATGCTGAATGGGGAGAGAAAGAAGCATAATGCCCTCCCAAAGCATGGGATGATAAGAGTTATCAAGTAATGTCATTGAAAAGGTCATCATTGTCATGGTCAAACCCAAAGGGTGAGGCATTTGACACCTAATAGGCAATAGTGTTAGATTGATCATACAAGGATCCATTGAGATGTAGGTTGTACATGCCCATAGCATATTATTCATCGGTGAACGAATTCGTGTGCATACTAGTGAGTGAGGTTTAGTGAATAACTAAGGAATGAGTCATTGCAAATGAAAATGTGACCAAATGGCATGGGAAATGATACATCATTATGATCAAGGTCTAACATGCCCCCAATATAATCAAGCCAAGATTTTCCTAATGTAAGTGGATAAGAGTGAGGGGCACACGCAAGAAATACTATGAGATGAAAGACATGCAAACCATAGGCAACAATGATAGTGATAAAGCCATGATATAGACGAGGATCATGAGGAGGATATAGATCCTTGAAAGCAAAGCCAAACCGATTCAAGCCCTCACATGTACATATAGTGTCATCACAAGTAGAATCAAATGTAATGTGCTTCCAATAAGAATCATTCATGAAAAGTATACATGTGAAGGGAGGCAGTGTAAATGTTGATTATGCATGAGAAGGAAATTAAGGTGATATAACATTTGATGTAGGCACATTCCCCTGATAAAGAATCATAGCAGTAGTAGTAGCAGGTGGAGGTGATGATGGAGTAGAGTGTGGAGTGGGAATTGTAGTATTGGGATCACGGTCTCAGTATTTAAATGGGTCACGATCACTAGGAAATGTATATTTTATGACTTCATGTATGAATTTGACACAATGATGTACTGTAGAAGGAACTTCTTACATAATATGGAGCCATGTCCGACCGAGTAAATAATTATATGAAACCAGAAAGTGAATGAAAAATAAAACAATGTTAAGGGTTTTTGTCCCTACATTGATAGGTAGAGTAATGTGACCTACACATGGACGAATAGAACCATCATATGCATGAAGAGAAAGACATGATGGGATAACATTGGTAGTAAAAATACCAAGATTTTCAAGGAATGGCATAGGACAAAGATTAAGTTTAGATCCATTATCGATTAAAGTACGCTTGAAATCCACGTTGTAAATGTGGATCACGATATGCAAAGGGTGGATAATTCTCAAAATGGTAAGATCAACATGAGGATTAGACGTGAAAGCAATATGTTGATAAAATGTATCAATTTTTTTGATATATTAAATCCGTATGCATATTAGTAGGAATACGGGTTGTAGCTAGGACAATTTTGATTATATCTCTTAATTCAAGATTGATAAGCAAGAAATCATTGATAGAGATACTCATGATGAAGAGGCACTAAAAATATAAGAATAATGGAGGTATGAGGATCCTATGAGAATTCAAATTGAGTTTAGGTTCACCAAAATGATTAAGCTAAAATGTAAAATGTAAGCCTAATCTGAATTCTATAATAACAATAAATGAATAAACAATTAAGTACAAAAATAGACCCAAGCAAATTAAGCTAGTTAATATGAAACCCTAAGTGAAATGAGAGGGTAAGGATCCTTAACTGATTTGCAGAGGTCCCAAAGGTGTACAAATATAGGAAAATGGAAAATAAAAAGCACTGACCATCACACTGGAGCTCAAAAAAATGCGAGATATGGAAGAATGAGCTGGAATGGGGCACCTGGAGAGGGACAAGGGCAACTACGGATGCATTAAACCTATTTTTGGTGCTTGGGTCTGTGGAAATGTTCAAAAAACCTCCTCGAGGTGTCACAATTTGTTCAATTTTTTTCCTTTGGTCACCGAGGTCACACCAAGATTGTCGAGGTTGTGGGAAACCTACAATGAAATATGAACCTAGTAAAATTCTCAAATAGACATCAAATCCTAAAAAAGAAAGATGCAGAATGAGGGGTCGATTGTCCTCAGTTGTCACAATGGTGAACTTATGACTAAGTGTTGCACTACATCTTAGACCCAATGTAGTTATGTGTGTGCATAATCATGCCATAAATGGTTCTTATGCATATTGCACTTGATAGCAAACAAGTAAGCTAGATGTAAATAAATGTAATAGATGTGTGCATGGAATAAAATGAACTTCCCTCCTATGAAGTGTATGCGAATAATTAGCCCTTGTGTCCCTTGGATGGTGCTAGATGGATGCAATGGAGCTCTTATATGCTTGATGGATGCAACCTTAGGTGGTGATAGCTAATACTTAGTGTTTGGTCCCTTATTATGATCACATAACTTTATATTTATATGATTCTTTTTCTTGAATTTTGTAATCAACCCCAAAAAGGCTGACTACCAAAAATATAAGATGCTCAAATGACTAGAAATGGCCCAAAAAGTGTGAGTAAAGTACAAAGAGGACAGGGCGCCCAAAGGGAACGAGGGCGCCTAGTGATGGCATCCTAGCCGGGCATTGTATCTAGGATGATAAATTACAAAGTATAAAAAGGTACACTAAGCAAATAAGGGTACAATACTGAAAGTAACAACAAAAAGTAAAGAAATGTGGCCAAATACATGTTTTAATTAGTACTTTTATTACTTAGGAATTACATGAATAGTAGTATGTAATCAGGATTAGATAATTACCCAAAGTGTGTGATTTAGTGTCTACAAGGATCTTCTCTTTCTCAAGTTTTACCTATTTGTAGATCTTTAATATTAATGGTATCTTCTCCTTGTTCTTCTTTTATGATGTTATTCATAATCAATATTATCCTTTTCTACATATGGACACTTGGCAACACAATGTCCTATTTTTCCACAAATTGAAACATTTGAAGGGAATCTTACCTCTATATTTTCCCGATCCTTTCATCAAATTTCTAAAAAAATGAGATTCTTCTCGCATCCGATTCATTACTTGGAGTTATTTCTTGATTCATGATCTTCATTATTCACCTTCTTTGAAGCTTTAAAATCTACCTCACACTTATATGATTTATCCTTTTCCATTTTCATTTCATATGCTATTAGAATCCCATACAATTCATCCATTGTTAGAATATTTAGGTCTTTCATTTATTTAATGGAAAAAAATTGGCATCAAACCTCAAGGGAAGGGATCTTAAAACTATTTACACAATCATTTCATCTCCAACATTTTCTCTAAGGCCTCTCGACGGTGTTGATAATTTCATCGACAAGAAGAAGATAAGATACAATGTTTTCTTCATCTTTCATTTTCAAACTCTCAAATTATCTTCTATGATTCTCAAGCTTGGATTTCTTTACTTTATCATCTCCTTCATATATGATCTTAAATTTTTCCCATATTTCTTTCCCTAACTCACACCGCATTACTTTAACAAACTCGATTTAGATAGACCACATATGATTGCATTCATAGGTTTTGCATTGTTTTCACTCACCTTCTTTATAACTGTATCTATTGGTGGAGTTTCTGAAGTTTTATAATTGTTCACAACTAATTTCCATATATCAAATCCAAGATCCATTAAATAAGTTCACATTCCTTTACTCTAGAATGCACAATTTGAACCATCAAACAATAAATCTCTATTTGAGGAGAAACCTTATTGACTAGGCATGTGTGATCTTGAAATCTACCTTTTAATGTGTTGTCATGAAAATGTGCAACATGAAAATTCTAATTTTCAATCATGACAACTTGACCCAAATTCAACTTTTTTCCTCTCGAGTCTTCTAGAAACCCTCTCCTCGATCAATTTTCCTAGTATATCATGCTTATATGGACCTTGTAAGTGATTCCTATATGATGAAAAAAATTACCCTAATGTTTGCAATATTGTGAAAAGGTCATTCATCTCATACCATGAAGTGTTTTCAACGGCTAGTCTTCCGACAGAGACCTAGAAAGGAAATTTTCGATGTTTCATGACAAGTGTTCATCGCTTGAGACAGAGTTTAAATCCCAAAATAATTTTTAAGTTGTGTTGGAGAGTATATAACATGTTGGAAGTGATTTATGAAGGTGTAGGAAAGTTTTGAGGTTTAGGGACAAACAATGCAACATTAGGTATTTCAAGTGTAAGGAGTAGGTAGTCAAAGCAGTACATGGAATTCATTGGATGATTCCAAGAGCTCCATAAGGAGTTATAATCCAATAAAATACTCATTGGAAATATAGAATAATTATATACATGATGAAATTTTCAAATCTCTCACAAGACTCAAGTATCTCTTAGGGAAGCTCAATCAGTAAAAACATACCCTACTTTCCCAAATAAAAAGGAGAAATTTCAGCAAGTTTCAAGAATAATTGAAGGATGAGACCCATCCAATTTTTATTAGAATGATCATGGAAGTCAAAATCATATAATAATTCATCAAAAATACCTCCTGAGCTCCGATAATTTTCCGTTCAAGTTATATCTCTTGCGAGGTAAGTGTTTCACACTAGTCAACTTTTTGAGGGACAAGTGTCAACTCCTGGTGCATGGAAGAATTTAATGTCTCTCTTGTCCCTATCCCAAGGGGAAAAAAATTTCACCCCTCCTTAGCCCCCCTTCCAGTACCCTCTGGTTTTCAATGTGACCCAAAAACTATCCCCGGAGTGCTAAACTAGCTAAACCCCACCTTGCTTAGATCGCATCCTTGCCTACCAAGTGTCATGATCTCCTTCGAAAAAAATTTTGTGTCCCTCTTTTCCATAGCCTAAGAGTATAGAGGGGACATAAATGTGCATTCCAAGAAAATCAAGAAATTTCTAGTTTTTAAAAACCAAGTGCTTCTTCCATTGCCGTATAGAAAAACAATGTTAGAAGCTTAGAAAACTTAAAATTACTAACTATAAATTGTTTTTCCCTCCAAGATCGAGCAAGAATACATTGTTGAAACCTAAAAGTGCATCAAAACATAGTAATTATAATACCCATTATGTTCCATATACATCCATGGTTGCAAGGAACGAATCTTTCCTCATCATTCTTCATCCGGAAAGTTAATTACATCAAAGTTTTCATCAATTTTTCTTCTTTCAAGCTACAGGTGATCACTATAACTTAGAGAATCCATTAATGGATGCCATGAATCAAAAGTGAAAGGACTATTTTCCATTGTTTCTAGGTTTTCTCATTGATTTCAAAATCCATTGATGGAAAATGATGCGTAGAGTTCATGTGATTCTTCATGAGGTGTAACTCATTGTCTAATATGTAGGTTGATTGGTAGTGCCTAGTTTTGGTGTAGTTGCTATAATTTCTAGGCATGGTCGAGGTAGTTTTATCCTTATAAATTTATTTAAAGGTCACCATGAAGTCATACGTGGCCCTAGAGGTGTGTTACAGGTGTCCAAGTGTCTATGATGAGTCAACATGGTCACCCATGGGTTGTAGCATCATTCTAAGATTATTCCTAGTTCTAGAACATGCAAAATGAGTTGGAGGTATGTGTTTTAGAGAATATAAGTCTTGTTGAAGTATGGTAGGAGCATGGTAATGGTTTATATGACATGTGTGAGGATTTTTAGGTCAGTTCTCGGTGATTTGATGATGTTTTATAGTCTTTGGGAAACAAGAAAGTGAAGACAAGCTAAGTAAGAACATGTAAGTCACTGTGGCTAGAGATTTTGAGAAGAATTTGAGTAAGGTGGTGAGTTTCTTATAGTTATAGGATGTTTTCATGATGCTTAATGACAAGTTTCATATCAAAATGCCGAGGGAAATTGAAGTTATGATATTTTTGGTAAAATTGGGTTTATAAGAGTGAAGATTTGAGAAAAAAGTTGAATTTCAGATGCTTGTTGTGGAATATATTATTTTCATGGGGACATAAGCTCTTTGGAATATTGTTTTAGGCCATTTAATAATATTTTCAAATCATAATGAAGTTGTTTGATCATCAAAGTTGTATGAACAATCGTTAAGAAGCCAAACAATTTTTTAAACTTCATGAAACCCTTGTTATAGAGAGACTTGGAAGAATTGAGTTGATTTATATCCAAAATGTATTAGAAATATAAAGTAACAAATATTGGTTGAAGAGGATTCCTCCAGGCTCATTTTGGTGGTGTTTTCATGTTCTAGTTGTTTTGGGAAGAGAGAAAAACCCTTGCTTTGTGGGTTTTTACATTTTTAGGGCTAAGAAGGAAGATTTAAGATGAAAAAAATTGTTCCATAATACTTGGGAGATGTAATACATAGACATAAAAAAATTTAGGTATGTTTCTTGGAGAATTTTTGAGTTACAGGTGCTCAAAGTCAGCCTACCGATTTTGGCCTTAAGGGCTAAAATGCTAGTCTTATGGTTTGAGGTGAGTTTGATGAAATTGATTAATGGAGCTGATGTTTTTGGTCATGGAAATAATGTTGGAACATGATATGATGTGTTTAATCTCTTGGTTTGATGTGGTGAAGATATTTTTAGTTGAATACCTATTGGCTTGGAAATCCCTAGTGGGCTCTTGGTCAAGAAGGTGATTGAAACAAGTGTGTTGGGTGATATTTCTCCATGTGATCTATGATTATTAGTTATTTTACATGTTGGTACAAGTTTATTTTATGTTTTAGAGGTGGTGGTTGAGATGAGAAGTTTATTTTTAGGTATTTGTACATGTTTCTCTCAAGACTGATTCTCGAGTGTTAGAAGCCAAAACAGAGCGAGCTTTTAGAGATTGGTTTGGTTAAAGGCCTTCCAATATGTGTTGGAAGATAAAGTAAGTTGTTATAAATAGTAGACTTAGATAAATTTTAAATGGTATATGGTTTGTGTCTTTATGAGTTGATTTTATAGGTGAACCAAATCTATTTTGAAGACCTAGTTTTGGGATCTTGAAGCCAGTTTGGAGTAGTTGCAAAGATTGAGCTATTTGGAGGTCTTCGTCTTGGAGTTGAATGAAAATGGGAGTTGTTATAGAAATTAGAATAAAATATATTTCCATTGATATATTAATTTATTCATGATGATGATATTTTATATGTCAAGTTGGTTGTTCTTCAGGACTAAATTTTTGGGCCTTGAAGACCTAGTGGGGTTTATATGCTTCTTCATGAGTTTGATGATGGAGATGGATGTTTTGATGCTTTATGATATTTTTGATGATATTTAGGACATTTTTATGACATATTCAAAGATTCTTGAGCCATGAAAAATTTGTTTTATGTTTTTGGATATCATGATCTATTCGTTGGTGCTTGGAGAGTGCATTTTGGGCGTGTTTGAGAAGCCTTGAGATATTTGGAGGTTTCTTGACCCATGATGACCTAATTGGGTCATTTTATGTCAGATTATATGATTTTTTAGTTATATTTTTGTTTTGGGATGACTTAACTGCTTGGTCATGGACGACCTAGGTGTGTTTTAAAGTTGAGATTGGTATATAAGCACGTGTAGTGGTTCATTTTTGAACTAGTTGTTAAAGTTGAGCTAATGGGGTTATGAGAGACCAAGAGGGATTGAAGGAGAGTTTTAAGGGGTTAATAAAATATATTATAATATCCATAAAGACATGAATAATATTGAAGACCAGATGTGCAAGGCAAAATGGTACATTCAGCCCATGAAGAAGAAGAATAGAGCGAGTTGAGAGAGAGAGAGAGAAGTTTGATGAAGGTTTGATGTGTTTGTGAGATAAACTTGGATCACAATTAGCTGTGGGATCAGAATATTTTTAGTGGTAATTCTTTTGAAAAATATCTTATGATGATTCATATTCATAGGAGTTCTTTTTGTGAGTAATATTAGCAAATGTTTAGGGGTTAGTGCTCCTTGTGGGGTTGGTGCCTCACTAAACCAATCTTGCAGATGTGTAATATTATTGCAAGTCCTTGCTTTGAGTAATATAAACAATGGTTTTAGTGGTTTTTCTTCCCCTTGAGGGTTTCCCACTTATATCTGGTGTCATGTGTTCTCTCTTTTTATTCTTGCACTTGTGAATGTTTAATATACACTTAATAAGCTCACATGGTTTATGGATGATTGAATAAATGGTTCGAATGATGCATGTATGTTATGAAAAATGAAATGAAAGGTTTTTAGGACTAATTCAAACCCCCTTAATCCATTGTGTTTCCAAAAATTGGTATTATATCTGGTCCTCGTGAAGCAAGTTTGACAACTTAAAGAATATCCTCTTGACACACAAGTATGGCGGATAGTTAGGCTCAAGTTGAAGTCAATCCTCTTGTTAGGATGAGAGAATGTTTGAAAAACATAGGGTTTGAAATTTATCATTATGTTATTTGTGTTTTCACCCAAATTACAAATTTTACATTTGATCTTACTGATGAGGAGCCTTATGGATAAGACATAGAAGGTCTTGATGATGTTCTTGATGCAGGATGTCCTAAAGGTGAAGATGACCTAGGAGATGGTCTGCAAGGTATTCCTAGAATATGTAGCCCTAAAGAGGATGATGGAGATGTTGATGACCTACAAGATGAGTTTGAAGATGTCCTAGATGGGTTTTAACATGTAAAAAATAGAGGAAGTGTGTCTTGAATCCATATCCTTGGAGACAAGCCATGAAGGGATCTAAAACTTAGTTGACTAGATATCCAAGTCATATTAACATGTTTGAAAACCAAGATAGTGTGAGTATGATGCTATTTTTAGAAGATAAGACAATGTGTTACTAATAACATGTCAAGTTGTGCTTGGGTTTCCCAAAATGTCATCTAGATGATTATATTTCACCCTTTCAAGTAAGGTATGGGAGTTCTTTCTATGGTTATGCATTATTCTTCAAGAAATTTAAACATAAAACTATTGATAAGTTGAAAAATATGTCTCCATGAACATGAATTATAAAAGAGTGGTGTGATGGCATAAGATGTGTTCTTGGTTTGAGGTATAGTTAGGGAAGAGGTTATGACCTAATGAAGGTCTAGCTTTGTGAGACAGCTTTTGTATGCATTTTCAAGACTAAAGTTGTGTTTTGAAATCAAAATTATTGGTTTGTGACACTTAAAGTCATAATTATAGTCATGATAAGGTAGTCCAAGTTTGATGAGGTATGTGTGAATGCTTGTTAGTTTGGGTATAATAGTAAAAATGATAGCTTGTAAGTGAGGTTGAGAGTGTTGACAGAGCGAGTAGTGTCTCTAAATCCATGAGATGGATGTACAAAGTTAATAACCATTAAAAGAAGAGTTAAAATTTTTGTTTCTTAAGCTTGAATTGGGTTGATAGGTTGAAGAATAACTTGAAGTTCATGAAGGTATGATTGATAGGATGAATAAGTTATCAAGAGCTTAAGAAGTCTAAGATGACTGATTAAATCTACAAGAAGGTTTGAAGATCTTGGAGGATTTTCAAAGTCAAGTATCACAAGATATCTGAATTGGTTGATCCATCAAAGCCAAATTCATATGGTTGAAGCTAGAAGTTCCCGATGATGAATTCATCATCTCGGGGAGATGAGATATAATTGCGGATTTTGAAAGTTTCATATTATAGTAAGGTTATGATGACTTGTCGAGTCCATCAAGTGCATGAAGGCTTGTGGTATTGGCTCAAGGTATGTGTGCTTGATCTTATTCATTCATCAAGTTATTTTTTGAGAAGTGTATGGACCCTAGTTGTGTGAAAATTTATAGTCTCTGTTGCCATAATTTGTATGAACTGCTAAAGTGAGTCTCAAAAGATGTAAGTATGATTGTAGTCCTCCATTAGGTTTGAGACAAGAACATTGGTGCTAAAATGTGTAAAATACCATCTCATAAGGTCATGAGTAGTTGCGAGTATTGAAAAGATTTATATAAGGTGTTATCGGTGAAGATCAAAGTGTTATCATATGTATATACAATTTGAATTGTGGATCATATAATACTCAAGAATTTGTCTTTTGTAGTCGGGGTTAATGTATAAAGTTATGAGTCTTGTGTTTTTAGTCTCATCCATGGGTGGTCTATTTCTTGGTTTGAGTAAAAGTTATGAATCCTTAAGGTTGACTCCAAGGTCTAGGGTGTCTATATCATCCTATCACTAACTTCATGACAATAAATTAAGTTCTAAAGGTTAGTTATAGATATGAAATGACCTGTCTATGCCATGAAGAATAAAGAAGTTTGTGCTACTGAGTGTTGATCCATCCCTAAAGTCAAAGTCTCACAAAGAGATCTATAAGTTCTCTAAGAAAGGTTGAGTGATTTGAGATGATGTCATGCCGATGGTATAAAGGTCTATAATTATGTTATTGGTCTATGTTCAACATGTTCTATTAAGCATTGAAAAATCATGAAATGCATTAAATCCTAAAGATTGCAGGGAGATTAAGAGAACAACTAAAAAGTTATGAGTTTCTCAAATAAGGGGTTTTGACAATCATGGTGCTCTTGGTTGATATATGAAATTGTTCTAAGACCCTAAAAAAGTGTGTATTCAATTAGACAAGCTTGAGTGATGCAAATATGGGAAATGTACAGTCATAGATATGTTTGATAATGATTGACAAGTAAGATTCAAGATATTGTTGATTGTCTTATTGTCCTAGTTCGGTATGAGTTTATGAAAGTACAAAGGTTTCTTCGGTGTTGTTTCAATGGTCTTTAAGTAGTACGACACTTCAAGTATCCATATGTTCCTATATGTTAAGCCTTACTCTTGAACTATAAATGAAAATAAAAATATGAGCTTATTAGTGAAAAACATGGTTATAGGTCTGTGTGTGTGGACATTAAGGTCTAAAGAGGTGTCAAAAATAGAATATGGGATTTCATTCAAGATTAGGTGTTTGAAAAATAAGAGAGATGTGTCGTTGTGATAGTTACCATTCATAAAGGAGTCCATGACCCTAACAAACAAAAGTCTTTATTTGTGACATCGAGTCTCAAGGTGTTAGTGTTCTCGAGTCGAGTTTCACCATCAAAGGTATGTGACAGAGATATAGGACATAAAATATTGGGATACCATCTTAGGGGGAGAATATAAAGGTGTTCAAGGAATTTTAGTGATTCTTGATGAAGGTGCATGATCTATGTGAAGAATTACTTCCATGATGGAAGTCTTTAGAGACTATGTAAGTGCCCATGAGCCAAGGTCCAGTGTGTATCTAAGTGATTTAATATGGCTAGAAGAATGATTAAAGGTGAAGACTTATTGAGTTATATAATTGATCAAGAAGTTTCTTTTGAAGGCTCAAGTGACATGGACTATGTGATCAAGTTGAATATTTTTGAAGGATATGTGCCAACATTTGAAGAATGTGTTAATCATAACAAGGGTGTCAAGAAGTGTTGTAGAGATATACAAGTCAAATATGATTCATAAAGCTAGTATGGAGGTGGTTGAGATCTGTCAAATATGCAAGAATTTCTGTGAATAAGAAGGGTTACATATCTAGGGGAGCATTAAGGGTTTCAGTCCCTTGAAGGAAGATGCTAAAAAGGTATGAGGGTATTAAAAACATGGAAGTAAATACACGAGCTCCTAAATAAAGTACAAGGTTATATAGTAAAATTTGAAGGATCCCAAAATGGTAAGAAATGATTGACTTTTTTCACATCATTACTAAAGTCATAAAGAATATTTTCACTTTATTTTGATGATTAGGCCATTAGAAGTTAAAAGTATATATCCTATATGATTCCATTTTTAGAGTCTCGAAGTTAAAAGTTTTTGTAAAGTTTGTGATGGTTTCTTGTTGTCAAGAAGGAGTTGGGTAGACTATTCTAATTTACATATGCATGTGGTGGAATTAATACTTATTTAAGAACATGACAAAGTGTTGAATGTTTCAAAAAATAATAAGATCTTCTATAGTGCATGGTTGGCTAAAAATTTAGAGTTATATCAAAATTGCAGGGTCGAGAGAATTGAGAATAAATAAGTAATTCAAGATAAATAATTTGAAATAATCTGAGAGACAAGGGATCGGGTTGTGTGTATTGTGACTATATGCCACAAGTGTTAAGGACTTCTTAATTCAAGGTAAGTTGTGTTGGTCACCAATCGGGAGCATAAGGTGACAAGAGGGCCTCGTATAAAAAATATTGGTTTTTGAAAATAGAGTGATAGAGAGATCAAGTTCTATGACCAAGGAAGTCATACTATCATGTAAAAGAGATAATGAATTCTAATTTTTTTAGTCTTTGTGCATTTATCTTGATCTACTTATAAGAAAATTTGTGAGGGTATGAACTTGAATTTTGCATTCACGGTTAGAGGTGGATGGTATGATCATAGGGAGTCATAAGTTGATGGGTTATGAGCTTAGTATGCTTCTAGGATAGTGAGAAGTTTGACCAATTTGGACTGAAAATGTTGTTTAGGGCTCATAGTCCTAAGTGATGTTATGGAAGTGTTAGAGGAAAAACATGATGTTTTTGGCATAAAGGAAGGAGTATGACATGTATGAAGTAAAATATGGAGAGTATACACTTAGTGAGATATGTTTTGATACTTATATCAGGAATGTGGATCTTTCTTTGCTCATGTTAAAGACAAGAACAACAAGTATAGTCCAAGGGGGAGTCATTTGAGCAAGTAAGTTTGTCTTTTGCATTATTTCCATTGTGCCTTATCTTGTGTTGTCATTATTTTATTTTGAATCATCATTGTATCCTCTGCATAGATGTTGAAGGAGGAGAGTAGGCTCATAAAAATGGTAAATAATTCATGTAGTTGTATTTGGTATTGTTGGTTGTCATCAATGTTTCTGAAGGTGGTTGCGATCAATGAAAAAGGGGGAGAATGTTGGCAATTGTGTCTAGGTGTTGTAATTGATGTCAACGCCATTGATGGAAAGGAATGTGTAGAGATCATGTGAGTATCCATGAGGCGTCGAGTCATTGTCTAATATGTAGGTTGATTGGTAGTGCCTAGTTTTGGTGAAGTTGTTATAGTTTATAGGCATGGTTGTAGGCATGATCAAGCTAGTTTGAGCCTTCCAAAGTTGGTTGAAGGTCATCATAAGTTTATACATGGTCCTAGAGGTGTGTTATAGGTGTCCAAGTGTCTACATGGAGTTAACACAACCAGTCCATGGGTTGTCATGGGTTGTAGTAGTCATTTTTAGGCCCATTCCTAGTTCTAGAACATGCGTAATGAGTTGGAGGTATGTGTTTTGGAGAAGATAAGTATTGTTTAAGCATGGTAGGAGAATGATAATAGTGTATATGACATGCATGAGGGGTTTTAGGTGAGTAATTAGTGGTTTGATGATGTTTTATGGTCCTTGGGAAGTAAGAAAGTGAAGACAAGCTAAGTAAGCATAGGTAAGTCACTATGGATGGAGAGTTTGAGAATAATTTGAGAAATATGTAAAGTTTAGATAGTTAGAGGATGTTTTCATGATGATTCATGACAAGTTCTAGGTCAAAATTATGAGGGAAAGTCAAGTTATGATGTTCCTCGTAAAATGGGTTTGCACAAGTGAAGATTTGAGGCAAAAGTTGACTTTCAAATGCTTGTTGTGGAATGTAATATATGGGGCCATGATATATTTTTCATATATTTTTGGTAAGTTAAGAATATTTTCCAAGTGGAATGAAGTTGTTTGATTGTCAAAGTTTTATGAACAATCATTAAGAAGACAAACAACTTTTTAACCCTCATGAAACCCTAGTTCTAGAGCAACTTGGAATAAGTGAGTTGTTTGATATCTAGAATGTATTGGAAATTTAAAGTGATGCATGGGTTGAAGAGGATTCCTCCAAGCTCATTTTGGTGCTGGTTTCATGTTCCTGTTGTTTTGGGAAGAGAGAAAAAACCCTAGTTTTGTGGGTTTTTACAGTTTTAGGGTTGAGATGGAAGCTTCAAGATGAAAACTAAATTGTTCCATAATCCTTGGGAGATGTGATATACAACCATTAATATTATTAGGCATATTTATTGGATAATGTTTAAGTTACATGAGCTCAAATTTAGCCTACCAATTTTGGCCTTAAGGGTTAAAATGCTAGTCTTGTGGTTTGAGGTGAGTTTGATGAAATTTCTTAAGGGATATGATGTTTTTGTTTATGGAAAACATGTTGGGAAATGTTATAATGTATTTAAGCTCTTTCTTTGATTTTTTGAAGTTTTTTTTAGTTGAAAACCTATCGGCTTGGAAAGTCCTAGTGGGTTTGCTCAAGAAGGTGATTGAAACAAGTGTGTTGGGTGAGATTTATCCATGTAATCTATGCTTCTTAGTTCTTGTACATGTTGGTACAATTTTCCTTGATGTTTTCCAGGTGGTGGTTGAGTTCATAAGCTTATTTATAGGTATTTTTGCATGTTTCTCTCAAGACTGATTCTTGAGTCCTAGAATCTGAAAGAGAAGTTTTAGAGATTGGCTTGGTTGAAGGCCTTCCACTATGATTTGGAAGATAAAGTAAGTTTTTATAGAAATTAGACTCAGATAAATTTCCAATGGTATATTTTTGTGTCTTTATGAGTTTATTTAATAGTGAAAAATCTTTTTTTGAAGACCTAGTTTTGGGGTCTTGAAGCCAATTTGGAGTAGTTGCAGAGATTAAAATTTTTAGAGATCTTCCTCTTGGAGTTAAATGAAAAAGTGATTTGTTATGGAAATTATAATTAGGTATATTTCCATTGATATAAGACTTTAGTGATTATGATGATATTTTCTATGTCAAGTTGGTCATTTTTTAGGACAAAACTTCTAGGCTTTGAAGACCTAGTGGGGTTCGTGATGCTTCTTCATGAGTTTAATGATGGAGATGGATGTTTTTATGCTTCCTAATATTTTTGATGATGCTAAGGACATATTTATGACATGTGTGGAGATTATTGAGCCATGAAAAATTTGTTTTATGTTGTTGGATATCATGATCCATTCATTGGTGCTTGGAGAGTACATTTTGGGCTTGTTTTAGAAGCCTTGAGCTTTTTGGAGGTGTTTTGACCCCTACCGACCTACTTGGGTAATTTTATGATGTTTTAGTTATATTTTTGTGTTTTTATGACTGACCTACTTAGTCGTGGTCGACCTAGGTGTGTTTTATAGTTGAGATTGATATGTAAGCGAGTGTAGTGGTTCATTTTTGAACTAGTTGTTAAAGTTGAGATAATGGGGTTATGAGCGACAATGAAGGGATTAAAGGAGAGTTTAAGGGGTTAATAAAATATATTATAAGAGAAATGAAGACATGAAGAATATTGAAGACCAAATTTGTAAGGGAAATTGATACATTCAACCCATGAAGAAAAAGAATAAAGCGAGTTGAGAGAGAAAAGTTTGATGTGTTTGTGAGCTAAAATTGGATCACAATCAACCATGGGATCAAAATATGATGATTCATATTCATATGACTCTTTTTTTGTGAGTTATATCAACAAAGGTTTAGGGGTTGGTGCTCCTTGTGGGGTTTCTGACTCACTAACAACTCTTATAGAATGTGTAATATTCTTGCAAGTCCTTGATTTGAGTAATATAAGTAATGGTTTCAATGGTTTTTATTCCCGTTAGGGTTTCCTCTTATATTTGGTGTCATGTGTTATCTCGTTTAATTCTTTCACTTGTGAATGTTTGATATACACTTAATAAGCTCACATGGTTCATGGATGATTGTATAAATGGTTTGAATGCTGAATGTATATTATGGAAAATGAAATGAATGTTTTGTAGGATTGATTCACCCCACCCTCGATCCATTTTATTTCCAACAAGGAAAATTAGGCTCCTCTTCACTTCCCTAGGATCCAATAGGTGGAATCATCCGAAAATTGGAGGAAACAATCCCTGAAAAATCTAGTTTCACGTGAACTAGTTTTCGTGCCATGAAGACCCTATTTTATAGGGATATGGAGGACTGTTATTTTCATCAAAATATTTCCTCAAATAAATTTAAAAATTCCTAAAGACCCAAAAGGAAAAATCATTAAAAAATTGGAGTGAAGGGTCTTTGAAAAATCTAATTTCATTTAAACTAGTTTTTGCACGATGAAGTCATTGAGTTTTCAAGATATGGAGTATTGATTTTTCTTAGTATTCTAACCCATTTGATGATAAATTAATTTTTTTGCTTGTTTAGATGAAGTAATCATCCAAAATTTGGAGTGGGGAATCTTAGAATACAACCCTTAATTTTAAGACCTTTTTGTCACAATCTAACACCCACAATGCACTTACTAAAAATAGAATGTTTCCATGACGAGGAATGTATAAAAATACTAAATGGTCAAATAATGTGAATTCTTGACATTATTAGTCCTCTAGATAGGTAATAAGCATCAAGGAATGTAAACAAGGAAAAATTGCCAAAAATAACAGTCATGGCTAGGACCTGCTAAAAATAGAAATCTCAGTTTTGGATGCAAAAAGTTGCAATGGATTTGATTTCATTCATATAACTTATTTTTGACATATTAACATGGTTGTTAAGTGTTTTCATATCTCAAAAAATGAAATTCATGCTTCACGAAGGTCTTGAAGTGTCATTTTGATTGCAATTGTGTATGCCTGGGAGAAAGGTAGAGCACATCGGGACACGATAGGTAAAATCCAGAGATTTTGTGCGAGATGGAAAGGATTTGAAAGGTGTCAAGAACTCATTTGATTAATTAGAATAGGTCATCATGCTCACCATATGGTATTGAAGCAATCACCATCTCATCAAGGTGAGCTAGTTGAATTGAGGTCGAGTGAGTTGGTTGAGTTGAGTTGGGTGAGTTGAGAAAGTCAAGAGAGCTAGTCAAGATCTCATCCTTTCCTATAAGAGGCACATGAAATTTGAGATAGGAAAACATCAGATAACTCTTGAGTTAATAAATTTAGACAAGTGATTTTCACTTGAGGATCCATTGAAATCCAAGATCATCAGGGGAAACCAACATCATCTCATCAAGGTGAGTGGTTGAATTTAGTTGAGTTGAGCTCGGTGAGTTGGGAGAGTTGAGCGAGTTGGGTGAGCCAAGTGAGCTAGGGAAGATCTCATCATTCTTCCTTTAGGAGTTCAAATCTCATAGGTTAGTAAACGTTGAGTTTGTAATATTGTAACACAATGTGCAAGACATGACCATAAACATCAAGAGGTTTGTGCATTGTGAAAGCTTAAGGAGAAAGAGAGAAATCCTCACTCTCATTGTGATATAAAGTATGCATCATCATGAGTGATACCAGTGTTTGTCTCAAACTCACATTAGAAGGTATTATAACAGTGTTTCTAAACACACATTTGGCATTCCGAGGTGTATGCGCAAATGACAGGAGGAGGAAAGTGAGATCACCATGCCTCAGATCAACAAGTTCTTCATCAAAAGTAGATCAGTCAATCCCTTTCCCTTCTTCTCTTCCTCCCCTTTATAATTATTCATTGTATGTAATCATGCTATTTTTCCTATTCACTTAAGTGACAACATTTGTAAAATGTAAGAGTACTCTCAAAAATTATAAGGTAGGTACTTAATTTGTCTCTTCTAGGGGCAATTGAAAGGTCACAAGTGGAAAGTGAACATGAAGAGTCATGTGGGGGGTAGATGAGAAGGCAATTCATTAGGTTATAAATTGGGATGATTTTTCCATTCCAAAGGATCTTGAAAATTTTAGTTCTTGGTAGCAATTATGAATTTTTGTAGATTCTCAAGATTTGTATCCCAGCTAGATAAGAAATAAAATCTACTTTCTTCCATTTCCTTTGCTCATGTTTTCCTCTACTCTCTCTTTTACTGTAACTTTGCAAGTATGGTGATCAAGAAGGAACTTGGTGTCCTTGATAGATGAACCTAAAGAATTATGTGTCTCTAGTTTATTAGTCTCACTAATTTCTCACATTGTCACTTTCCTCTAATTGAATGTTGAAATAATCCAGTTATTGTGTGTGAATTCTACTATTGGATACTCACAACAATAGCCTTCCTTTTCCTAAATTATCTCCTTTATCCCTTATTTATGTAATTTCCTCCCTTGTACCGCATACAAATTGTTTTCCATAGGTTCATTGAAGTGTTCTTGTGTGATCCCGACCTACTAGCCACCCCCATAAAATTAGACAAGATACCTACGATGTGTCGTTCTCATAAATTTCACGACCCAAACTAACCATCTAATTAATTAGTAGAAATTAGAATGATTTTTTTAAATGTTAGTTGAGTATTAAACACAATTTAACCATTGTCATTCCCAATCCATTAACTTACTAAGGATGTTTTGAATTGACAAAGGTAATACATGTACTATAATACCATTGTTTACGTAATAAAGGATTTAGGAATTTGTACAAGCTTTTCCACCAAGAGAGAAAAACCAATCATCTTACAATTATATTATGCTAATAATTATAATCAAATTAGGGATGGCTATAAATAGTTTAAATGATACTTGCACTAAAATAAGGAGGTTGGATTAATTTTTCACTATCATTTTATTGCTCTATTAAATAGATGATACTAAACTAATTTCTACTCCAATATAATAACTAGATAAGGATGTAAAAAGATATCCATTTTATTAATGTTTTACATTAACAATGTTTGAGTTTAATCACTTTATTCTTACTAAAGGATCCAACTAAAAAAGGTAAGAGTTATGATTTCATTGTCATCCCATGTCATTAAATTTAATCAAATTTTGGAGGTATAAACCATGAAAATGCTTACGCAAGTTGAGGTTTCTATTTAAATCCCCACCACCATCTATTCACACCATAAACATTCCCTAGGTTGGGCTAAGTGCAATAAGACCTGAATCTATTTATTCCAAGAAAAAGTTATAGTTCGGTTATAATTCCCAATTCATTATAATCAATCAAGGGGTTATGAGTTAGAATCCATATTATCATTTATATAATTTTGATAATTAAATTTAACCCCAAAACCCTTTGCACTAGTTCAAGTTTCTAGATGTATCATCATTCTATTATTGCACCGATAGGGTCATTAAGGTTTAACCACAATTTTCTCACCAAGGAGGGTTCAAGAGAAACCAAGTTTTGATTTAAATTAGGTAATGTCAAAATCAATAAGTTGGGCATGAGCCCCATTTGGAACCATCCGAATGGTCCCATCCCCGCGCACCCATAATCCAAATTAAGTTAAATTAAAATACTTCATTTCAACCCAATTTCAAAGGGGCAAGGTGAGCCCACTAGTCCTGCAAAGAAAAATTAAAATCCCGAATGTGTAAATGGCATAAGCTAGGTTAAATGAGGGCCTTAGGATCAAGGAACTCTACACCATTTATCTTAGGTGAAGGCTTGAAACCCTTAACATATTTTTGAACCCTTATCTTTTCATTTCTCTTCTACATTTCTTCTCATTTATTTTATTTGGTTTCTTATATTGTTTTATACATTGGATATCTTTCATGGAGGCTTAAGAGAATATTATTTTATTATTACATTTACTAATTTTGCCAAAAATTTATTTTCATTTCATTTCAAATCCCTTACTAGGGTTTAAAAAGACTATAATGCATACACACATATATACGGGATTACATACCCAATTTAATATATATCTTTGCATAGGTGTCACATATAGTGACAAGGCGATTAAGGAAAGCCATGCCACGGTGAATAAGGCAGTGTATTATAAATATTTATGGAGGTCATGCCTCATTATATAGGTCAGTGCAAGAGTGTAGCCCATGGCTTAAAGAAGGGAGGAGATAATAGGGGAGCAAGCCCCAAACAATCCCATGAGGAGAAAGGGTTTGGAGGCCAAGCCACCACCTTACCAAACCATACATCCATACACCCATGGGGTTGCACCATGCACCGACCCGTGGCCCCCAAATTTTTAATTTTATAATTTTATAGAATAATAATTTACAACATTTCTCCTTTATTTGATGGTATAACTATGCTCACCATTAAATTTCCCATGTTTATATTATATATATATATATATATATATATATATATATATAAACAAACAATTTTCAACTAATATTTATTTATTTTATTTTTCATAAAAACATATGAATAATTAAGCAACATGTCTATATATATAAAGTCTTCCCTTCCAATATAGGGAAACAAAATCATATGTATATTTATAATATACACATCTAACTCTATGATATATATATGGTAAGTGAGATATAAATCAACCATGGACATGTTAGGATATATGTACTTTTAAAATCAAAACAAGAGATATAATCTTCTTTGGTGAATTAAGAGCTTTCTTCTTGAAAGTAACCGAGAACTATGAAGGCATGGAGAAATGGTAGGACCATAACTCTAATCCTTTAACCACTAAATCATGATAACTATTAACCATGCATTCCCTTTTCTTACATTTAAACATGTTCAATAAGCCCAAATTAAATTCATAATTGCCTTTGTAAGACTAGCAATTTAGAGGATTTTAAATCTTTATTTTACAATACCTATCTCAATAGCTCACCAAGAAAGAATCTTAACATGTAATTCAAAAGGGTTTGAGCCCAAAAGAAAATCCCATTGAGAACATAGTGGAAGAATATCTTTCCTTTACAAAGTATTACAAATTTAATTCTTTCTAACACATGATTTGCAAAGTAATAACAATAATATTCTCCACTCCAATACAATACAGCCTACATCTCTCTTCTTTCTAAATAACACACTTGTAGTAGAGATAACCATAGGATCTCTCCATTAAATTCACTCTATTTTATTTCAAAATTTATTTAATATGAAATAACATGAGATCCTTTTTATAATAGTTCACAATTTCTTCCTTTCAAGTCAAACTTGGTGTAAGAATAACAATGAGATATTCAACCTAATACTAAGAACCATAAATTTCTTCTTATCTTACAATTTATAAGACAAATCCAACTCTATAATGCAAGAGGAAAAACCTACCTAAATAGGGAACAACATGCCAAAATTTTAAATAATTGTTCCCTGTCCAAATAATGTACACTTCAAGAAATTATCCAAGAAATATGCCCCTTCTTCAATTAGGATAAAATCACACACAAGAGAGGTGGCTTGGTTGTCCACCCAACCAATTGACATCATTATATTCCATCTCCATACTGTTAGCTTCCATAAAATCCCATGGGTGAGATAAAATGCATGCCTCCTAGTTGCAAAAGGTGTAAGGAAAGGAAGACACACAAAAAATTCACTCAAGCAAACAAATTTGAAGCCAAAACCATGCACAAGAAGATCCAAGCTTCTCAAAAAGGAAAAAAACATAACCAAAAACCAAACACTAATAAATCAAAGACCAATCCACATATAAGAAGCTTCATGCTTCTTAAGAGGGGGAAAAGGGGCAAAATACCCATTTTAAATCTCATTTTTCATATACCAAATAAATTTACAACTTTTCCAAAAGATCACAAGCCTCCCAAAATCCTTATTTCTCCCATAAACCATATTACTCCATACCTCCTCCTTGCAAGGAAGGGAGATGGGTTCCAAACCATATGAAATTCATCTCCCACATCAACCAAATGAAGGGAGGATTTTAGAAATCCCAACATGGATTGCCCATCAATCCATGTGGGAGCAAGAGGGATTCTTCCCTCTTCCCCAAAACTCCAAAATCCACTCCCCAAAAGGGGTGGATGGAGAAAACAAAATAAATTCAAAAAGAACACCATAATCCACATGAATTCTTACACATAAAACAAAACCATATCTAAAATACAAGGTTCATTATCAAACCTATTGTCATGTGAATTGACTAGCCCAAAAATGCAAATCTTAAACCATGATAACTAAGCCACAATGTGAAATATTTCTCCTGCCAACCTTTGCCTCATGTGGCATGATCACCTTGTCCCCGAAGGTAGTATTAAAGCATTTGGAAATCACGTCTAAGTTTGTAAAATAGTGTAATAAAGTCCATAATTTCATTCAGTGAAGTGCAATGAGAAGCTAGTTCTCTAGGAAGCCTATAAAGGCCAATTTTGGACATTTTGGAGCCTGTGTGCAACCTTGGGGAGACTTATACAAAATATTAAACATCTAGAGGTGGTATTAGAGAGCCTTGAAGGTTTTGGAATAATTTTAGGAAGATTTAGGACAGTTTTGATCATTTAGGGACAGATTCGTTCAACAACGGGTTTTCATGTGCAAGTAATGAGCAGTTCAAAGGAAAACCTTAACTTCTTCAAAGAATTCCGGAGCTCAAAGAGTTGAGAGGAAAAAAAGAAGGAAATAGAAATTTTGAAGAATCCTATACATGGTGGAAACATTAATTTTGATCTGAGGTATGAAGGTTTCTTGAGACAGTCAAACTGTATAGCTACCCTCATGGTTCTAAAAATGGGATTTTTTTGGAGTTTCGGAAGATTCAAGTTCTAAAAAACCATTCCATTTATCTTATAATGTGTTTTGGAGTAAAAATAATATAATATTTAACCCCAAAACATTGTCCTAAACCTTTGAAATGAAATAAGTAAGTTTTGGACTATTTTTGGTTAGTGTAAAATCGGCTTTATATTAATGGAAAGGCACACATTTTACCTCATCTTATCCCTATTTTCCCCTTGGGGACATGGGGAAATGAGGGACATAAAATTTCACCCTCATCCTCCTGCCATAGGTGCACTTTGGAGCACATAGTATCTTAGGTGTTCCATGTGTCCTATTTATCCCCTGGGACAAGGGGACATGAGGGACACAAAAGTGTTCCCTCACTCCCTCACCATGGGAGAAATTTTGTGTCCCTTATGTCCCCCATGTACCTAAGGGGATAGAGGGGAAAATAAAGTGTGCCCCATGTTCATAATCATCCACCATACACTCACATAACTTCCATTTGGATCCGCAGGTGAGTTTTTAGCTCCTTCACTCATCCAACTTAGGCCCTTACTTCCACTTGCATTAATATTCCCCATGGGTAAAATTTTGTGCCCCAATTGTCCCCATTTTCCAAGGGGATAGAGGGGACAAGAAATTACACCCATGCGCATGCCCAAGCCCCCTGGATCTTCATGTGACCTCTCTCGGCTCCATAGGTGGTTTTCTTAGCCCCTCCATATAACTCGTACTTGCTCTGTGCTACCACTTATCTCAATATTTATCAAAGGAACTCTTTGGATCCCCTGATATCCCTTATGTCCCCATTTCACCATTAAAAATACTTTTTAACCTCACATTAACTATCATTTAACCCAAGTTTGATCTATGATCAACGAAAGTATAAACATGTTTTAAAACATATTTTTGCCTTATTTTCTCCACACGGTCAAACTCCCTCCATTTTTCTATTATCATACATTGAAAAACACTTTTTCTACTAGAAATTCTACCAATTTTTTTTTTTCCGAACATCCATAGCCTTCAAAATCTAGTATTGTTCATATATTTCTAACCATGAATATGACAAGCTTGAATATTTTTAGATTTCTCTTCTCTAAAACACCTTTGGGAAGATTGTAGCTACATGCCCTTGATCCCATAGTTTTTATACAAAAACTAAAAACCAAACCCTAGAAACTTGTGTTTTTGATTTCCAATATATTCAACAGACGGAAAACGGTGAATATTAGAGCACAAGATCTCGATGCAAAAAAACACAATGATGGTGGTTTTGTTACAAGCTGACACCAGTAAGTCCACTTTCTAAAAATAGGATATGCTTTGAACAGTGAGATTCTAAAAATAGCAAGCTTCTTAAAGTAGTAAACTTTGAGCATTCGAAAAACCCTAGAACATTATGAAACATAAAAAAATGTCAATTGGGAAACTTCCTAACAATAACAAAGTTGGAAAAAATTAGATGACTTAAAATAGAAAATACTCATCAGTGGAAATAGCCTAAGTGGATTAGGAGATTCAGAGAATAAGGATTGTGCAAAATTTCAAAAAAATCCCAAAATAACGACTTCGACTCCACTGCTAAAAACAAAATGTTTCGATTTTTGGTGCAGAAAGTTGCTAGTGGCTTTGTTTTCACTCATCTTATTGATTTTTTCATCATCACAAGGCCAAGAATTTGTTTCATGGATCAAATAAGAAACAAAACCATCCAAAAACTCGCAAAGATCCTAAAACATCATTTTGAGGTGGTTTCTACATGGCACAGTTCGAGGAAGGAAGTGGGATGACCTAACTCATTCCAATTATGGTAGATGGAAGTCATTCTAAATTCATGATAAGGACATCATATGGATCACATTTATGTTAAGGAACATATCAGAGCACATCAAGGTGTAGTAGGTGAAATCAGGAACATTATGAGGTCGGTGAAGAGTTTGAAAAGAGTCAAGATCTCCATTGAAATTTAAAGTCATCAAGAGGATGATCATCATGAGAATGATGTGAGAATCTCACTATGAGTGAGGAAGGAAGTCATCTCAAGCAATGCATACCTCGAGAAGTGTTTCTAAACACTTGATCCATTCTCGATAATGAGCTTGCATATTGCAATTCAAAGGAGGTGGAATTTGCGGTGTCTTAGTGTAATTTGGAGGTCAAAACATGTAACTCATCATCAAGCTTCATTAAAATATAAATTATTTCATCTGGATAAGGAATTATATTTCATCAAGGAGTAAATTGATAAAAATGGTGTTCATATATGTCATAGGCATGTTTTCCCTCAAGTAACATCTTGGTCAAGAAAGTGAATTATGAAGTGAAAAGTGTGTTGTCATGTTCAAGAATGAAATGTGAAGCTTTTAGAGAAATATGAGGGTCATCATGTCCTAATTTTTTTGTGATCTCTATGAGAAGCAAGTTGAATTGATCTATCTAAGCTATTAAGGAACTCAAGACCACCAGTGTGAAAAATTAAGGAATCAACTTTTCCCATGGGAGGCATATGAGAAATAAGGTATGTACCTACATGATGAAGACCCATTTCAGTAAGAGAAAGAAAACACCAAAGGGTGTGAGCATCATGGAGTTGTTTCTTGCGATCATTGGGATAAATTGTGAAAGCCTAAGAAGCAAGAAAGTAATCTTTATGCCCTAAATCCTACTATTGAAACCATAATGTTTTTGTCATAGTGTTGATATCATAATAATGTCCATCAACACTAATTCAATCTCTTGTATTATTTCTACAACTCATTGGAAGAGTAACTTACAACCATAGTGTTTTGATTCCACATGTGGTCACTTAGGAAAAAGAAAAATCAAGAACATCATGAAGCCTATGTGGGTGTTGAGACATCAAAATTTGGCTCATTGCTCACAATTTTCATGAAAAACATAGCAAGAGAGGATCATCATGGGTGATGCCGGTGGTCTTACTAAATGCACTTTTCAAATTACTCGCAACAATGTTTCTAAACACTTATTCACCACTTTGGAGCATTCTCGCATCTCACAAAATGAGGAAGCATATGAAATCTTGGGTTTCAGATTAAATAGGTGATCGAGAGGCCAAAATTCTCATCCACGAAGCATTTCCTCAAAGGATAAGAGCTTATTCCAGGAACTCTCCCTCAATGATCATGAATGACTAGTTCTTCATCAATAAAGTCTTCATCTTTATCGATCAGTCAACCTCTTATTTCTCTCTTCCTTCTTCTCTCTCCATGTTCTAATTTCTCATCAAGAATGTAATTTTTGCTATTTCATCCTATTCACTTAAGTGACCCTCAATTAAACATTATAAGAGTCATTTTCACTAATAATAAAAAGACTCACCTCCTAAGAATATGAAAGGTCACAAGTGATGGGGATAGGTGAAAAGTCATGTGGGGGGTAGATGAAGAGACATATTTTAATTCTATAAATTGGAATGGATTTTCCATTCTAAAGGGTTATAAATTGTAGATTGAATATATGTTATTGATATTTACCACTACTATATCAAGAAATAAAAGTTTTAATACTTCTATTTCTTTGTTTATGTTCCTCTACCCCTCTCTCTACTTTCCAAATTTGTATACATGATAATATTTTAAAACCAAGAAATGTGTTTGTGCATTTGATAAATGAATCAATGGAATTATGTGTCCATGATTTGTTATGTATTATCATTTTTTTACATTGTTGTGTTCGTTAGAGTAGGTATTTACTTTATCTCATGTTCACCTAGGTACTTTATTTACCTTTATTGTATTTATCCTCACCCACTTATGTGTGTGGATATTTATTTTATCTTATTTAGATATTAGGAAGATATTATCTAGTTGTTAGGTATAGTTCTTTCCTTGATCTATGGTATTGACTAGATCTTTGATGACTAGTTCTTTCCTAAATCTATGGTCTTGACTAGTTCTTTGATGACTAGTTCTTTCCTTGATTTATGGCTTGATCTATGGCCTTGATTAGTTCTTAGATTGATCTTCCTTGCCTATATAAGCAAGACACATTCTCATTGTACTCATATGAGAGTTCCATAATAATATATGATATTACTTTGCTCTTTGTTTGCAAATTATTTTGTAAATTTATTCTGGTGAATTTCTTTCAGCTTATCAAATGTGGTGTGTTATGATCATCTGAGATCTTCACGGCTTGGAATGATATTCTTAACATTCTTTTCAATGTTATTCTAATTGAATATGGACCAAATCTAGTTATTGTACGTGAATTTTTAAGCATATTCCCAATAATAACCATGTCTCTCCTTATTTCCCCAACTCCCCTTTACCTCTGTTTTATGTAAATTCCTCCCTTATACCTAGTACAAGAATTTCACATAGGTTTAGTGGAGTATTCTTGTGTGATCCCTAGCCTAATGGCCACCCCACATATTTAGGTAGTTTACATTTAATAATGAAAGCCTTCCCATACACAAGGAGGGGCTTAGATCCGTGACCATTGGTGGAAACCAACAATTTGCAATGAGAAAAGTTATTTTGCCAACAAAACCAAACAAGCTATGAGGTGGAATGCCTACCTCTTAAGCCAATGAAGTCCAATTCGAAAAGCACTCCAATCCTCCCTCGTTTCTCGCTCCTCCAATCTCTTTAAAATATCCAAATGAAAATGGACAAAAACCTCCCAACCCCTCCAAAATGGAGGATTAATTAAGGAGGAGCATAAATATTCAAGAGGGTGACATGTGTCACCCATATCCATCTAAAAACCAAAACACCCTAAGTCCCCATCATACATAAGACAAAAGTCTTAATGGAGGAACTTCTCACAAAATTAAAATTAAAACCAAATAAAATCTCCTCCAAATTCCAAAGTGGCTCTTAAAATAAGCTCATTAATGAGGATGTGGACAAGAGAGGCTAAAATGGGAGGGAAAGACCATTTTAAACCTTGATTAAGGTCCCCTACCCATAGGTAGGGTCCAAGGGGTCCATTTTAGTGTAAATGAGACCCCCAACAAGTAAAAAGCTCTTATAAATTCCACTTTTAGCCCAAATTCGGGTTTGGAAAAGTGTCACACTTTGTGAGGTGGTGGGGCCCACCTAACCCATAATTAGGTGGTCCCATACCTCCTTAAATATAATTAACTAAAAACACCACTATTACAAGCGAAACCATTAAATCCTTAAAAAATGGTTTAAAACAAGATATTAAAATGATTAATACTAAAATGGATCTAAGGAGACAACAACCTAAGGTGTTTGAGTCAAATGAAAAACACAACTGAAGATGATGGTTTTCTCATTTTCATCCAAATCCAAAGACAAGCAAGGAAAAATTGATCAATAAAGGTGTGAGGATTAGACCTAAATGACTAATTGTGTAATCTTGGAGGTGCAAGAATTGAGTCCCATGTTCTCCAAAGGTGAACCCGTCACTTGCACACACTCAAATGCAAACATCATACATGCTCGATAAAATATGCTAAATGAAGCAATCACATACATCTCAAGAAATTACAACATACATACGTAATTAAACCAAAAGTTACTAATACATCCACATATTATACATGATGTTAGAAATCACAACAATTCAACCATGACATGTTTCACAATTTGTTACAAGATGCATGCTACTCTACAAATCCATCAAAGTCCATATGCTAAACCATCCAAATTGATTATGCCACAACCATCCATTAATGAGATCAATAACCATTACAAAAACATATTATATCCAAAATATCATCCATGTAAGTCTAAGATCATTAATATCCATAACATCATAACTAAACCAAGCAATAATGATAAAAGTAGTAAATTGACATTACATGCCTCATACAACATCATGATAAGAACAAGTTAGCAATAAAGTGTTCACATTACAAAAATCATATATATGATAATATAAAATTTAATTTGTCAACAAGAATAACACATGGAGTCAATTCCATCAAAGGGAGATAAATTTTCAGGCACTACAAGATGTCTTGGATGGGAGAGGGTAAAGTGCACTTGTTTGAGAAAGAGAATAATGTCAATACTAGCAGCGTCAAAAGATTACAAGTACCAAATTTGAGTGTATGCATTTTCCCCCATTTAAATATGAAATGAAATTACATGTTTATAGGAAAATATACCTGATTGTGGAGACACAATTTTCTTCGCTCGAATGTTTGTTTTGTAAGATCCTGTATTGGTGTTGCACACTCCATGATGAAAAATGCAACACAGAGTGTAGTCAATGTCTATAATAAATAATTAAAATTTAACTTAAGTTTTGATCCGGAGGACATTTTGGGACTTTGGTAGTTCCCTAAATCTCCCTAAACCATGCCAATGTGGTAGAGAATTCAGCGATATTTCAGATGATACCTAGAATTCAGAAAATGAAGGTCGTATGCTCAAGTTATCATTGGTCAAATTTTGGTCAACGTTCAAACTCGGCAGAGTCGATCCAATATGATAGCAACATGTGGAAAAAATGAATGATTTTTAAATATTTTGGTGATAGAACCTTTACTTAGATCTCTTCAAGACCTTTTGGACACATTTTGAACAGACCAAATCCTAGTTTGTATGTAAAAGTTATGACCGGTCAAAGTTCAATCAAGTGGTGGTTAACGGGTGGAGGATGCACCAAGTAGACAAATCACATTTGGACATGTGGCATAGCTGAATTTGGACACATGGAATAGATGTGGGAATAAAAATGAAGAGGTATGTGGCCTTATCCATAGTCAAGTTGGGTGGCACCTCCACATTTAAACCCACCGCCATTTTTAAACCCCATTAATGTGGGATTATTCCCAAAGGGGTAAATGTAAAACGATGGAAATCTTGGGGAGATTCGAACCCCCAACCACCCACACACCAAAATTAACCCTTTCCACCACACCATGAATGTTAGCTAATGTATATATAGGAAATTTTTGTATTTCTTGTGACACAAGTTCGTGCCTATGCTTTAGGATTTCTAAGGTAGATTTGTAAAAGGCCATTTTTGAAGCACTTAGGAGCATTTTTGTGACTCGAAGTAAACTGGAAAGATGACCAAAATTATGAGATGATCCTAATGTGAAATTTTTTTCCCATTTTTGGGATTTTGTGACATATTTTAGAGAGGTCTGTGGTAATGGTATGTATATGTGCTTGTTCCTTATTGAGGCAATTTTGTACAAGTGCATTTTTGAGGTACTTAGGAGCATTTCTAGCTCTTAGAGTAAACTCCAAAGTTTTATAGAATTATGAGAAGATCCTTGTGGACCTATTTTTTTCCCATTTTGGAGATGTTGTGATGACATTTTGTGTTGTGAAAGTCACTTGAGCGCATGGATTCTGTTTGGAGCCATTTTCGAGCGTGCATCTCGTTGGAGGGAAAATTTTGGAGATCTGATCTTCTACACCGGTCATTGTAAGTTGGTTATTGCTACTTAGTGGATGTGGAGGAGATTATTGTTCTTTTTTTCCAGTTTGGATTCATTGGGAATTAACTGTATTTTATCATCTTGTTTTCCAGTTTGGATTCATTGTGAATCAACTGGTATTTGATCACCTTGTTTTCCCATTCAGATTCATTATGAATCATCTGGAATTTATTATTCTACACTAGAATTTGTAAGTTGGGTTATTACTACTCAGTGTTATTAGAGGAGACTATTTGTTCTTCAAAGGACCAATTCATATTCATTGGGAATTAATTGTGTTTTGTTAAATGCTGGAGACTAGTTCGAATCAATGGTATTATTTGGTTCATTGTTGTGCATTCATAGCTTCATTTGTAAGTTTGTATTTAATTCACAAATAAGAATTTTAATGAATCGGTTCAACTGTTGAACTTGGAGATGGAGGCATTTATTTTTGACGAACTTCGTTATCAACTCTCTTGAAGTGTGTGTGTGCGCTTTTACATTGAAATTATTTTAAGCTGATAATTTTGTGGAGTTCATTAACAAATGCCTATAGGGGTATGAGGTCCGTTAAATTTTTGGTGGATTCTTGGATCAAGTGTAAAGATGTAATGTATGTAAAATCTGAAAATTAAAAAGTGAAATAAAGAGATGCAAAACATGGAAGGAATACAATTATTTGTTTTGTGGAGGGAATTTTTCCCATTCTTTGATTGTGTGCTTAGAGTTTCAGATTGATTAAATTTGTCGAAGGATCGGGGTCGATCGGTTCCCAATCATACTTGAGAAGATGCTAGACTATTAGGTGTATGGAACCCAACACATGAATGCTAAAGAGAGAGAATAATGAGGAGCAAAAACCTCTCATGAAGGAAGAATACAGTGTATCAAATTCATTAAAAACTATGATATCTTCCCCTTTAAGTGTAATAGGAGAGGAAGGAATACCTATAAATAACTTAGCTACTTTGATACCTTCCATGACCCCACAAACCACCTTTATAAATGGATCCAGGACCAATTTTACAAATTAGGACACATAGTATAAAAGAGAATAAATTTCCCCATACTCTTCCCATGTGTAGCACAACCAAGAAAGGACTGAATAAAGTTGAAATGTACTAAAATTTAGCTAGAGAAAGGATTTCTATGCCCCCATATCCCCTGAAACTAAAAGCTGATTGTTATGGAGGAGAAGGAATAAAAAACTTCATGCCCCTCGAAACTAATATGAAATGAGTCATTTGAGTCTGAAACTTTACCAAAAACATGTTTCTATAGGTGAAAATCCAAGTATGTTGATAAAATTGTAGTAATTACCTAGGGAAAATTGTAGAATCGGGCTAGAGAACGACCGTGCATCTTGGTCGTATCTATAGGTTTTTGACCTTTTCTTTGTTTTTCTGAATTTCATTGTTTGATGTTGTTTCTATGTAATTTTATCATGTTCCTTCCCATGTCTAATCCCAAAATTATGTATGTGTCTACTATTGGTGTAGAATATACCTAGATGAATGCCCCCTCTTTTGAGGTACGTGTGATAAAGAGTTTGAGCATGCAACACAAAATAATAGATGTGAAACCAAGTTTGAGAAGTTTGATAATTTATATAGAAAACATATGAAGGGATAATGTGGTGGACACCAAAAATAATATGTACCTAGAAAGGAGATGTAAATGGTGGAGACCATGGTGTGCAATAAAAATAATAATAAAACATGAATAATATTAGCAAAAATTTCAACAAGAGAACTAGTGGCAACAACAATAGTAGTGCATATGTCATTATAAACAAGTACAACGATAGTTGTGAACACAATATCACAAAAAATTCTTAACACTGTAAACATGGGATACCCATGGTATCACAAGACAATAAAGGCCCTTGAACCTATAAACAAGAGATGCAATGTCACACGAGAAAGACATGATGTCATAAACATGGGACACCTATGGTTTTTCAAGATAAACAAGGATGTTGGGCCACAATAAAAGTAGCGAAAAAATAAATACACACATAAATAAATAATATTTATAGAAAACAAGAGTATAATAATGTGATGAAATGACATATCAAGTGATATACAAAAGCATGTGAAACAATAGATGTCAACACCACACAAGATACATGTGTTAGTCATGTTAGTTCAAAAGATAACAAATACATTATATATGTAATCAAGCATAATGAGGAAGTGAAAAAGGTACTATAATGAAATAATAACACCTATATTATGTGGAGGGATGCCCCGAGAAAAATTATGATAGTTCCCATAATTATGTATCAATTTATATATCATGCATCATGCTCAATATACCCTATGAACGAATGAGTGCAAAGAAGAAAATGCTACCTATCAAACAAGAAGGATAAAAAAATGTATAATGTAAAGTGTGAACAATGTATGCTAAGGAAATAGGTCTTGATTTTTACATTTTAAAAAATATGTGAATGTTTTTCCTTTTTGTGGTTATATCAATGGTTTTATATTTTCTAATGCATAGTTATGTACAAGAAATGAGTAATGTAAGGGCTACCAAATCTCATTAAGAAGGTCATCCATGGCAGGATGAAATCAAATGGGTATAAGATCAACCATGTTAGTAAATTTTTTAAATTGGGAACCAAGAAACAATCGTGTTTCATGAAAGTGATGTAGAGCCATAATGTATTCTTTATTGGTGTAAGAAGGACCTTGTCTTCTCATAGTATGATTCCAATATGTTATGTTATGTTGATAATTAGGAAAGAGTCATTATGAATATTAAATATGCCTTTGATTAGGGGAAACATGATGCTACTATTATGCTTACCGAGCATACCAAATATATGTCATAACCAAGATCTACCAAAGGCCAATGGTGTAGGTTGAGGATCAAGAGAGACCCAAAATTTAGTTGCAATAACACGTAAGCCATAAGCTATCATAAGCATAACATATCCTTGAAACTTCATAATATGAGTGAGAAGAGGTGTGATATCAAATGGCATGAGTCCTAAAGTGCGCAAATCCTTATAAGTATATATATTATTATTGGTATTTAGATGCAAGGGGACGTGTGTCTAATATTGGTTGCGAATATAAACTATACTAGTGAAAGTATCAAAGTGAGGTACTTGATTGGAAGGTGGGGATGCATTGTATAAGATAGTAATATGGCCACTTACTTTAAGAGTATTTATTTTGTCAATTAAGTCTTGGAAATGATCTATATTGTGTTTAGAAATTTGATGGTAG
This sequence comes from Taxus wallichiana var. yunnanensis, assembly GCA_018340775.1. NCBI lineage: Eukaryota > Viridiplantae > Streptophyta > Pinopsida > Cupressales > Taxaceae > Taxus > Taxus wallichiana. The sequence goes on along the minus strand of CM031234.1, from coordinate 319,571,867 downwards.
TTAAAAATTGGATGACCAAGATGATGAGAAAGCTTCTTTGTAGAGAGATGAAGTTTAGTAGGTAGTGAAAGAAAACCTGGTCAGAAATTATAAAGCAATTCATGTGGCATGTCAAGATGAGTAGGAATTATAATTGATGTGGCATGTGGTGAAACATATAAGGTGTGGACTACATTATGCATATGATCAGGGTGATGACCATTAGAAGCAATATGAGTAAAAGGAGTTGACTCAATAGTGCTAGAGGTAATGTCCTTAGGTTGGTAATGTCTAGGGTGAGCGGACATAAAAAAATAGAATGAAACATATAATCATATTCATCGATAGGATTAAAATTAAGCTTATATAGGTTGTTATATTTTAGTACAATTATAACATCATCACTATCAATAACACAATCACGTGCATTATGAAAATGAGTAAAATTATCTAAGATATTAGGAACAAGAAGTGGAGTAAGAGTAGATGATGAAGGAGGTGTCAAGGAAGAAACATCTAATAGTGCCTTTATGTGGGGGAGCAGTTGATGGAGACTCAAAAGTATTACTAGCTTCACCAACATATGTATCTATCTAGTTTACAAGAATAGGTTACGATGGGGACTGATAAAAGGGACTTGTGGATTAGACATATCTACTTTGCAATATTGATAAGGGTTTGGATCAGCAGACACAATTTCCTCGGTGCTATGGTGCAAAAATTTGATGCAACGATGGAAATTAGATGAAACAACTTGCATATCATGAAGCCATGGATGGCCCAAAAGTAAATTATATTGAAGATCAATATCCATGATATGAAATGTAGTAGGTGACATTTTAGATCCAACTAAAAAATTAAAAGTAATAGTGCCTAATGTAGAGTATGTAACATCATCAAAACCTTGCACAATAGTAATGTCATGATTAATTACAAGAGGAGAAATACCCATTTTTATGAGTAGTGATTTAGGAAAAATGTTAATAATGGATCCTTTATCTACCATAACCCTCTTCATAAATAATCCTTATATACATGTTGTAATGAAAAAGGGTGGGATTTTGTCCATATAATCATTTGAAGATATATTAGATGATCCAAAACTAATAGCCTTATAAGGTTCCTTAAATTCATTTATAAAAGAATAAAAGGAAGTGGGATGAGTATCATTATCTAAGGTGAAAGAGCACAATGTGTCTTCTAATATGTCCTTATAAACATGTACTTTTGAAGAAAATCTAAGATATATATCTTGGTGGGGGTATTACTAATTTTTTCTATTAAATCATGCCCCTTGGATGGGACATTAGTTTTATCCATAAGATTAGATGATGGGGAGGAAACGGTATATTGCTCCCAGTAGGTTTCTTGTTATGTCTTGTGGCCACCACATTGACTATAGGACTTGATGGGGTAGAATGATAATGCGGAAGGTGATCGGTAGTAGTGTTAGTGGCCTAAGATCGTATATCAAGATAAAAAAATATCCATATCATCCATATAACACTTGAGATCAACATAAGGAACTTCATTCATATGTGAAGTATGGGTGTATACCTAGTTAGAGGGATAGTTTCTCATACCGCCATATGAATGTGGATCCTTAGCCTTAAAATAAATGTCATATAATTTATAATGTAATGACATGATGATATAAAATATGAATATGCCAAGAACAAAAAGGAACATAAAATCCAAGGATACAAAGTTTAGATATATGATGTTTGATTCTCGCGTTGGGTTCACCAAATATTCTCACCCTTTTTAGGTTTAATTAAGATTTACACATATAATAAAAAGGGAATGAAATTAAATCTACAAGGGGTTATATCTAATTAATTAACTTCCAACATTAATAATTCAATATCAAAACAACACATTAATACTTGTAAAAATGTACACAATATAATACAAGTTCACAAACACATAGGATTGAGTACACTTAACTGATTACAAATGATTCTGGAATGATTTGGGTGATCTGAATGATGGAATAGGATCTTTGGACCTAAAAGTGATTTACATTTGGAACTATGACTTGAAATTCCTTCCGGAAAGACCATACAAGGTAGGGGTAATAATGTACATATGGTCTTGAAGAATTTATACGATCTTGACCAATGTTCATAACTGGGATTTGCAAATTTCTAGGTTTATCACCGGTCCGGATATCTTCATCACTCTTTGTTAGTCACAATACATGAACCTAATAATTCTCTTCTCAACCTTTCAAACCCTAACCATATATAAGAAGTCTTATAAAACAAACATTATTTGGGTTGTGGGAGCCCTCGTGTATACCACCAATTTTGTCAATGATATGAAGAGGCCTCAAACCACACGTTGTTCTCCACCTAGCATGTGATATATAGTTGTAGTGCAATCAGATTTGACATCCTTCCTTTGAAAAATATTGACTTGAGTTTATCTCTTGCAAATCTACTTGAGTGAGTGACTTTGATTGCTTGCAAATGTGGTAAATAATCCCCTAGACACAGTAGGAAGCTTTTGAATTGTAGACGGTTCTGCCCTTATGAATGTGCAAAGGTTATTTTTAGTGTAGGGATCTTTGGGTTCCTTTTGTGCTAGCTTTTGCAATAGGAGTCCATAAGAGTGCTAGGTTCTAAATGAGGTGAGTTTCACTTGCTTATATATGCTTTTAAAGGTGATTTAAGTTACAAAGGTTAATTGAGAAGGAGTAAATGACCCAAAGAATAATGTGCAACTGAAATTTCAAGACCAAAGTGAGCAAGTACAAAACCATACACTAGGGTTAGGACCGTATGGATGTTTCTGCCCCTATTGTACATTTTTACCCTAGAGGGGCAATCTAAAGTGTGAAGTTTGGAAGCTAACAAGTGGATTTTCTTAATGGATTTCATGCATTCAATTATTAGAAATTGTTGATAGATGAGTGTGTATGATCAAGAAAGCTAGAAAAGAGACCTAGAGATGTACCAGATGAGAGTGGGTAAAGTGCACTTGTTTGAGTAAGCAATAAATGCCAAGCCTAGATGTGTTAAAGAGTAGAATTATCAAATTTGAGTGTATACATAATGAATACATACAAATATTATAAGACATAAAATATAAGAGTAGAACAAAAAATTGTTTGGAAATTTGAGAAAAGGTTGTGGAAACATTTTCTCAAATCTTTGTTTAAATCTTTTAGAAATTGGACTTTCTCTCTCCTTGGGGATAATAGTGTTAGCCAAAATGTTCAACCATGTTCCCATGATGTCAACATCCTAAATTTAGAAATTATTGAATGATATTTTCTCTCATTCATTATTTCTATAATGAATGATAAAATAGTTCATCATATTTTCATTAAATCAAAAAAAACTATTTTATTTCATTAAATCAAAAATAAGAGAGTGGAGTTATCAAAAAATTTCTTATTTCATTCCTTATCTATGTTAAACTCGTGTGGTGAGATCAACCAAATATTTTTATAGTACTTTTATTCTCCATTTGACACTTCTCATCCATTTATAGGTGATACTTCATTTTAGGATATTGAAGATATTCCCAAAAAGAATTCTTTTTCAATGGAAGAGCTTGCAAAAATATCATTTCCACAACTTCCCAATATTAATTATTATTATTTTTTAATGAAAGGCTAGACCAAATCTCGAAGGCATTAGTGATATCCAGACACTAGTATCATAACATCCAACAACACTTTGAAATCTAGAATCTGGGAAAGTAGACCCTTTATCGCTTACTCTACTCTGTGGACCCCGAAGAAATAAAATTTGGAATCTATACTAGTAGGATTCCTTGTAACCCGATCCATGAATCGAACTTGGGTGGTTTCTATAATACGGATTGTAACAAACTATTACAACAAAACCTTGAGGCGTTAGTGAAATAAGAAAAATAAGATCATAACATATTTCACATCTTTTATTTTTACATTTATTTTATCTTGAGATTTATCTATAATATCATAAGATTTGATTTAGTCCAACAATCAACTATAACACTCTCTAACAATAGAGTTAAACAACCTATATCAAATTCACTCAAAATATTACAAAATGTACCTTGTTCTTAATATTAGGAAACATAAAAACCTACAAATCTGACCTTTAAGTTTAAAATAACTCATTCAATGCTAAAAAAAATGTTTTTATCCGTCATTCCACTTGTCTCAATTACTCAGATTCTTGACAGCTCAAGAATTGATCATCTTACTCTTTTTTTTTGCAAAAGTGCCAATTTGGGCTACTTGAAAACCTAGCTATTAGATTGGTATGAGTTGAGACAATATACAACAATTCTGAAGAAGTTATTAGTAGATTTGAACACTCTTTATTGAGTTATAGGTGTGTGTAAGTTTGTTTGGTTCATCTCTGAGTTTGAAAGTATATTCCTTCGTAGCATCTTCTACTACACTAACCACACATTACCAGGCATGTCCCTATACAAATCTTGATATAACTTTTGTTTGAAAACTCTTTTCCCTTAAAAATAGTTATTTAAATACCCATTTGGGCCTAGATTTTGTCTGCGAATTTTGACTACCTCCTTCTTTGGAATAAATTGCAAAAATTCACACTTTTAAGCCTCTAATTAGGCTTTCACCGTTATTTCTTCTGATAATTTGTTTAGGATGTCAAGAATTTTTTCCCAAAGAGATATTGTCACAAAAAAATCCTACTTGAATCCTATTTTAGGGTTATATAGATATCTACTAGGAATTTTTATCTCTTGGAAAGGAGTTTACGTCACTCTTTTAGTGAGATTTATGTAAACCCTAAGGGTTTCTATCCTCGTCAGTCTAAGAGTGCAATGTTTGATCACTAAGATATTATATTCAACTTTAAAGGATGAAACCACCTCGAAGAGGTCTATAAGGGTGTTTAGGAACACATTATATTACTAGTATCCTTATCACCTCTTGCCATGTGTGATTATATATCGAAATCTCTTTCTCTATCACAAAAAACCCTATCCCTAAGCACAATGAGGGTTTATTCAAATACTCAATGTTCCAATCTCTCATATAGATTCCTAAGTTCTACACCTAGGTTAGGTAGCTTATAACATCTCTATTTTATGCCACTAAGCTTGATGCTTACCTAGATTTCTTAATCTCCCCTGAATTTTGTAGTCACGGTCTTCTTCAAACATCTCACATCTAACTGTATCATACAAAAAACCAATACAATCCTACTGCATGCTTTTAGAAATGCTCAAAAGAATGATTTTGACCAATGTCTAGGGATTCTAGGATCCCTCTATGCTCTATTACATGATTTCTCTCATCACCATTCACAAATTTGACCTTACAATTGTATGCATACATAAAAAATAGAAAGAAAAGCTTTCAACTACACCTTGGAGCCCCAACTTCAAATTCTCTTGATTGATCAATGATAGTAAAATAGTTATTATAGATTTTTTAACCTCCTCATTCGAATGGTTTTCCATAATTGTCTTCTAGATTGTATGACCAAATCATATGAGGGAACTTCATTACAAGAAGGGCTTAAGACAAGATTAAGAGTTATAATAACACATTGTCAATTTAATGAGGCTTGAAGACTTTATTATGACCTAACCCAGCTAACACATGCTTGAAAATCCTTGGGACCCTTTACACTATCCTCAAAATCCAAAATTGACTCTAGGAATTTAAATTTTCAAATTTTCAAATTGTCAAAAATGGAGGGAAACCCTCTATTTCAAATTTTTGAACTTCTAAAGCCTAAAGGACACCAAAAATGACTCAAAGACACCTCTATAGACCTAAGAAAACCAAAATTTGACCTTTACATGCCCTTGTAGTGATGCCCCTGCATCAAGATTCATTCCTCTCATTGAAAATTTTGAAACCATCATTTAGATGTTGTTTAACCCATGTCTTGACAATCTTCCTATGATTTGTACTTGAAAATATCACAAATGAACTTCTTGTTGATATCACCAACTATAGAATACTCGAGGATATATGCAAGGGGTACTATCTTGATCAATTATAGATTTTATGAAGGTGAAAAGGGTGTGTACCTATGTGATGCAGAGAAAAAAACCACACATGTACAAAACGTCATAATATCTAGTGAGCACAAGGCTAGAGTCACAATCAATGTTATACACAATTTTGAAAAATTGGCTACTTTTAGGATTTTAAGGTCTTGAGGCCTTTGGTTGGTGTTTCCAACCACTATCTACCTGCTATGTTCTCTTCCTTGCTCAACACTCATGAAAATATAAAAAAATGAGCTTAAAACTTCCCCGTCCTAATAAGCGTGCTTGGTGTAAATATGTTGTAGGAATTCACCATTGATAAAAACCCAATATTGATGGCTTCAAAACGTGCTCACACCTAATTATTTCATGAAATTCCTTCCTTACACATTGTAAATATATTCTCAATGATACAAGAGTGCCTTAAGGCTTATACTCCTCCAGTCCTTGAACATTGTCATTCATCTCTATATATATTGTTGATATAATTGATCACGCTCTTCCTCAAGTAACATCACTGGTAAAACCACAAACTGTAATAGATGCAATGGTAACCTACACTCATGACCTCCATCACCCACACCATCTATACCAATCACTTTATCTATATCTCAAAATACTAGATTAGACAATGTTATCCCAAAATACCCCCAAGGTTATTTTGGTATTAATAAGGTTCATTTCAGGACTTAGTTAAAATTTTGGGAAAAAAAATTGTGTAACACTAATTTCAGTGTCCCATAGACTCAAGGAACCAAGTGTTCTGTGGGTTCTCCTAACCTGTAGATTAGAGGAGTTAAGTCCAAAGGCGAAAAAAGAGAGGTTGGCGGAAAATAGGCTTCATGTCTATCGGTGAAAAATCCAAGACATGGGTTTTGTTCCCCTCATACCGCGATGCAAGATTGTAATTAGGATCAAGCCGTGAGGAAGTGGTTTTAGTGGGATTGTTTAGGGAACAAGTTTCAAATCCGTGGAACATTATGGTGGTGTTCGAAAGAATTAACCAAAATTTTAGTGTTTTGTGGACTTGCAAAGTCTGTGGAACAAGGCTTTCACTCCCGAGTCTCTAAAGATGCATAACAAGGCTAAGGATTCCACAGATGTGAGAAGGATGTGGAATTTTACGAGATGGGGCATACGGTAAAAATATGCAACAAAGGCCAAGGCTTCTGTGAAGGTCCAATCACTTAGTAAGGGCCCCAGATAGGTTGGGGAACCTGCCAAAGACAAGAAATTAAAACCCAACAAGAAAACATGATAGCAAGCACTTAAAAGAGCCATGGAACAATAAAAAAATTCAAATATTAAAAAATGTAATGAACTAGAGGGAGTAAGTAGGGAAGTATAGGGGATATATTAGGATGGGTTTTTCCCCATAACTTTTGATGTGGCCAACCAAAATACATAAAATTGATCTTGTTAAAAATGTATCCTAATTGCATTCATTATAGGATAATTTTTTCACTTTTGAACAGGTTTTGGGGATTAATTATATAAACATGGGATTAGGGAGAAAAAGGATGGTGATGGACACATAAAGCTATCTAATCACCTTCCAACCACTAAATTAATGAAGAATGGTGGTCCTTCTCTATCTGCAGCTAGATAACATATAGGGATGACTCGATTTGGCACCCATGTGATTTGCAAGAAGATTAATGAGTTTTGGTCAGTGGTTGGGAAAAGAGTATTGTGTTTCCCATTTTCTCTCATGAATGGTATAAAATTTAAGTTCTTAGCAAATATGAAATGTCCTTCTCTATTCGTTTTGAGGAGCTCGACTTTGAGTTTTACCATTATTTTCCTACTGCACCTCTATATTCAACATTTTGTATGAGATATCAAACCTCAGCTCTATAATCATGGTGAAAGATTGATAATATAAATGTTTTTGGTTATTTTCCTTCAATTTTTTGAGTTTTTATGGATGTTTTCCCTTCTATTATGCATTATCTTTCGTTCATTTCATGATCAATAAGGTTTCTATGTTTTCATTTAATCTTTACGATTGCAACTATCTTGTGTATTTTAGGTGGATTTGGATCCTCTTTCATTTTTGTGCATAATCTCTTTCTTTATTGTGCAAATTTCTCACTCTTTTCTCCTTGGTCCCTACAAATTTTAGCTTAGGTTTAGTTCAGTTGCACTTTTAGAGTTAAATTTTAGTTTGTAGTGGGTTGGAAGAGAAATAACCAACCTTCTCTAGAGATTTGTCTCATTTGCAAGGTCCCACACTTAGAGACAAATCCATGTTACATAAGTGATTTGTTATTCTTATATGAATAATGAAGAGGATGCTAACCTTTTTGATAATAATTTTGGCATGCTTGGTGGGGCATTCTGATTTTGTTATTCTTTCACCAAATTATAGTGTGTATCTTGGTGAATTTTTCCTTTGGAGTATTTGCAAAACACATCTGGTGAATCTAAGAATTTTATCCACTGGTTTCATGCAAAAAGTGTCTATTTCTTATGAGAAGGATTCAGATAAGGTCAAGAACAGAAAGAGAAGAACCTTTTGATTACTTGCAACATTACAAGGCAAAGGAGAAGGGGTAGTGATCGAAGGAATTTATTGGAATCGAGATGTTCACAAGTTCTTCCTAAATTAGTACAATATGGAAGAGAACTCTGTTAGCTTTCGATGACTATTGGAATGCATGAAACTGACACCATGTGCTCAAGTTTTTGCTGGTCAAAGTTTGGGTCAAACTAGTCAACAGGGAAAATGTAGGTCTCACAGTGCCACTGTCTCATGGAAAAGAGCCCATTTGCGTATTTCGGAGTTGGTCAAGGAAAAAAATGTGGGTTCACAATTAGGGTCCGCTTTTATTTCTAAGGGGACCCAACCATCATGGTATTAGTGTAATTTTAATTATTCAATTACACTATAGTTTCTATCACATTATTTTTTTCCCTCTCATGACGACACATGGTCGATGAAGAAGGGTCCACATGGTGGGTCCTCGAGGCCAACACATGGCTTTCCACTACAACCTACTCAACTCTCTAACTAGATCAAGCTCACAATGTTCAATTCAGTGAGGTAGCTCAACCATCTCATGTGGTTGAGCCAACAAACCAACCGTTCTTCACGTAGTTCAGTGAGTCATTTACATGGGTGACAAAATAGGTCTAGAAATGGTTGTAGCCATGTAACATAAAGCGATCAAAGCCTATAAAAATGATTTATCTATCCCCCATCCCATCAATGTGGGACTAATTCAACCCCGACCCGTTTAAAGTGGCGAGTTCGGCATGGAAGTGACCGAGTCGGTGGATAAAACAACGTGGAGTAGAAAACTTGACATCGGGTGGGTAGCTCGACGGGTAGCTCACAACAACAATAAAACAAATAGTGGGAGACTTGAGCCGTGAGACCTCCCGGTCGCGGTGGATAGACCCAACTACTACACCACTAAACCATGCTATGTATAGCATTGCAGATAGGGGTTGTTAACCCTTATTTCGGGGTAGAGGATTCTATATAATCCCACCCCCTAATTTCAAACATATAACCTAGGAGTTTTTGCAAAGGTGAGCGAAGCCTCACTCCAAGTATCTCAAGGAGATCGGTAGAGTCATGTCTACCCACGAGAGGAGATGTTTGATGATCTCATGGAGGATTTTTAGAGGATTGTTTGAAGACATAGTCAAGTTCCCTAAAGGATTTTTTTCACGTTGTAACATTTTTCTAGGTGTTAAACAAAATTTTAAGATATCGAGTGAACTAAGACTTGTCCGAATTTAGAGATGCTCCATTTGATGTATTTATTTTCCCATTTTGGAGTCCTTTTTCCATTATTAGGAGTAGTTTTCAGTTTCTTGTGAGACAGAGAACTAGGAGAAATTGACCATGCACGTGCTACAAGAAGGTAGAGGACGTTTTCAGACATGGTCCGATTATTTTAAAGGTTTTATGGTGTAATTTCTATAGGTTTATTAATTCCATTATGTTATATAAGTTTTTCCAAATGTAATTGCAATAGATTTTTAATGGAATAGTCACTTTAGTGGACCTTGAGACGTAGCAGGATTGGTGAACTCCGTTATCAATCATTTTACATGGTGTTGATCTTTCCTACATGCTATTTTGATTGATGATTTGCGCTTTTTTTTTGGGTCACTTTTTAAAGATCGATTCTTAACTATTTGATAATAGGGGGTCCATATGGTTTACGGATCAAGTTTTCTGTATCAAAGTCAATGATTTTACTTACATGCGGGTAGATATTTTATTGACTTGGTTTGTTAGAGATGGATCCTAACTCCATTATGCAATTAAAGAGGATGTTGGAGACCCTTCTTACTTTGTTGAGCACAATTATGGAGACGATGAATATCTATCATTGTGCACAATACTAAAAAAATATTTGATATTTGATAGAGGAAATATCTAAGCATCGACAAAGGAAACGATGTCAAAAATAACCTCACATATAGACTAGGCCAATTTATAGCCATTAATCGAGGCACAAACATATGGAAAAACATTGTTGGTTACATTTTACAGATCGGGCACCGAGTGGTTTCATTGCGAAATGAAGCCAAATGGAAAAAACCTGCCATTTTGAGTGGTAGTCATGAGTTAGAGCCGATGGCATGCCAAAGTTTTCCAAATAATCCTCCACGAAGTTATACTTCGTTTGATAGAGGAAATTAAGTAAAGTTCTCTAACAATTTTAGATTCATGGATAGTTTGACTCGTGTTTGATTGGGATATCGATGTAAGTTATGTTATAGCTGATCGGGTATGCCACTTGGTCTTGGAAAACATACCACTTTGCCTCATGACAAGACATATGGGACTAGAGACAGAGCCCTTGAATGTATAGTGCTTGAATTTTGTACCTTCAAATTTTTTATAAGAGGAAGTTCTCGAGATAGGATTAATCTTGATATAATTCCATGGGAGATGGATGAGATTGTTTTGGGAAGGTTTTATATTACCTCTAGATAGGAATCTCTGACGAGGCAAGGATATGATATCGAGATGAATTTGGATCACAACTATGTAGTCTAGTTTAGGATAGGGAATGTCACCCGACCTTGTTGTGTATTCATTAGAGAGTCTTCGGATTCATATGTACCAAGAGACCACTTTGAGACTGATGGAGATGAGGCATCATCTAATAATCCACAAGGCCACCATTGAGGGCAAAAGCCTTCACAAAGGTTTCTTTGGTTGGTAAGGAATCTTTGTAAAAATTGGCATAGTATGTCATTTTATTTTGAGCATTTAGGTTTCCTATGTTGTAATAAGGGAATTGATACCCATATTTCACATGTTCAAGTTATGGAAATGTGATAGGCATAATGTATTTGTAAGACCCTCTTGGGAAATGTTAATAATACAATTTGATGTCTTGTTACACATTTGTCAAGACCCATTTTTGGGCATTGTTTGTAATCAAGATATGCATAGTAGTATAAGACCCCGATGTGGGACATTTATGTGGTGGTTTACTAACACCATAGTTGTGCAATATATCATTTTCTTGTTGAGTTGTATGATGTCAACAAAATGGATACAAAAATTTATCTCATCGAGATTATTCAAATCTAGAAGCAACAAATGTTGAATTGGCTGAAGTTTGTTTCAAGAGGAGACGAGGCGATAAAAATCAAAGATGAACTATAACCATTCGACACGCAGTTTCAAAGACTCATGATGGTGTCACCTGTAGGGAAGAGCTGAGAGATAGGTTTAACATACTCATATTCTTCTCACATTTATGGTTGATGATTTCCATTATGATTTAGATAGCAATCTATACAAGTTCAAGTGGGCATTTTCAGGATGTCTAATTTTGGATTTGTATCTATTGTCGTATTTAAGACCCACATTTGGGAACATCATGTTTGCAAGTTGCACCAGGTGATATTTTGTAGTGTTGGAAGTTTCACCATTTTAGATGTGACATTTATGAAGACAAATTATTTTCACTAGTAGTTTCAGGGGTTCAATATAACTCTTAGCCTTATTATGGGCATTATGTAGTTATATTTTTAATCACTTCCATGATATTTTGCAGTGATATTTTTTCATAATTACAACTTCACATGGTCAATGGACACTGCCTATTGTTGGCATTTTGGTGATCTATTTCATACTAATCCACTTTTATAGTTGTAGTATTGTCCAAATCACATGGGTTTAGTTATATATTTTTCATTTTGGATGGCACTTAGTGTCTATTTACACTAATCCATTTTTGTGATATTTTTGTCATTTCAATACATTTGGAAACCTTAACCACTATGCTATATTATGGTTTTTGTACTTTAGGTTGATACGAAAAGCCATGTAGCAAATTCAAGTGGAAGATTAGATTGTTTCATAGTGCTTTTGATTAGAAAACTTGTTTAATTTTGGAGCAGCAAATAGTAAATACCCTAAAGTCCATTATAGATATCTCCATAGACAATTCGTATTTTACAGATACGGTTGAAGTTTTTGGTGGAACAAAATCCTTCTCAGTGGGGAGGTGTGATCCGAGAGAAATTTTTGGGCATCATATGTTCCCAAGTTCTCCCTAAACTAGTACAATACAGAAGGTCACTTTGTTAGCTTTCCGATGACTATTAGAACACATGAAACAGACACCATATGCTTAAGTTGTCGTTGGTCAAAGTTTGGGTCAAACTAGTCAACATAGAAAACACATATATGCAATACCCTGGCTCCTTGCAAAGAGCCTATTTGCATATTTCAGAGTTAGTGAAGGTAAAAATTAACTTGGATGTGTTGGGTTTAGTTCGTCGGTCTTCTTTATGTGTATGTAAAAAGGGGGTTCAAAAGTGGGGTACACTTTTATTTAAGAAGGGGACCCGACCGCCATGGTATTATTATAATTTTAATTATTCAATTAAACTATAGTTTCTATCGAATTATTTTTGTGCCCTATCATGTTGACACATGGCCGGTGAATAAGGGTCCACATGGTGGGTCCTCAGGCCACCACGTGGCCTGCCACTATAACCTAATCAACTCGCCAACCAGCTCAAGTTCACAATGTTCAACTCGGTGAGGTAGCACAACCAGCTCATGTGGTCAAGCCAACAAACCAACCATTCTCCACGTAGTTTGGAAAGCCATTTACCTAGGCCGAAAAGAGGTCTAGACATGGCCACAACCATGTAACATAAAGCAACAAAGCCTATTAAAAATATTTATCTACCCCCAACCCCACCAATGTGGGACTAATCCCACCAACCCATTCAAAGTGGTGAGTTTGGTGTGGAAGTGGCTGAGTTAGGGTGGATAACGTGGCGTGGAGTGAACAACTCGACATGGAGTGGGTAGCTCGATGGGTAGATCTTGGAAGCGAGAAAAAAATTAGCAGGAGACTTGAAACTTTGACCTCCTCGACCAAAGAAAATGGACCCAACCACCACACCACCGAGCCATTTTATGTATAACATTGTAGATGGAGGTTGTTAACCCTTATTTCGGGCTAGGGATGTTATATACACTCCCATTTCAAACACACAACCTTGGAGTTTTTGTAAAGACAGGCCAAGCCTCATTCCAAGTATCTCAAAGAGCTTAGTAGAGTCATGTCTACCCATAGAGGAGACATTTTACAAGGTTGTGGAGGATTTTTGGAGGATTGTTCAAGACATAGTTAGATTCCCTAAAGGATTTATTTTATCCATGTGCTATTTTCGAGCAATCGGATGGCATTTTCATATCTCGAGTGAACTAGAGACTTGTCCATAATTTAGAGATGCTCCGTTTGATGTATTTATTTTCCCATTTTCGAGTCTTTTTCTATTATTGGGAGTATTTTTCAGTTCTTTTGATGGATAACTAGGTGAAATTGACCGTGCAAGTGCTACAAGAAGGTAGATGACATTTCCGGGCGTGGTCCAGTCTTCTCAAGCTCTCAATTGTATAATTTATGTAGGTTTATTAATTCCATCATGGTATTATAAGATTTTCCAATTATACTTACAATATATTTTTAATGGAACTGTCACTTTAGTGGATCCATAGACGTAACCAATTGGTGAACTATGTTATCAATCATTTTGCATGGTGTTGATCCTTCATACATGTTATTTTTATTGATGATTTGCGATGTATTTTCTAGGCATTTTTGGTTACTTTTTAACTATCCGATTCTAAAATATTTGATAGTAGGGGGTCTCTTTGTAGTGTACGGATTAGGAAAATTAGCTCGAGTTCGCCATCACCTTTCAATAGAACTCTTTCTACTCCTCTTGATAGGCATTTTTTGCTCTCTTCTAGGGTTCTAAGACCCATTCCTTTCATGTAACTTCAAATAAATTTACCTTTTTTCAATTTCAATGGTGGTATTCCCTTAGCTCTATATGCCCAACATGATGTATTGTATCTTCCCTAAAAAAATTTCCCTTCTTCACTGGTGAAAACCACATTACCCCAGTTAATCATATCCAAGATGTTGCCAATGTTTTTTCAATTCACTTTGTTACTAAAGATGATGTGGTAGTCAAAATTTTGGATTCATCATTTAAAGGAGAAAAACTTCAATGGTACAAGATTTTGAGACCTCCTTCAATCCATAATTAGCATGAACTTGGCACTGCTCTTTGCAATCATTTTGAGGATAAGTCAGACCATCTATCCTTGGTGGAGAGACTAATAACAACAAAGAGAGATCCCAATGAGAAAATGGTTGATTTCAATATCGGTTTTAGAAGACTCGATACCAAATTCCACTAATGGTAAGGGCTACACCTTTTGGCATAATATTTTCATTGATGTAAAATTATTTTGTTGTCAAAGTTATCATTGAGTTGCATTGATGTCAAAACATGTATGGAATATGGAGTTTACTTGTCTTATTGAGATTGCATGGGTTCTTGAGTCGAGTGTAGTGGCTAGTTGCGGTGTAATGATGGCTTATAAACGCATGAAGGATGTTTTGGGGTCTCATGGAATGTGTTGGAGCTTTTAGTATGTGTTTAAGGTTGGCAAGATGTGTTGAGGTCAGATTTAGTGAAAAACATGTTCTAGGTGCTTGTTTGCGGCTTAGAGAGAAGAATGAGGCATGAGATGATGAAGTGAATCTTGTAGTATCTAATAAAGCATGTGGATCATAAATATAATGTGTTAGGACAATAATAAGTGTCCGAGAGTGTAGGTATAAGTGTTTGATTTGGTTTCTAGGTTTGTTTGAGGCCTAATCCTTAAGAAAACATGCCCAAGTGAGATGAGTTGAGTTGTTTTAGAGCTATTTGAACAAATGTGAGCATTGGATATTGTTTAGAAGACTAATATTATGGTGTGGACCAAAATTTAGGTTTAGAAATTGAATATTTTGTGAGCTATTGTATTTTGATCAAAATTGGGTTTCCAAAGGTGAGATTTTGAGCTAAAAGTTGACTTTCAGATTTTCGTTGGGGAGTGTTTGATTTGAAAGGGGACAAAATTTATTGGGGGTTGTTTTTTTGACCGAGGGTAAATTGAGGGTGTTTGAAAGGACCCACATCCTTGTACACTTGAGGATTTTTTTGAGAGGATCCACAACACGTTCTGATGAAGGGGACCACTATTAGGAATCTAATTGAAGCAACCATGAAACCATAGTGAAGATGCAGCGACCATCAACAACGACCACAGCGAGTGGGACAACTATTAGAACAGCCACCAACATCGGCAATGAGAGGAGCAACCACCAGGGTCAGCAGCAAGTGGAGTAGCTACCAGTGTCGGCGGTGAGAGGATCAACAACAAGGTGAGCGAGCAGCCACCAGTGTTAGCAACGAGAGGAGAAGGAGCCACCAGCGTTGGCAACAAGAGGAGCAGCCACCAAGACGTATCGGCGGTTGTTATGTTTGTGGAGCCTATTTTCATGTTAGAGTGTGGTACACCTTCTATGTGTTACACTCGGGTATTTTTACGGAGGTCCCCCCGATGGAAGGGGGTTCGAGGCGAAGCCCTTGAAGCAAATTTTCATGGGTGGTTTATTAACCCATGGGTAATGGGTAACCGTTATGGGCTGTTTTTGGGCCCATGGTTTTTTTTTTTTTTGTCTTTTGCCCATTGTTTTGATACCCACGGTTTTTTGCCCTTGGTTTTGGTACCCACGGTTTTGTATCAAAGCAAACCGCTTAAGCGATTGTCTATTTATATGGTCTTATGCATATGATAGATGTACAAGCAAATGTATTGCGAGATGTGTTTTGAATTCGGATGTGAATTACAGCAGAGTTTGTTGAGCATAGCTCCAAACGGATCTAGGTATTGTATTGAGAGAGCGGTGGCTTGTAATAAAATCTAAGCAAGTGATTCTTGGTGGACGTAGCCCAAATTGGGTGAACCACGTTAAATATTGTCTCTTTGTGTTGTGTTATTTTATTCTGCAATTTTATTTGAGATCTGTAATAATTTCTGCATATTAGTTTCTATTGTTGCGATTTTGTGAGGGATTATTCCGCATATTTTATCCCTTATTACCTAACAATTGGTATCAGAGCTGGTTTGGTTTGTTGAAGTGTTGAATCGCAGGGAAAGTTTTATCTTGAGTGGGAGCTATGGAAGATGATGGAAGATCTAGGGTTGATAAATTCAATGGGCAGAATTTTAGTCTTTGGAAGATGCAGATGGAAGATTACCTTTATCAAAAGGATCTTTATACTCCATTGTCTGAGAAGGTGAACAAACCCTCGAGTATGACAGATGCGAGAATGGGATTTGTTGGATCGGAAGGAACTTGGAACGATTGGTTGTGTCTTGCATCTTCGGTATTATTTAATGTTTCAAAGGAAAAGACTACAAAAGATCTAATGGATGCATTAGGGAAGTTGTATGAAAAACCCTCTGCCTCTAATAAGATATTTTTAATGAAAAAATTGTTTAATATGAAGATGTCGAGAATAGTTCGATGAGCAGATCATTTAAATGATTTCAATACGGTAGTGAATATGCTAACTTTGGTTCTGATAGAATTTGATGAAGAAGTTAGGGCTTTATTAATTACATGTGCGCTTTACTCCGAGAGTTGGAATAGCACTCGGTAATGGCGGTAAGTAACTCGGTTCCAACTAACTCGAAGTTGAAGTTTGAGGATGTTGTAGGGGTGATTCTAAGCGAGGAAATGTGAAGAAAAAGCTATGGGAATCTTCTACTTGAGGAATGCTTTGTGATGGAAACTAGAGGGAGATAGAAGAATAGAGGAAACCGTGGAAAATCAAAAGATCGAGCAAGGTCAAAATCCAAGAACAAGATTGTATCTTGGAATTGTGGAAAGCCCGGGGCATGCAAAGAAGAACTTTGTTGGGAGCTTCGGGATAAGAAGAAACAACAAGAAGAAAACAAGGAGGCAAATGTGGCAACGGGTAATGTATGTCAGGATGCTTTGATTCTTTCTTTGCACAATATTACTGAATCTTGGGTTTTAGATTCAGGGGCTTCTTTTCATGCTACTCCACATAGGCATTATTTTGTTGATTATGTTCAAGGATTTTGGGCATGTTTTCTTGGTGATGATGAGCCTTGCGGCATAGTTGGAATAGGTTACTTCGAGGTTAAGATGCAGAATGGGAATACATGGCTATTGAAGGATGTCAGACATGTGCCTACATTAAGGAGAAATTTGATATCGGCAGGGCAGTTGGGAAGTGATGGTTGTACTGTGATATTTACAGCAGACTCTTGGAAGGTTACCAAGGGTGCTCTTGTGGTGGCAAGAGGTAAGAAGGTTGGAACCTTGTATTTAACCACTGATAATACTAATGATTGTAATCTTGTGGCTTCAGATGTAGATACAACATTATGGCACTATAGGCTCGGTCATATGAGCCATAAGGGCATGAACATCATAAAGAAGAATTTGCCTGGATATACAGAAACAGGTTTGGATTTCTATGAAAACTGCATATATGGGAAACAGAAGCGAGTAAGGTTTCTCAAGGTTGGACCTACGAAGAAAGAGAGTAAGTTAGAGCTAGTACATTCTGATGTGTGGGGGCCGGCTCAGGTATCATCTCTTGGGGTTCAAGTTATTATGTTACTTTTATTGATGACGCAACAAGGAAAGTTTGGGTTTATTGTATTAGACACAAATCTGATGTATTTGACACTTTCGTTAAATGGAAAGCCTTGGTAGAGAATGAAACAGGTCTTAAGCTAAAATGTCTCAGGTCAGATAATGGAGGGGAGTATTGCAGCAATGAATTTAATGATTACTTGTTCTAAGAATGGAATCCGTAGGTAAAAGACAGTTCCAGGAACTCCGCAGCAGAATGGGGTATCAGAAAGGATGAACAGAACAATAATGGAACGTGCTAGGAGCATGAGATTACATGCAGGACTGCCTCTTTCTTTTTGGGCAGAAGCGGTGAGCACAACTGTGTACTTGATAAACAGAGGACCCTCAAGTGCCTTGGATGGAGGCATACCTGAGGAGGCATGGTATGGTAAGAAAGTTGATTATTCATTTCTTAGAGTCTTTGGATGTGAGGTGTTTGTTCATATAGACAAGGATGATAGGACCAAGCTAGAGGCTAAATCAGAAAAATGTACTTTCATTGGTTATGGTGGTGATGACTTTGGATTTAAATGTTGGAGTATTAAGGACAAGAAAATCATTCGGTCTAGGGATGTGGTCTTTAATGAGAAAGTCATGTATAAGCAACAGTTGCGGAAAACAAGGAATAACCCAAGAAAGAATATGCGGTGGTAGAGGATCTTCCTGGATGGGAAAGTGACCCATGAATCGGTTCGGAACCTACTCAACAGAACCCCAAACTCATACGGTGAGGAGGTCTTCTAGGGTAAGAAAAGAACCAGAACATTTTTCTCCTTCTCTTTATTATTTATTACTCACTGATAGTGGAGAGCCATAGAGCTTTGATGAAGCAATGCGGGTAGATGCCGAGAAGAAGTGGGAGCCAAGCCATGGATGAGCAACATAAGTCTCTCATGGAGAACCAAACTTGGGATTTGGTGAACCTACCTAAGGCAAAAGAGCATTGCAGAACAAGTGGGTGTACGAGTTAAAGATAAAGAAGGAGGAAAGAAAAGATATAAGGCCCGGTTTGTGGTCAAGGGGTTTGCACGAAACAAGGTATAGATTTTGATGAGATATTTTCTCCGTAGTAAAAATGACTTCTATTAGAAGCTGTTCTTGGAATAGTGGCAGCGGAAGACTTGCACTTAGAAAGATTAGATGTAAAGACTGCATTTCTCCATGGTGATTTGGAGGAGGAACTATATATGCAGCAACCATAGGGCTATGAGGTTAAAGGTAAAGAGGAGATGGTGTGTAAAATGAAGAAGAGCTTGTATGGCTTGAAACAAGCTCCACGTTAATGGTATAAGAAGTTTGATAGCTTCATGATGGAGCAAGGTTATATTAGATGTCATTCTGACCATTGCATTTATACAAAGAAATTTGAGGATGGAAGTTATATTATCCTGTGTTTGTATGTTGATGACATGTTGGTTGCAAGTAAAAACATGCAGGAAATAACAGTACTCAAGAAACAACTAAGTGAATCCTTTGATATGAAGGATTTGGGGGCAGCAGAAAAATCCTTGGTATGAGGATAACTCGGGATAGGAAGGAACAAAAGTTGACTTTGTCTCGGGAAAGAGTACATTAAGAAGGTATTGGACGGGTTTAACATGCGGGATGCTAAACCGGTTGGGACTCCTTTGGCGAGTCATTTCAAGTTATCAAAGGAGTAGTGTTCCATGACAGAGCAGGAAAGAAACCAGATGTCCAAGGTACCTTACTCATCAGCGGTTGGTAGTTTGATGTATGCTATGGTGTGCACTAGGCTTGATATTGCCCATGCAGTGGGAGCTGTGAGTAGATTTATGAGTGATCCAGGTAAAGAGCATTGGCAAGCAGTAAAGTGGATCCTTTGGTATTTGAGAGGGACCATGGGGACAGTTTTGTGCTATAATGGATCAGACACCACTTTACGTGGTTATGTAGATTCAGACATGGCTGGAGATGTAGACAGTAGGAGGAGCATGACAGTTATATTTACACTGTAGGTGGGACATCAGTGAGCTGGATTTCACGACTACAGAAGCTGGTGGCTTTGTCAACCACGGAGGGTGAGTATGTTGCTGCCATAGAGGCAAGCAAAGAGATGATTTGGTTACAACAATTGCTTGAGGAGTTGGGGCATAAGCAGGAGGAATGTAAGCTGCATAGTGATAGTCAGAGTGCTATACACCTAGCTAAGAACTCTGCTTTCCACTCCAGGATGAAGCATATACAATTGAGATATCACTTCATCAGGACAGCTTTGGAGGAAGATAAGTTGAAGTTGGAGAAGATTCATACCAGTCAAAATCCTGCAGACATGATGACCAAGGTGGTCACAAGGGATAAACTAAAGCTATGTTCAGCTTTGGTTGGCCTTTGCGGATGACAGTGAAGGGTTGAGAAGCTTGCTCAGAATGGAAATCAGTCTCCAAGTGGGAGATTGTTATGTTTGTGGAGCCTATTTTCATGTTAGAGTGTGGTACACCTTCTATGTGTTACACTCGGGTATTTTTACGGCGGTCCCCCGATGGAAGGGGGTTCGGGGCGAAGCCCCCGAAGCAAATTTTCATGGGTGGTTTATTAACCCATGGGTAATGGGTAACCGTTATGGGCTGTTTTTGGGCCCATGGTTTTTTTTTTTTTCGGTCTTTTGCCCATTGTTTTGATACCCACGGTTTTTTGCCCTTGGTTTTGATACCCACGGTTTTGTATCAAACTACTTAAGCAGTTGTCTATTTATATGGTCTTATGCATATGATAGATGTACAAGAAAATGTATTGCAGATGTGTTTTGAATTCAGCTATGAATTCTGTAGAGTTTGTTGAGCATAGCTCCAAACGGATCTGGGTATTGTATTGAGAGAGCGGTGGCTTGTAATAAAATCTGAGCAAGTGATTCTTGGTGGACGTAGCCCAAATTGGGTGAACCATGTTAAATATTGTCTCTTTGTGTTGTGTTATTTTATTACTCGTAATTTTATTTGAGATCTATAATAATTTCGCATATTAGTTTCTCTTGTTGCGATTACGTGAGGGATTATTCCGCATATTTTATCCCTTATTACCTAACGGCGAAAGAAGAGTAACCACTAGTGTTAGCACGAGTAGAGATGCCACCTCTAGCGGTAAAACCACCTCCGAGGAGGATTATTGGGGTTGTTAAATAGGTAAATTATGAATATTTATGAGAAGAAGGGG
The DNA here is from genome assembly GCA_018340775.1 of Taxus wallichiana var. yunnanensis. NCBI lineage: Eukaryota > Viridiplantae > Streptophyta > Pinopsida > Cupressales > Taxaceae > Taxus > Taxus wallichiana. The sequence goes on along the minus strand of CM031234.1, from coordinate 319,550,718 downwards.
GTTTTTAATTGTCACATTTTTATGAACAATCGTTAAGAAGGTAAACTAATTTTTAACCCTCTTGAAACCCTAGCTTTGGAGCGACTTGGGAGAAATTTATTTTAGTAGTCCAAAATTGATTCATTTTACAAATGTGATGATTGGAGGTTGTAGAGTAATCTTCTATATTTCCATTGATGTAATTTAGAGGTTGTGATAATATGTGGGCCCCATTTAAATATACTTGTTTCTCGAAAGTTTCATTTTGTGTAAAAAATATCTATTAGACCTATTGACTAATTTATCATTTATAGAAGCATGGTAGTTTTAATTCATGTACGTGTTGGTTTCGATCATGGTTGAGCCCTTAAGTGGTCAAATTTGCCCTATTTTTTAGGACTAGTTTTTGGGCAATTTGTAGCAGTCTAGGTACAAAATAGTTTTGGAGGTTCTAGATGTGGTTTTATGGATTGGTTTTAATGTTGTGATGATATTGACATCAATATATTTCAATTGATATATCATACTTGAGTTTTTGAAGAGATATGAGAAATTTATGGCCTATTCTTTATGGGCTAATCTTGAGGGTGCTTGGTTGTGCATGGTCTCGTGAGGGTTTCATGGTGTGAGATGTGGTTTCTCAAAGTTTCATAATTGATGGAGATTTTTTAAGGATTAGAAATCATTTCTAAGTGTGTTTCATGCCTTGGTGAAGTTTTTTATTCTCATGTACATCCAATTTTGGCGAGTAGACTTCTTAAGTTATTTTGGGCTTCATGGGTTCTAATGAAGGTTTTGGGTATGATCATGATATTTCCCACCTATATGGTTGTGTGAATGCTATTTTCACAATTTCCACATGTTTTTGTAATGCATTTTTAACTATGAAGCCCGACCTACATGATGTTATGACCAAAATAAGGGTATAAAGGCAGATTAAAAAGCTCATTTGAGCTAGTTGTGAGAGTGGAAGAAAAGTGTGACCTAAGAGGGTGATTGAGGAAGGTGATGAAGGTCCTTGTGACATTTTTGAGAGGGAAATGAGTATGTGATGTTGTTATAGAGAGAGAAGGTGATGGTGAGCTAGGGAATATGTGGAAATCAGCTTGAAGGAAGAGGTTTTGTGCATGAAGGCTAGAGAGATGTTTTGAGGAAGATAGAGAGGAGAGTGAGATTCATAGAGTCATCATCAATTGTTGTAGAAAAAAATCATAGATGACATTCATTTTATATGGCTTTGGTTGGTGCTAAATTCATTTAGGGGTTGGTGCCTCCTTGTAGGGTTGGTGCTCCTTGTGGGGTTGACATCTCATTAAATAATGGGTTGGTGCTCCTTGTAAGGTTGGTGATCTACTAAACTAGAGGTTGGTGTTCCTTACAGGGTTGTTTCCTCACTAAATTTTAAACACGATATATAAAGTTTTATTTTAATGGGTTTTCTTCCCCTTGAGGATTTCCCACTTATAGCTTATGTCCATGTGTTGATTTATTCCTCTTTTCAATGTTTTTCTTTGATTCTTAAATGCATGATGAATGGTGAATGGTTAAGATGATGAATGTTTATTAAATGGTTAAGTCTGAAATGATTAAATGTTTTATTGTACACTGATTCACCCCCCTCTTAGTGTTTGTTCTTCTAACAATTGGTATTAGAGTAGGGCCTTTGGAGTAAGCTTAACAAGCTTAATGTGATCCTAGAATTAAAAAATGGCTAAGAAATTGAGGAAAGAGAACTACGAGTTAAGAGCTATGGCCAAAAAGGATGAAGATATTATAAAAAGTCTCAAGGATCAATTTGGAGGATGCGATTCTGCAAATTTGAATACAAATGAAGATGAGTGTGAAAAATTGAAGAATAAGTCATGTGATCTAGTTGAAATTACCGAAGAATTAAAAGCATAGGTAGTGTTCCATAGAAAGGAGAAAATCAATTTAAAGTCAATAATCAAGTGATATGAAGAAATCATAAAAGGGCATGAGATTCAAGTGGAATATATGACAAGATCTCTTAAGACCAAGGAAAAAGAATGTGTTAAGTTAAAGGAAAAGGTAAAAACCTTAAAGGCCAAAGATGATGGGAAACGTAATCTACCAAGTCAAGAATCTGGTCCTAGTTCCAAAGAAGGTGAAAATGAAGGTGTCCATACCAAGAATTTTTATGCAAGGTCTCATCCTATAAGGAAACCAAATGCAAGAAGGTATGAAATTCTATTCCATGGTTATTATTTTACTTGCAATACATATGGTCATAGAGCAAGGGACTATATGAGGTATTTCAAGAATATGTATCTATGGAGAAATGGAATGAATCATAGTCATATTCAATCAAAAGGTATACATCATCTTATTTTCTATAGGTGCCACCTAGAAGGTCATATTGTAAGGTATTTTCATCATGCTACTCTAAGACAAGACAAGAAGTTTGTTGTACCCAAAGTAAAGAAGGAAGTGTGGATGCATAAATCAATCAAAGAATCATCATGTATAGTCAAGAAGGTTGATTATGTAAAAGAGGTTAAGAAGAATGGGCCAAATATAGTCAAACCTAGTTTTGATCTGCAAAAGGTATGTCTTCCATGATAGTACAAAAGCCATGTGTTAATGAGAGCCATGTGTGTTTGAAAATAATCCAGTCAAAGGAGGAGGATAATGATGTTGTCATCAAGTCAAGTCTAAAAATATATGCCGCTGAATTAGGAGCCTTGAAGGTGTGAAGTTATGTTGGTGACTCAATAAACTTTTGTAAGGATTATGATATGTATCAAAGGATTAATTGAAGGAATAATATATGCGATTTATCTTTGGCTCAATCATGACAAGTATACATCTAGACAATATTCTTAGTTCTATGAAATGTTTTGTATTGTCAAGTGATGTTAGTGAGGTCTTAAAGGAAAGATTGACAACTTGAAGTATGTATGATCAAAGTTAGAGTCATGATCATTCTTAGTATAGGCATGTGAGAAGGTTGCAAAGCCTTCACATACCTTATTTTGTTCTTCAAGTCATGTTGCAAGAAAATTAAGAGTTTGAGGGTTACAAGGTATGAATGAAAAATTCAAACATGTTCATTGATTGATTTTGCACTTCAAGAAGGGTTAGTTAGTCTATTTAAAGTCCGATTCGAGTTAATATATGAATTTTCCCTCATTTAATCCATCAAAGATATCTTAAATCCTTATTAGATTCATGTTTCTCATGTTTGATGGCATGGAAAGTAACAGAAAACATATAAATTACAAATTACATGACTTGAAGGTCTAATGGAGTTGTAACACATATGCTTGAATGTTACAAGACATGCTTGCAGAACACAAAGAAGTTGATTCAAGAGAATGATGCTGGTTATATCAAGTGAAATCAAAGTTGTTCTATTCAAAGGTCGTGTTAGTGTACCCGATCGATGAAATTGCAATCATGAAGATATAAGATGGTTTAAGGAGTGGCATCATGTACTAAACCTGATACAACTATGAAAGGATCATTGAAAGTGTGTTGCGAGTAAGGAAGAGCATGAGCGAGTAGGATTGAAGGTTAAAGAAAAAGGCATCTACATAAGAAGGAGGAGAAGACTCGTGTTGGGTAATTATGCTTCATGTTGTTATATGCATGAGTAGATAATAGATTGTGATCTTAATAGTCTTGGTACACCAATGAAAAGTTTACAATCTTTGTGGCAAGCCATGAAGATTTTGAAGCTCTGTTTTGAGAAAGTTGGTATCTTGTCATATTTAAAGTATCAAGAAGCTATTTAGAACCAAGGGAGTCTTTAACGATTACTGGACATGGACCTAGTTGGCTATGTGTAGTCCTAGGTCTATATGAGTCATGGAGATAGGAGTAGATCTGATATTTGAAAGTGTGATGACATATTTAGTCATGTCATAATCATGGAAGTTGTGTTACACTTGATGCATAAAAAGGTACGATCTTAGGAGTATTGTTGGCATAAGGACATGATAAATCCATGCAATTGGTTGTAGTCATGGAGATTTGAAGTCATAATGGGATGTAATTTGAATTTGAAGTACTTGCCATGGTGTTATGAAATCCTAAGGTATGTTGCGAGTCATTCAGTTTTTCATAAGTATATTTATATTGAGTGATGTTTCAAAGTGTATGTAAGGTGTTTTAAGGACTGTAGCATGTGTATTGGAGTTTAAGTGTTGGGTGATGCATGAGTTACAATACATCAAATAAGTATGAGGATCTGAATATGTAATACAAGTTGTTTAGTGTGTATGTGAAGCTATGTTGAAGTTTGGTAATATTGTAAGGTACTGTCAAGAAGCCTTGAGATATGCATAGGGCTTATAAGAGGGTTGTAGGATGTGTATGAGAATTACAGGTGTTATAAGCTTGAAACCTATTTTGAGTTGCACATTGAAACGTAAGAGTTGCATCAAAGGTGTTTTGGTCATAAGGAGTATATGATCAGAAGACAAATCTGGGTAATCTTAGTCTGAGTAAGCTTGCAGATTTCAATGATCCAAGTTAAATTTATGGATTCTTAAATCCATAAGATACAATCATGAAGTTGTTAGTTATGTTGGTTATCCTTAAATCTAATAAGAATTATTGAGATATGTAGTGTTTTCTCTAACATTGTCATGAAGGATTAATACTTTTATGAGCATTAAACGGAATAATGAAGGACCAAAAATATGGTAGAGCTCGTGTTGCTAAGATTTATGGTCAAAATTGGGTATTATCTCGGGGAAGAGAAAGGATTTGAATTTCTATGAAGATCTTACAAGCGGGTTGAAGAATCTTCTTAATTTGACTAACTACTTAGTGTTTGACAAGCTATGGAGAAAGTGGCGAGAGAATTCTAGGGTTGTAAATATTCAATGTGGATGAAGAATCTATATTTCTAGGTGTTTGAGTTAGAGGTTGATAAAGAGCTTGGGGTCTGTTTCTTGCTGCATCAAGCCATGATTAGTGTTGTAATGTTGACAATTGTGATGATATCTTGCACTATTTTAAAGGTTTGTTTGGTATCAATTTTTATCCTTAATGAATATCTATTACGATTTTGAAGTCTTATTTGTATGAGTCACTTGCTTATTAAGAAAAATATGAGGTTGGTCTTAAGGGATATGTGTAGAAAGTTTAAAATACAATAAATAAGAGTGTTTTCTCAGTTGGTTTGAAGAGGTTAATATCCTTATGATGCCCATAAATAAGTGCTCCAAGGTAGGTTTCCATGCTTGAAGGTCCATTAGGATTGTGAAAGGTGATACTGAGTTCTTTATGAAAGATAGAAAAGCTAGGACTTATGGGGAGTATAAAAAGTTTGTGTGAAGAAATGGTAATTTGCTGAGGTAAGGTTAGTGGACAACATTCATGATAATGTCTTTGTGTTGTGTGTGCCAACTCAAGGTATGAAGATGGTATATATTCTTGATTGCTTTGTATGTCACCTAGATTTGTTTCGAAGGTGGATCATTAGTGTCAAGAACTTGTGAGAGAGTGTATTAGGTCAGGGGGAGCTGTGTAAAATGTGTCTTTAGCTTCATAAGTAGGATTTGCAAGCATTAGAAGCATTAAAATATTGAAACAAGATATGATACACAATTAGAATGTTTTGAGTGTTTTTGTTTCTCAAATGGATCGAGGAAATAATGATGATAGGGAGATCTGGTTATCTTGTGTTGTTGATTGTTGACAGCCATATAATCTAGCTACAAGGTGTTTGAAGGAATAACAACCTAATTAGTTTTTGAAGCAATGGAGGTGCTTCAAGTAGGTTTTATGATTGTGCTTGAAGACTTAAAGTTTAATAATTTTGTTTAAAAGGTATGGTTAAATTGTTCATTCTTCCTAGAAATAGTTGTTTCACATTGGTATATTTAATGAGGTGTATTTTTAAGGTCTGAGTCATTTTTGAAACTACGCATGTGTTGAGGGGGATTAATTTTGCTAAAAGAGTTAAAAGTCAGATTAATATGAAGAATGGATGGTTTTCATGATTGGTTGATGTTTCCAAGAAAGTGATCCAGAATTCTAGCTTTGGAGCATCTAGGGAGAAATTGCTTATAGTGGTCCAGAATTGATTCCTTTTTAAAATGTGATGATTATATGTTGTATAGAACTATTTCATCTTTCCAATGATGTAATTTATAGGTTGTGAAAATATGTGGGCCCCACTCAAATATACTCATTTCTCAAAAGTTTTAGTTTGCAAAAAATCTCTCTATTAGACCTATTAACTAATTTATCATTTATAGGATCATGGGAGTTTTAATTCAAGTCCATAATGGTTTCTAATCATGGTGGAGCCCTTAAGTTCTCAAGTGTGCCCTATTTTTTAGGACTGGTTTTGGGTAGTTTGGAGCAGTCTTGGTACAAAACAGTTTTGGAGGTGTTACAGGTGGTTTTATGGATTGGTTTGAATGTTGTGATGATCTTGACATCAATACATTTCCATTTATATATCATACTTGAGTTTTTGATGAGATATGAGAAAGTTATGACATGTTCTCTGTGGGATAATTTTGAGGGTGTTTGGTTGTGCATGGTCTCATGAGGGTTTCATGGTGTGAGATATGGTTCTTGAGAGTTTCATGATTGATGGATATTGTTGAAGGCTTAGAAATCACATATAAGTTTGTTTCATTCCTTGTTGAAGAATTTTTGCTCATGTACATCTAGTTTTGGCGAGTAGGCTTCTTGAGTACTTTTCGGCTTCTTGGGTTCTAATGAAGGTTTTGGGTATACTCATGATATTGCCGACCTATATGGTTATTTGTATGATAATTTTTTAATCCCACATGTTTTTGTAATGTATTTTCACTATGAATTCTAAAATACGTGATGTTAAGAACAAGATAAGGGTATAAAGGTAGATTAGAAATCTCATTCGAGCTAGTTGTGAGAGTGGAAGAAAATTACAACATAGTAGGGTGATTGAGGAAGGTGATGAAGGTACTTGTGACCTTTTTGATATGGAAATGAGTATGTGATGCTATTATATAGAGATAAGATAATGGTGAGTCAGGGGCATATTTGGAAATCAACTTGAAGGAAGAGGTTTTGGGCATGAAGGCTAGAGAGATGTTTTAAGAAAGATAGAGAGGAGAGTGAGCTTCATAGAGTCGTTATCACTTGTTGCAGCAAAAAATAAGAGATGAAATTTATTTTAGATGGATTTTTTTGGTATAAAGTCACCTAGGGATTTGGTCCCTCCTTGTATGGTTGGTTCTCTTCTAAACTAGGGGTCCTCCTTGGTCCTCCTTGTGAGGTTGGTGCCTCACTAAATCGGGGTTGGTGCTCCTTGTGGGGTTGGTGCCTCACTAAATTTTAAATATGGCTATATAAATTTTTGTTTCAGTGGGTTTTCTTCCCCTTGAGGGTTTCCCACTTATATCTTGTGTCCATGTGTTGATGTATTCCTCTTGTTCATGTTTTTATTTGATTATTAAATGCATGATGAATGGTGAATGGTTATTGAATAGTTAAGGTTGAAAAGATTAAAAGTTTTATTGCACACTTATTCGTCCCCCTTCTCGGTGTTTGTGCTTCCAAAAATACCACACTATAAATTCCTCTATTATTAAGATCTTTAAATAGTGATATATTTGTCATGATTTAGTCCATCGAGGTGTAACCTTACCAAATGCTTATGAAATTACTATTATAATAGAAAAAAGTCTCATTTAGGATGGGAAGCTATCTCATAAACCTTCAATACCCATTTTCCAGAAATAGAAACACCAATTTACTATCATACTATTGAATTGGATCCCATCCCACTATGAGAAATGAAAGTTCTAGCCAAGCATCCACCTCCTTAAATACTTCAACCGAGTTGCAAGAGGTAATGAAGCAATTAAACGTTTTTGGGAATGAGTTGGTATCATTAAAAGGAATCAAGCTCAAAGTTTAAGACCTTACTATCCTCCTTATCAACCAATCAAACCCTCATACCAACCAAACAAAACTTCATTCCATACTACCCCTTAATATCAAAACCAGGTTTCTATATTCAAGGCCATTTTAATCATACAATCCCAATGTAGGTAGTTCATCTAAAGATTTGGTTTTAGTTCAAAATAATCTAGTGCAATATTATAAGTGATGTTTCCCTTATAATCTTCCACACAACCAAGAAACATGCCCCAATAACATCCTGGATCAAGCCTTAATGGTTCAAAATACATTTGTTCCTCAAGATACATATGTAGAAGAGGATCCACGAACATGGAGTAGCTCAAGAAATACCTCCAAGTGATACTTCACTTGTAAATTGGAAAATGGAAGAGTTCTATGGGGTTAACCAGATTCATAAGGGTAATCAAGAAATTCTTCAAATGTGGCTGCTAACACCGAGTCCAAAAGAAGGAAAATGGAAGCTAGCACTCCATCTCTTGCTTCCATAGTCCGCCTCCTCATCAAAGACAGCCCACAAAATTAGATATATTCAAGTAACAACCAAGTAATTTTTAATATGTAGTAATTCCGCAATGTAATCGAGACCCATGAAATGTTACGCATCCACACAATAAAGAGTTTTTGCAATTTAACCAAAGCCCAAAACTCAAAGACAATCCACGAGCGCAGATAACATCTACCTTTCAGGAAGGACCATAGATAGAACAAAAAAGGAGGGAGAATGATGTTCCACCATTCTATAAGTATGCGGTACTCTTTTCAAAATTATAGGACAAATGAAGAATAACAATGTGAGAATCTCAATGTGGGAATCCTTGGCTATCCCAGGAAGAGAGATATTTTGCAAATGGAAATAGCCAACTTCTCCATTCGGATGAATCATCCAAAGAAAAACTAAGGTTGTGCTTACTAATGCAATACAATTGAAGGGAAATAACCAAATAATAATATGAAACCCCCTTTCTATTTATCCCTGATCATTGACAATCACCTAGTCCATAATTGCATGATTGATTCGGGGAAGCAACTATATGATTCACAAGAAGATTACAGACCAACCGTATCTTAAATATGAGTCTCTTCCTAAAGGGATGGTGTAGCTAGATGGAACAGTGGGGACTTTTGGGGTTATAATAGGTTTAGGCCTTATATTTCACACATGCCCTAAATTTTCTATTCTCCAAGATATCTTCATAATTGATCTACCTCCATTCTTTTCTTTGTGTCTTTCTAGATACTTCACTACCAAAATTGGATTATACCTATCAATTGACTAGTCTCATTTACTCTTCAGGACCAAGTATGGCACTAAGGCTACCATCAAGTCTAAACTAATTGTTACCTATCATATAGAGCTGATGTGCTCATCCCCATCAACCCAAATTGTACCATTATTGATCAAGAATATTATCCAGGGTGCTCAAGATGTAGATACTCAGATTGAGGGAATTCCTAATTTTCTACTTAATGAGTGGGAGAATGAATATCATGAGTTTGATCCATATCTGAAAATTGAGGAAGTTGGCCTTGGTACTTTTTTCTACATGAAGAGATTTCGCCTCTTCCTAGTATTGTCAAATCAAATGATGAAGAGGAGGATGGCATTTGGAAAATGTTTTTAATGGATCAAGAAGTAGACAAGGAGTAGGAGGAGGTGTAGTCCTTATATCTCCTATTGGCATGAAGTATTACTCCTCTTTTAGATTTCAATTTAGTTGCTCCAACAATACAACAGAGTGTGAATCCCTCATTCATGGCTTGTAGTGGACAAGAAAGAAGGAAAATAAAAATATGTAGACCTTTAGGGATAATGAACTGATTATGAACCAAGTCGGGGATCAAATGAAATTAAAAACAACTTGTTAAAATATTACAAGAATAGAATATGGGACCTTTTAGAGGATTTTTAAGCCTTTAATATCCACACCATTCTAAGGAAAAGTAATGAAGTTCTGATAGATTGGCTGCAGTTGGAGAAAAATTTGACATTGCAAATAATGTTAAGAGGGAAAAGTTACAACCACATATCAAGGTTGTGGTGAGGCCTTCCATACCAGATAATGAAACTAATTGGAAAATGTTTGAATGTGATCAAAATATTGTGAATTTCATCATAGAAGAGGTCAATTTTTCTTCAAATAATTAAGATAAGTTGGAACAACAATATAGGAACCAAGTTGTCCAACTTAGATCAAACAAATTACCCAAAGGCCCAGTCACTTTGGAATCCATCTTTAACTCTAATGATCAACTCAGAAAGGAAAACACAAATATGACAGTCATGGGTGAATTTTATGAATCCATATTAGGCCAAGATAGATCGCTGAAAATTGGAAAGGTGAGTGCCCCAAAAGAGAAACATGATTTTGTACAACTTTTCCAAGAATTTTCCTATATTTTTGCTAGGGGTTATCAAGACCTTGGTTTTTATCCTAATCTAGCCACACACATCATAAAACTTGATCCAACATCCAAACCCATAAGGAAAAAACAAAGTCCCGTTAATATGTGGATTGATCCTTTAATGAAGACAAAACTAAACAAACCGATAAAAGCAAATATTATCTTTCCCATCAAGAACTCATCATGGGTTTCTAACCTAGTTCCAAGGTGGAAAAGGAATGGAAAAATCAGGTTCTACATTGACTTTAGATACCGTAGTAAGGCATATTTTAAGGACCATTACCCGTTGCCTTGATGGAACAAATCTTGCAAATGGTGGCTAGGTCGGAGAGATTTTCTCTTCCAGATTGTTACTCTAGCCATAATCATATTACGATGAAAAAGGATGACCCGTTCAAGACATATTTAACTAAAAACGCGGGAACCAATACTTACAAAAGTAAAATTCCATTTGGATTAGCTAACGCAGAGAGAAAATTTTCAAAGAGCCATGGACGGGATGTTCAAAGGACTAGTCAACAACATTGTTCTCGTTTCTTGGATGATATCATAATGTTCTCTAAATATGCAAATGATCATCTACCTCATCTCAAACTAGTTTTTGAGAGGTGTAGGAAGTTTGGAGTCTCTCTCACCCCAATAAATGCATCTTCTGGCTCGTGAATGTAAACTCCTTGGAAATATTGTTTCTAAATAAGGGTTGACCATTAATCTAGAAAGAGTTAATTACATTACTAGCATTGCCATTACCCAACTATAAGAAAGCACTCCAAATCTTCTTAGAGAGAATTAATTTTATCGGGTGGTTTGTCCCAAACTTCACCACCTTTTCAAATCATTGACATTAATGTTGAGGAAGAATATATCATTTAAGTGCACTCTTTGAAGGGAAGAGTAGCTTTGAGGCTATTAAACAAGCAATTGCACATGCCCCAACTCTCATCAACCCTCATTTTACTAAATATTTCACCTTGTATGCTTTTGGTGACATAGACACAATATCCGGGAGAAGGTTTGGAATAACCAATTGCATTCTTGACCAGGGTCTAGAATGCAAAGAGGTGAGATATTCATTTATTAAGAAATAAGCATTGTCTGTTATAAGAAGTTTACAAAAATTCATACATTTGGTATCTAGTAATAATTGTTGGAACATAATGGTTAAGTTGGTTGGCCACCCCTTAATTAAATATGGGTCCAAATTTATACTAAAGGTTAAATATTTAATAATAAGAAATATTTATATTTCTATTATTAAATATTCAAACCTAGGGATATATTTTAGGTTAAATATTCAATAATAACAAATAGTTATATTTCTATTATTAAATATTTTAAACCTTGGTATATGTGTCAACCGACATGGTTGAAAAGGTGAGTCGGAGACATACCCAATCACCTCATATAAAAAGGACTTGGTCCTCATTTGATATATTCAAAAAAATAATATATCAAAGGTTTTCACCCTTGTGATTAGGGTTTCTAAGGAGGAGGTGATTTCTGGATGTAAAAAGTTATCTACAATAAAGGTTACTTTTCACAGTGGTTTTTACCTTCGGGTTTTCCACTATAAATATTGTGTCATGTGTTATTTACTTTTGTAAGTATTACTTTATTATTATGCAATGTGATGTGATGTTTATTTATTTAATATTGCATAGTTTATTAATGTTGATTAAATTTGTAATTAATAGAATCCTCAAATTCTAACATGGTAACAAAACAAAGGTAAATTAAATAGATTACATTAAATGTTGTTGTATTTAATTTTGTACGGGTTTTTTCAACCAACCCGGAAGGGTATTTAAAAATCATCGGCCCCTTCCCCATTTTTTTCGCAATCTAAAATTTTGAATGTTTTGTGAGGAATTAATGTGAGTGTGCATACATGAAAGGGGTTTACATGTGTGTGAAAAATCACACACAGGTAAGGGTAAATTAATATACGAAATATTTCTATTTCTCTATAGTTTTAAATGTGTGCAGGGTAAATGTTTTCAAAGGTAAAATTCAAGAGTAAATGAAGGGATGAGACATGTTTCATGAAAATAGGGATTTCAAATTATTTCATTGGCCGGGTGAAATTACTTGTCCCCTCTATAAATCTCCAAGTTAATTTGTACTCTCATGTGATTTGAAATCTCCTTGTACCTAGTAAAAATTCTCTTACTATTTTTACCTTATTTTTTTCAAAATAATATGCACGTGTTTTTGGACCCCCTCTAATAGGGCTTGATTTAAAAAAATATAAGTTTATAGTTTTTATAACTATATTCTTTAAATAAAAATTTACTATAGAATAAAGATCATTATAGTTTATATTATATAAACTATTCTCAAAAAATTATATAGTTGTTTATATTTTATAATTTATAAACAGAATCTGTCTGAAACTGTACAGAAGAAGAAATTCTAAAATTTCATATTCTGAAACACACAAAAAAATTTCACTGTGTTAAATTTGATGGTCATATGACTGTCACGACAGACCAAAAATAAGGCGGAATGAAGGTCATTTATACATCAAATTTAAGCTGGCCAGATCCATGAATTTTTCATTGTGTTAAAATTGACGATCAAATGACCATCCCGACAGACCAAAAATAAGGCATAATGATGGTCATTTAGATGTCAAATTTAAGCTAGCCAGATCTTTATCTACATTAACACTTTTCATAAATTTGAAGTTGTTGTGCATTCTTAGGGGTTTCATCTTCTCTTCTATATGGTCAGAATTTTTTTTATGATAGGTATGGGGTATAATATAGTGCCCTTTATAATGTGGGTCATTATTTGATTATGGGAAGTTAATTAGTATGCATTTTTATGACAAAATTAGTTATGGTCAAATAGTTTCTTTAGATCTGGTTCTATTAATATTGTTATGATCATATTAGTTATTTCTTTATAATACTTGATTTTTTAATGAAATAATACAAGTTTTTTTATCATAAAATATGGGTATTGTCATTTTTCGATTAATATGTTTCTAACTCAGTGGTGCATTATATCATAATGGGGTATGTTTTTCAAGTTCATGAAATTTGAAAGACAATGGCGTCTAGTTACTTTTTCCTTGATAAATCCCAGATCCTAAATGGAGCTAATTACAATATTTGGAAGATCAGGGTCAAATCAAAACTTATGGCAAGGAAACTCTAGATGATTGTTTCAAGAATTGATCTTGCGCCCACCGGTCATCAAGTGACTATGAAAAATATGAATGCATTCTCACAACATCAAGAGGCCCTTTCCATGATTATGTGCAATGTGAACGATGAATATCTTCTACACACTAGTAATATCGAACATCCTAAAGAGGTATGGATACAATTAGAATCCATGCATGAAGGTACACACTTATCTAAGATTATTAAACTTATTTTAGAATTGCTTATGACTCCTATGAAAGGAGATGAAAAGGTAGTTAATTTCTTAGCCAAGATTAAAAATATCAAAGCACAATTAGATGGATGCAATTGTGACTTAATTAGTGAAAAATTAATCTACTTTATTGTTTAGTTGAATATATATGAAAGATTTAGGAATTTAATTTCTATCTTAAAATCTAAATATCAGAATGCGGATGAATTACTAGACTTAAATACTTTGAGTTCTCTTATGATACATGAAGAGCAGTGATGATGAACTTTCACTCTAAGGAGAATTCCTCTCAGGAACTTCTTGCTCAGAATTCGAAGTTCAAGCCTCGCAAGCCCTTCTCTGATCAAAAGTTTAGATCTAAATCTTCATTTGCTGATAAGAAAAGTGTTACTTATGAACATTTGTGTGTAAGATTTAATGGTAAATGTCACAAATGTGGTGAATTTGGGCATAAAAAGAAAGAGTGTAATTGTAAGAAACCTATCCACAAAAATAAGAAACAAATTGTCTCATCTAAATATAATTTAAGGAAAAAGAATAGTTTTAATGATGCTCCTAAAACTATTGCATTATATGTTGCTTTATATTCTTCCTCTAATTATGAATGGATTCTAGATTCAGGTGCTTCAAATCATATGACTGGTATTTCCAATTCTTTATTTGATGTTACGAAAATCAATAAACGTGTGTATTTTGGTGATAACTCGTCTTTAGAAGAAATAAAGAAAGTAAAAGCAAAATTTGTAAATGGTATTTTGAATAATGTTTTATTTGTTCCTAAGCTTAAAAATAATATTTTTTTATGTTCACATCTACTCATGATGGTTTGTCTATTCAAATTTTTAAGGATACTTGGTACATCAAGGATAGTAATGATAATATAATTGTTGAAGGAATTCAAAGAAATGCTATGTATATTTTTGATGATTTTTCTTTTGCATCTTGTTTTGTATCTCAAAGTTTGAATAATTAAAAACTATGGCATGAAATTTTAGGACATGTGGATTATCAAAGCTTGTATGAAATGTCTAGAAATAATCTAGTGAAAGGTTTGACTGTGTTATCTTCATCTCACGATCCTTGTGAAATTTGTTTATGCTCGAAACAAAGTGCTAAAGCCTTTCACTTACATCCTGAGGAGAGTTCCTCTTCACTACTATAACTTGTTCATAATGATGTTAGAGGTCCTCTTGAAGTAGCTTCGTTAAATGGTTCTTTATATGATGTGACTTTTATTGATGATTTCACTAAAATGATTTGGACATATTTTCTTAAAAATAAATCTGATGTATTTGGAAAATTTAAGGAATTTAAAGCATATATTGAAAATTCATCAAATTATAAAATTAAGAGGCTTAGAATAGATAATGGGGGTGAATATGTTAGCAAGGCATTTGAAAAATTATGTATTGATTGTGGTATTAAAAAAATAATTAACTTATCCCCATTCTCCCCAGTCTAATGGTGTTGCAAAACGGAAAAATAGGACTATTTTAGATATGGATCACACTAAGTTTCATTCTGCTAGTCTTCCCAAATTTCTATGGGTAGAAGTAATGAACATGGCATTCTACATCCTAAATAGGGTCCCTATCAAATCTATTCACCTTTTGACCCCCTTAGAGAAGTGGTCAAATCAAAAACCTTATGTATCACATTTAAAAGTCTTTGGTAGTCCTGTCTCCTTATATATCCCTAAAAAGAAAAGAAAGAAACTTGATATGACTTCTTTTCTTGTATTTTCATTGGATATGGTATTAACACTACAGGTTTAAAGATTTATGACCCTGTAAAAAGGGAAGTAACTAAAAATTGCAATGTTGTTGTTTTGGAAAAATGCTTCTGTGCATCTACAAATAGTTATGAGATTCTTAATCCTGTCAATATTTCTAATGATGGTTCTGATTATGATAATGAAAATATGGTAAATGATCATGATGATGTTTCTTGTGTTGATGTTATGGATGTGTTTGAATTTCTTATCTCCCTAGCTAAGAAACCAAAATGGGCTCAAACTGTGTTAGAAATTTCTAATCCTATTGACCTTAGGAAAATGACCAAAATCCATCATACGTACCATGCATTAATGACCTTGTATGAACCTGAGCCACAAAGTTTTGAAGAATCTTCTCAGGATGAGAAGTGGATCAATGCAATGCAGGTTGAATATAATGCCTTGATTCAAAATCAAACCTGGGATTTGGTTCCACCTCCAAGAGAAAAGAAGCGTTATAGGGTCTAGATGGTTGTACAAAGTAAAATACAATACTGATGGTAGTATTGACAAATATAAAGCTAGACTTGTTGCTAGAGGTTTCACTCGAAACCTGGGATAGATTATGTTGATACCTTTTCCCCTATAGCTAAAATGAGCATAGTTAGGACCTTGTTTGCTATTGTTGCTCAATTTGGGTGGGAAATCCACCAAATGGATGTGAAAAAGATTTTTGAATGGTGATTTAAAGGAAGAACTTTACATGTCTCAACCTAAAGGATTTGAAGAAATCTGGTAAAGAAAACTATGTTTATAAGTTAAAAAAATCTTTGTATGGTTTAAAACAAGCTCCTAGAGCTTGGTATGTGAAAATTAATGCTTTCTTTAAACAATTAGGTTTTGTTAATTGTTCTTCTGACAATGATCTATTCATTAAGCAAGAAGGTTCTCACATTATCATTGTATGTCTATATGTGGATGATTTTCTTATAATCGTGATAGTCTGATTTAATTCATAGGATTAAAGAAAAATTGAAACAATAATTTGAAATGACTGATTTCGGTCTTTTACATCATTTTCTTGACATGGCTATATTTCAAGACAAGCATTCTATTGTTGTTTCTCAAGCACAATATGTAACCAATGTACTTGAAAATGTTTAATATGAATTATTGTAAACCAATTTCTACACATATGGAAGATGGACTAAAACTTGATCCTAAACCTGCATGTGAACAAGTTGATCCTACTTTATATAGGCAGTTAGTTGGTAGTTTGATTTATATAACTATAACTAGACCAGATATTTCCTATGCAGTAGGAATTGCTTCAAGGTTTATGCAAGAACCATATAACGATCATTGGAATCTTGCAAAAGAATTCTTAGATATATTAAGGGAACAATCAATTATGGGTTGTATTATACTAAGGATGAAAATGCTAACTTGCATGGATTTTGTGATTATGATCATGTTGGTGATGTATTAGATAGAAATTATACTTCGGTTATGTGTTTAATTTTGGTGCAGGTGCCATTACTTGGTGTAGTAACAAGTAGCCAATTGTTTTATCTCTTAAACTCGAAGGAGTATATAAGTGTAATGGAAACTGAAAAAGAAGATCTATGGCTGAATAGGTTGTTCGATGAGATAAAGATGAAGGATCAAGGTAGTGTTTTTTTATGACAACGAGAGCACCGTAGCTCTTGAACATAATCCGGTATAATATCATGGGGCGAAGCACATTGAGATACATATAAACTTCATCTAGTGAGAAGGTGTTAAGTGGTGAGATAGATCTCAAGTTCTCTTCGACTGAAGATCAATTTGTTGACATCTTCACAAAACCATTGAGTGTTGCAAAGTTTTGTCACTTTCATGAAAAAATTAGATTGTAGGGGTTGCCATTGAGGGGAGTGTGCATGACAATGTCACCTCCTAATGGAACTTGGTATTTGTAAAATAAAAATTGCATTGTAATAAATACCTTCGAGCATGTGTAAAATACCTTTGGGCATGTGTATACCTCCTCGATTCTTTTTCAGAAAGAAGTGTAGAAATACCTTAAAGACGTTATTCAGTAAACTCTTTAGTGCTATTGAGTTTATTGGTAAACATCCAATGTAAGTATATTGTTAAGGAGGTCCTTGGTTATAAAAGGCTCCTATATGCTTGGTTTCAAGTAACCTTTTATGAGAACTTGTGAGAACATGTAAAAATCACAAATCATACTTAGCCATTGATCATGGGATGATATTTGGGATTCCAAATCCTTTTGTACCAAAAGGTAACTTGAGTATGATGAAGGTGTTATAATTCCTTTAACTTATATGCTATCATAAAACCTTTATGGTTTAAGGATTGTAAATCATGTAGTGTACCATAGGTAGGTAATCTATTGGCATATGTTATCCCACTTAACATTAAGGGGGAGTGTTGGAACATAATGGTTAAGTGGGTTGGCCACCCCTTAATTAAATACGGGTCCAACATTATACTATAAATGCATGGGTTAAGATATGTAATAAACATGCCTTCTTCATAGGAAAAGAGGTTGGTAGCCCTCCTACTCCACCCCATCTATGTGAATCAACCATTCATGCAATGGGGGTTGGATTTCATTGGAGTAATCAATCCACACTCAAGTTTGGGTCATAAGTATATCCTCACAACCACTGATTAATTCACCAAATGGATAGATGTAATTTATTTTAAGGAATAAAACAAAGTTATCATCTTAGAATTCTATGAAAAAATCGTGAATAGGTTTGGTGTCCCTTCTACAATAATTTATGATAAAAATTTATCTTTCCTTGGTACAAAAATATATGATTTATCTGTGAAAAATGGTATATATTTGAGCACATCTTCTAATTATTATCCCTAAGGAAATGGGAAAGACGAGTCTACAAACAAGAACCTATTAAGGGTCTAAGAAGGACCTTATAGGAAAATAAAATAACATGCCGTACAAAAATAAAATCATCTCGTATGGGATGATAAGATCACCCCCAAAAGGTCTATTGGTAGCTCACCTTTCAAGTTTGTCTACATCAAAGAAGCTAAGTTGTCATTATCTCTTGAATTACCAGTATTATAAATCATCAACCAGCTAGAGATGTTTAAATTTGAGGTCATGGAAGTAAGATATGTAGCACTCATAGAGATAGAGAATCGAGGGATGAAACAATGAAAGCCTTAGAAAATTATCAAGCTCGGATTAACAAGCATTTTGAAAAAAAAAAATAGTAGTTAGGTGTTTTTCAAGAAGGAGATCTTGTCCTCAAATGGGATAGGGTTACAACTAAACCAGGTAAACACTCAAATTTTGACACCATTTGGAGCACCCCTTATTTGATCACAAATTGTAAGGAAAATAATTCCTTTCACTTATCAATCCTTAATGGAGAAGAACTTGTGATCTCGGTCAAAGGGATCCATCTTAAGCATTGCTTCCAAACAAGGTTCTTCCTTATACATATTAGATTAGTTTAAATTCCTCCAAGTGTTCTTTGAGCACATGCCTTGTTGGTAGTGTAGGTTTACTTAGTAATAAGTTCCTTATGTGTACTCTGCATGCCTTCATTTGAAGCATGTATGATCTTCTATTCAGTATATATAGTTTTGTGGCCTTTGGTTTCCCTTGTCCACTTTATAGAGTAGTTTTAGTGGTGGAAATTAATGTTGATGCAACTTGATGTTATTTTCACTCTCATTAGATGTCAATGAAAATCATAACCCTTCATCTCCATGCTCTTTCCTTAGAAGGAAAATTGAAAGTTTCAAGATAATCATTCAAGTTCCATTAAATGCCCCCAATGAATTAGCTTTAGAGAAGCAATAACACATCAGTTTAGAGGGTGAAATTTCTTCCTTTCATGGCCATATTTTCAAGTTTCCAAGGCTAACTCCATGCTTAATGGATTGCAAAAGGAAAACTAGTTATCTATTTTGCGGGAAAATTCCTCGTTGAGTCGCATAAATTGTTGTCCCAAAATACCCCTCAAGGTTGTTTTGGCATTAACAAGGTTCATTTTAGAACTCAATAAAAAAATTTGGAAAAAATATGCGTAACACTAATTTTAGTGTCTCGTGGACTTAAGGAACCAAGTGTTTCACGAGTTCTCCTAACCCATGGACTAAAAGAGTCGATCCTTAAGGTAGAAAAAGAGAGGTTGGTGGAAAATAGGCTTCATGTTTATCACATGAAAAATAAAACATATAGGTTTTGTTCCCCTCATGAAAAAATGCAAAATTGTTATTGGGCTTGAGCCGCAAGGAAGTGGTTTTGGTGGGATTGTTTAGGGAATAAGGTTTAAAGCCGTGGAACATTGGGGTGCCATTCGATGGACTTAACAAAAATTTTAGTGTTTTGCAGTCTTCCCAAGTCTACGGAACAAGATTTTCACTCCATGGTCTCCAAATACACATAATAAGACCAAGGATTCTATGGATGTGAGAAGGATGTGGACTTCAATGGAGTTGGGGAAAATAGGTAAAAATACACAACAAAGGCCAAGGCTTCTGCAAAGGTCCAATCACCTAGAAAGGGCTACAAATAGGTTGGAAAATCCACTAAATATAAGAAATTCTACCCAATAAGAAAATATGCCGTCAAACACTTTGCAAAGTTATGGACTGATAAAGCATTCAAATTTTTAAAAATATTACGAACTAAATGGAGAAATTAGGAAGTCCATGGGATATAGAAGGATGGGTTTTTGCACATAAATTTTGATCTGACTAACCAAAATGCATAAAATTTGTCTTGTTGGAAAGGTTTCCTCATCGCCTTAATTATAGGATCAAGAATTTTTAGTTTTGATCGATTTCGAAATTCAATTACGTAAACATGAGCTTAGGGTGAAAAAGGGTGGTTTGGACACATAAAGCTATCTAATCACCTTCCAAAAAAATTAATGAGGAATGTCACTCCTCCATTTATAGGCTAGATAACATGTATTGATGACTTGGCTTGGTTCCCATGTTCTCTGCATTAAGATTAATGATTTTTCATTGGTGGTTGGGCAAAGGAAACCATGTTTCCCCTTTTCTCTCATGATTGGTATAAAATGTAAGTCCTTAGCACATATGAAGGGTCCATCTCGATTCTTTTTGGGGAGCTCGACTTAAATTTTTAACATTATTTCCCTCCATACCTCTATAATTTATGTTTTGTATGATATTTCAAACCTTAACTATGTAATCATGGTGAAAGCTTGCTAATATAAATATTTTTGGTTATTTTCCCTAAAATTATTTGAGTTTTTTTATGGATGTTTTCCCTTCTATTCTACATTAGCTTTTGTTCATTTCATGATCAATAAGTTTTCTATGTTTTCATTGAATCTCTACAAGTGTAACTATCTTGTGTCTTTCAGTTAGATTTGGACCCTCTTTCAGCTTTTGGTGCATCAGCTCTTTATTAATTGTACAACTTTCTCACTCTTTTATCCTTGGTCCCCGTGTTGGAAACCACAAGCACTGAGAGAGGAGGGTGAATCAGTTCTTCTCAAAACTTGAGAACATTTCAAAAAATTAGCAAACCATTCATTATTAATCATATTTTTTTGATGAGAGAACAAAGACATTCAACCAAGAACAATTAACATGCAAGCACATATGGAGACAAAGGTTAATGTGGGAAACCCTTAAAGGGAGAAAAAACCACTGAAATCAATGCACTAGTGTGGAAAAATTTATCCTATAAAGATTACAAATATTTCAATTTGTTGAGCATCCACTCAACTTGAAGCAACAACTCCAAAATTTATCCAAGCTTCTACTTGACCTTTAACAATCTCCTACTTGCATGGAAGCTCCAACTCCCAAAAATTCAGTCAAGCTCCTACTTGACCTTCTGCAAGCTACAACTTACAAGGAAGATTAAACTCCCTATTTTATAAGCAACAACTTAGAATTTTTATAATGTTTTGATCACCTTCATCTAGTTGTCTCACACAAAAAATTGTGATCTCTTATTCAACTCCTCTATCTTCTCTTTTCACCCTCCTTCTCACCTTGATTCATATCTTTTTCATCTCCTTAATCTGCTGCAAAACACTATCATAGAAAGCTTATTTCATAAAAAAAAAAATCTTTTAGGCTTCTCCCCTTGGATAACACTCTCAAACACCTACTCTCTCATGTATACATACTACTACAAAAATCACAGTCATCAAGGTATTTTACATTCACCTTGATTTTCTAGTTTTCATATCCTCATCCTATTTTTTAAAACATAGTTACCAAAAATATTTCTCATACACATTCATACATACTTATACAGAGGGGGTGACATAAATTTTCACTTCCTCTTCTAACCCTTTCACCTTCTAGCTTCTACTACACATACAAGAAGATTGGATGACATCTTCTAAAGACTATTAACATGCAATTATTACATCTATGTAGTCATTTGTCATATGCGGGTTCAATCCTTACATAGGATATCAAAATACTTATTACACCTATTATGAGAAAGAAATTGTTCCTCAACTCCCCGACCTTCTATTTCATCTCGCACATATTCCATTTCGACCTCTCACCCTTCGATTTGTAATGTTTCTTTCTTGTTTGTCCTCTTCCTCAACATAGATTATTTGTCTTTTAACAAAATTACACAATGGAACAAGTGTTATGAATAATTTTATACATTACATGACTTCTTTCTTATTTTCTAAGGCATTAAAAATCTCTATACCTTTCCATTTCTTCCTTAAGACTCCATTATAGCTTCACACTAGGTGCAAGAGCTTCAAAAACACATTCTTGAACTTTAATGCATGGAGCACACTCTAGTCTCATGTCATGTAACAATAACAAGATAAAATACTATCCAAGATGTCCAATACATCATCACCTACATGGGATATTACTGATTGAGGCACAAGAGTTTATTTATTCTTTTCATCTCAACTTGAGTTTCACAGTCATGGAGGATCAAGTCATAATGATGATCAGTCACCACGAATGCATGCACTTACAAATAATTCTAAAAACTGGAGACATTTTTTAAGACCTATAGTTCACCTTTAAAGGCATTGGGTAGCTCTATCATTCACCTTTTCCATCATACAAAACTGATTGGAATGATGTTTTGATGAGTTTGCAAGCACAAATACACAATCTTCACAAAGTGAGCAATTTTTTTCATCACTTCAACTAATTATGACTTATAAATAAATTTTATTGAAATTAATCATCCTCATTCAACTCATCACATCTACAACTTACACCATTTCAAGGCATATGAGTTCACTTTGCATACATTCTTCAAATTGTTCATACTAGGTTTTTAAGTTACAAGAGCTAGTCTTGTTCTTGATGACTTCTATCACTTTAAATTTGAATTTCATGATAACATAAAGCCTTAAAAACTTCACATGAGTCCCCTTATTCACTTTTAAACACTCATTTACTTGGGTTGTGTGGATAAATTCATACTTACTGCAACTAAGTTTCTCAAAACTTCTTGAAATGGTAGCTAGACCTGATTTGGACATTTGAACTAGGACCTTGAATCACTTCACCATGTTAGGTTATGGGATTAAATCTAGTCATATTAGAATTCTTTTAACTGTTTCATTCCCATGTTGGACCTCCACAACAATTCTTCACATCATGTCTCTTTCAAACACCATGAATGGTTTTGGATCTTTAATCCTATAGCGATAGGCATCTATTTTGACATGGTTCATCAAAATGTTGCACCACTGTACCTACATGTTTATTTTCATGAGAATTTGGGGCACCACCCAAAATTTTTGCCACACCAAACTTTCTAACATGAAACTTTATATACAAGATTTTACAAGATTTTTTTACAAAATAGAGCTATTTCAAGTAATGTACGATTTGCACCTAAAGTATGAAACCAATGCAAACATGATCTAGGATGAGTCATTTATGAGCTCAAATCATCACTTTTGCACTACCATGTATTTTGAGGACCAGATACTTCATATATTTCCTATCACTATGAAATAATGGTTCTAATAGGGTTTGGAATGAGTTAAAATGATGCCTTAAGGTGTATGAATGATCCTTAACATCATTAGCTTTTCCCTAATTTGATTCTTCAGTGATTATATTTTTGTTTGCTTGATGTAGTGACCTTCATGAACATGAGATTTGGTCCCCATGGAAGCATAATATCCTCCTCTATCTACCTAATAAAAATAGGTATTCATACCTATGACACCTTCTTAATAGTAAAAACAACTTCCCCCATCTCAATCATCCTCCTAAGACCTGCAACTCATCATTGTTGTCCATAATATTCTATAATGTTTTTTCAACATGTAATTTAAGTAGATATGCGAACAATGGTATCTTTCTAGCATATCCACCATGATAATTTTGGCTCCCATTTAATATATTCCATCATACAATGCTCATTATCATAATCATGAGTCTTCATGCATGTTGTAGGTGTACATTCATACCTCTGTAACTCTATGGATACTTTAGTAGTGAGCTCAGAAATAATTATTTAGCACTTGAATGCATTTGCACAATCTTCACATCTCAAATGTGATAGTCACTCAAGTTCCTTCTTAGCTCTTTTCATCATTACATATTACTCCTTGAGTCTTTTATGTACAGAATGTGACCATATGTGTTTTCTCCTACCATACTGCTATTGCTTCAAGAGAAATAACTTAGATCACATACCTCAAAATATGATGTCCTTTCTCAAGCTTGTGGTCCTCCATTAAGCTTTAGTTTTCCTTATAGACTTGAGTGGCCTTCCATAATCCTTTGTATCATCATATTCCAGCTTAGAACTCGATTACAGAGACATCAAACAATCATCTATAGTCATGACAATTTGTTTATAAACTAAAAGTTCAATTTTTGATCTTCACAATTTTGATAGTGCTTTGCACTTCTTTATCCAATATCCTTGAGTCATGTTCAAAATTTATACACCTTATACATGAAGCCTTAATCATGATATCACATCTGGGATTATGCATCACATATAACATTAAACATCTTACACGTATCTAACATCATTTCTCCATGATAATGTCATCTCTTCAATTTACCTTATACTACCCTTGAAATGAGGAATAATTCTTGTCATTCTGAGACCAATTTCAATTTATGAACAAAGATAACTTTACATCCTTGTTTTAATCTTTTCAAATCTTTTTGACTCTCTTATTCAGGGTATGGTGCACTAACATGGAACACTACTTTTTCAGATTTCTTGATATGATGATAAGCTCCAACATCCTTGTCTTTTTTTGCAATACCTTGAGGATCATTGAACTTATGAATGATAAACCATAGTGCGATCATGAATTCACTTTTTCAGGATCAGTAACCACATTTGAAAACTCTCATGCAAACCCTTAGACATGACATGACATTGATTTTTACTGAGTTAAGTTGATGGATTTGATAGCCAACTAGATTTGATAAGCTCACTACAAGACCTAATCATGAATTGTTATGCTTGAATCAACATGAATATACATTATTTCCATATTTTATTCATTTTCAAACTAAGGGCACACTTGATTTCTTCATAAATTGATATGATGCAATGGACAACTCAACCATACCTCAACACTACTTCACCTCTCTTGCACATAATTCAATGAGCCAAAAACACCTTGATTTAAATCACGAACTTGTTATCCTTTAATCTTACACTAATGGAGCTTGAGAACCAACCACTATTTGATTCAGCTTCAGTCGATCTATCATAAATATTTGATTGCATACTTTACTTCTTCATGAGAACTGATAGGCTTGGGTGTGTTAATGATCATGGACACATCCTTTAGTAAACTCAAACTTTTCACTAATCCCCTCGAGAATTTATTTCATCTTCATAATGGACTTTACCTTCACACCTTATAAGGCATGCCACAACCTTAGAGAATATTTCTCTTATTCACATTGATTAGCATGAACCTAGAAACCTACTTCTTGACTTGTCATTCATACTAAGAACCACTTCTTCTTGAAGACTAAAAAAACCTTTTATAACCATGAAATGCGTAAACACATTATTTATAGAAAGAAAAAAATTAAGACTCGAGAAAGACTTAATGAGACCATGGAAGACCTTATGGTGTTCTTTTCTCTAATGAATCTATATCACGATGACTCAATGGATATCATCATTATGCCACACCTGAGTAGGACTAATTGAGAGAAAACCTTGAAATTTTTGACATAACTTGAAAAACATTTTTAACTTAATATGAAACAATTAATGAGATAATTAGGAACCACCTATACAATGACATGAACTTAGAACAATTTCCTTTACTTAGACAATCAAGAAATACCTTATACTTGATTAAACAAGAACAAATACCTTAAGCTAGGTGCTCAATAAACATACCTTGGACTAATCACTCAATTACAACGTGGGGAAGGATTTGATCTACAAATACAAGTGAAAAGACACCTCCAAGAACCTACCATGATTCCTTCCAATGGTACATGTATCCTAGAAGCCTAGAGGAGACACACAATGTTTGTTTGATCACTTAAAATAAAATGAAGTCATCTAAAGAACTTGATGACTCAATATTCTCTCTCTTTGTCCTTGAAACCTTCTCAATCTTTTTAGATGAAATTTTAGGTGTGATAAAATTGTCTCTTATACCTTCATCTTCTAATTGAATGCTTGATAAACATACATGATACACCTCATTTGCTTACTCTAACACAATAAGGGGTAAGAGTTCTTCATGACTAGTACTATACTTGTTTTCTTCCTTATTGGCTTGATAACCACTTTTGATGCCTTGCTTTTACTAGGTTCTCCTATGACTATCCTTGATTGCTTCTTATGTCCATCATCTACACATGTCATCTCTTTGTTATAATTTACACCCTTAGGCCTAGATTCAATTTCTTTGACCTTGTACTTGTGCTCAACATCCTTCTTTTTAGTGTCTATCTCAGACCTAATTGTCTTGGACTCACCTTTAGGATTGGTCTTCATTTTTAATACCTTCTTAACTTTCTATTTAAAATTATGAAGCCTGATGATGTACCTAGAATGCTCATTTTGATAGAAATGTTTTTAAAATGTCCAAGTTCATGATAATTGTAACACACAACTTGATTCATGCTTCTATATGAATATAGATTGATATTTCAACTATACTTAGCATCCTTATTACTATGATACCTCATAGCAACACATCCATATTTATTGCGATTATAGCGTACCATCTTTTTCACACCTATTGAGTCTTCTTCTCTCCAAAACTGATTAGATGGTTCATATAAACAATATTTGGTAGTGTGCCCCTTTTCTTGACAATTGATGCAAACTACATTCATTGCTTTCTCATCTTTGTTATCCCTCCATGGATGGTCATTTATGAAAACTTCATATATTCCTTAGCTCTATATCAAAAATTATGACAAGTAAAGCAATAACCGTTAAAGTTTCTTTCATACCTTAATGCATTAGGTTGCCTAAATAAGTTATACCTTCTTGAATTTGTCTCCTTGGCCTTTCTTCATGTTTTTTTGTCTCCTTGGCCTTCTTCATGTTTTTTTGTCTACTTGGACTAGTCCGATCATCTTCACACTTTTCCATAGGCTCTCCTTTGAGACCTAGTCCTGTCTTCATTCATCTACTTCTCTTTGGCTCTCCAAAATTCCATCAAAAAATTCATATCTCTTCTCCAACTTTCCATACATATTCAATATATATTTTTCTTCTTCTAGTTCATCCTTCAAGCTTTTCAATTATTCTTCATGTCTAAGGAAAGAATATTATTTTTCCTTCAGGGATTTTGACACACTTTCAACCAAATATTCCATCTCTTTGAGGGCTTGACAAATTCCATACACTTGTTTTGTTCTTTTAGTCCATGAATCATTGAATCAACAATCTCAAACTTACTTTTAAGGATTGATTCAGCTAATTTTCCCATGATTGTAATTTAAGGATCTCCTCCAAGCTGTCAACTTATTCCAAGAGGACCTGACTCTGATACCAATTGTTGGAAAACACAAGCACTGAGAGAGAAGGGGTGAATCCATGCTTCTCAAATCTTAAGAACATTTCAAAAACTTAGCAAACCATTCATTCTTAATAAGATTTTTAATGAAATAACAAAGACATTCAACCAATAAAAATCAACATGTAAGCATATATGGAGACTTAGGTTAATATGGGAAAACCTTAAAGGGATAAAAACCCACTAAAATCAATGCACTAGTGTGGAAAAATTTATTCTATAAAGATTACAAAGATTCCAATTTATTGAGCATCCAACCAACTTGAAGAAACAACTCCAAAATTTATCCAAGATTCTACTATACCTTTAGCAAGCTCCTACTTATATGGAATATCCAACTCCCAAAAGTTTAGTCAAGCTCCTATTTGACCTTTTGCAAGCTACAACATACAAGGAAGCTTTAAATCCCTATTTGTTAAGAAATAACTTATAATTTTTACAAGGTTTTGATCACCTTCATTTAGTTGTCTCACACAAAAAATTGTGATCTCTTATTTAGCTCCTCTATCTTCTCTTTTCACCCTCCTTCTCACCTTAATTCATCTCTTTTTCATCTCCTTAATCTGTTGTAAAACATTGTCATAGAAGGATTATTTCTCACACACATTCTTGTCGGATTCTCTCCTTTGATAACACTCTCAAACACCTACTTTCTCATGTATGCATACTACTAATAAAACCCCATCATCAAGGTATTTTACATGCACCTTGATTTTTCTAGTTTTTCATTTCCTCATCCTATTTTTTAAAACATAGTTATCAAAATATTTTTCTCATAAAATTCATAGATACTTATACCTGAGGATGACATATACTTTCACTTCTTCTTGTGAACCTTTCACCTTCTAGCTTCAACTACACATACAAGAAGATTGGATGACATCATCCAAAGATGCATCAACATGTAATTATTACATTTGTATAGATGTCATATGCAGGTTCGTAACTTACATAGGTTGTAAAAACAACTCTTACACCTATGATGAGAAATAAAATGTTCCTTAATTCCTTGACCTTCTATTTCATTAGCACATATTCCATTCTGACCTCTACACCTTTTGATTTGTAATGGTTTTGTCATGTTTGTCCTCTTCCTCAATGTAGATTATTTGTCTTTTAACAAACTTACACAATGGAACAAGTGTTATGAAGCGTTGTATACCTTGAAAAACTACTTTCTTGTTTTCTAAGGCATTAACAAGATCTATACATTTCCATTTATTCCTTAAGACTCCATTATAGCTTCACACTAGGTGCAAGAGCTTCAAAACATAGTCTTGAAATTTAATGCATGGATTACACTTTAGGATCATGTCATGAAAAACCAACAAGATGGAAGAATCTCCAATATGTAGAATACATTATCACCTGTATGGGATATTGTAGATGAAGGAACAATAGTTCATATCTTCTTTTCATCTCAGCTTGAGTTTCACAGTCATAGAGGATCAAATATTACAGTCACAAGGATGATCAACC
Source organism: Taxus wallichiana var. yunnanensis (assembly GCA_018340775.1). Classification (NCBI taxonomy): domain Eukaryota; kingdom Viridiplantae; phylum Streptophyta; class Pinopsida; order Cupressales; family Taxaceae; genus Taxus; species Taxus wallichiana. The sequence goes on along the minus strand of CM031234.1, from coordinate 319,521,858 downwards.
ACCACTAATGCATGCATTTCCAGATCCTTATAAAACTTGGAGAGATTTTTTTAAGATCTATGGTTCACCTTCAAAGGTAGGGGTAGCTCTATAATTTACCTTTCACATCATACAACTTTGATTGGAATGAGGTCTTGATGGGTTACAAACACAAATACACAGTCTTCACAAAGTGAGAAAGTTTTCTCGTCACTTCACCTAATCATGAATTCTAAAGAAATTTTATTGAAATTTATCATCATCATTCAACTCATCACATCCAAATATTACACCATTTTAAGGTATGAGTTCATTTTGCATGATTCTTCAAATTGTTCACACTAGGTTTTTAAGTTACAAGAACCACTCTTGTTCTTTATGAATTCTATCACTTAAATCTTTAATTTCATTGCAACCTTAAGTATTGAAAACTTCACATGAGTCCCATTATTCACTTTTAAACACCCATTTCCTTGGGTTGTGTGGAGAAATGCATACTTACAACATAGTTTCTCAAGCCTTCTTGACATGGTAGCTAAGACAAATTTGGACATTTGAACTAAGACCTTGAATCAATTCACCATGTCAACTTATGGGATTCAACATGTCATGTTGGAATTATTTCAACTGTTCATGCCCATATTGGACCCCCACAACAAGTCTTCACATAAGGTCTCTTTCAAACACAACGACTGGTTTTGGATCTTTACTCCTTTAATGGTAGGCCATATGTTTTGACATGGTTCATAAAGATTTTACACTGTACCTACCTATTTCTTTTCATGAGTAGTTGGGTCACCTCCCAATATTTATCCCACACTAAAATTTATAACATGAAGCCTTCTATACAAGATTGTACAAGCAATGTTTTGGAAAACAGGGGCTAATTCAATACTATACAATTGCACATGAAGTACAAAACCAATGCAAACATGATCACTTTGAAGAGTTATTTATGAGATAAAATCAACAATTTTGCACTACCATGTATTTTGAGGACCAACTACTTCATATATTTCCTATCACTTTCAAAGCAAGGTTTTGAGAGGGTTTGGAGTACCTTACCTTGTTAAGGATCATTCACACATCTTAAGGCATAATTTTAACTCATTCCACTAGTTGTTTATTCTTGAATCCATGCTCCATAACTAATGAATTACTTATAACCCCATGCAAAATTTTAACATACCTTTGAGCACTAAAAACTTGACCTTGAACTAAAGTTGGTTATTATAAGAGCTCGATAGCACTAAAAACCTTCTACCTTGAAAAAAATCTTCATTTTGCCCTAATTATTTTCTCACAACACTATGATAGGCCTTTATACCTTCCTAAATGATCATTTTCTCATAAATATTATTGTACCTTCATGACCTACATGATTTTCTCATGCTTACAAGGCTTGTTCTCAAGTGCATGCCTCCAAAATGCCTTGAACTTGCATTTATCAGCTGAATTGTGGCCTAAAATACCTTCAACATGTCTTATATAATGTCACAACATTCTCCTCATACATGAAATAATATACCTTATCTTTCTTTACATCATACTCCATGTTATGATTGCACTAAGTTTCTAAATTAGGCCTAGTTTATCATGCTTCACCTTATACTTCATGAACCTACCCTATTTTCATCATGTACCTACCTTAACATAGCCTCTTCATGATTTCCATGCCTTAACCATGTTTTCCATTTTTCTCATGCCTCGATTCCACCATTCCAAGTCATCTTCCTGACTAGGCCATGGGATTAGGCCTACTGGACTGAGCTAGTGACACCAATTACACTCATGCACCCTTGTATTAATCATGTTGATTTTATTTCCTAATCACACAACTACTAAACCATCTAAGATATCATATTGACATGATATCACATCACCATCCTACATGTGCAATCCACTAGCTCCTCAAGGAGTCAAGTCTTAATCATGTGTTCTCATGTAATGCCTTGTCTTGGCTTGTCACACTCACTCCAAGCTTCCTCTTACTCTACTTCATCTTGATTTTTCATTAATGATCATTTTACATCAATGAGAACACAACATTCACATTCCAATACCCTATAAATTTCAGCTTATGTTTAGTTTAGTTGCGGTTTTAAAGTTGTAGGTTAGTTTGTAATGGGATGGAAGAAAAGGAACCAAGCTTATATGGAGATTTATATCATTTGTAAGGTCCCACCCTTGGAGATAAATCCATGTTATACAATATTTATATTGTTCTTCTACAAATAATGTAGAGGGTGCTAAATTTTGTGATAACATAAACTTAGGTCTAGCTATCTTAAAACTTAGCTGGACTCATCATTCTACCTTAGAATCACATACATGTACACCCTCATATCTTGGAATCATAAGTAAATACCAAACTAAACTTTATTTCCCTATTATTCTTTCAAATCTACCTACTAGCCCTATCGGGATTGAGTTCAGAAGATAAAATCATATAACCAAGCTTTCTTTATGAGCCACCATACTTTTCATATACCCATGTGGCTCTTATATAAAGTTAGTAAATTAAGTCAAAGAGTTTCATAAATAAATGTGCCCATTTTCACTAATATCAACTCTCAATTAGGTCTCTTAGCTATCTTAAACAAGACTTCCATAAATATCTCTAGACGTATAACTCCAAATCACCTAAAACCAAAAAAATCCATTTTTTCCTGTTTAGACACCGTCTACCCGTTTCATCAATCTTCATCCATTCAAACATAAGTTATGATTAAATTTCCATTCAAACCTTTATTTAGGGTTTCAAAAGACTTGAGAGGGGATAATTTCACATCTTGATCAAAAATCCACTTAAAGTCCTAAAATTGACTTCCTAAGCTCTACACACAAGCCTCCTCTACCTTTCTTATTTTGGGTCATGTTGTCCAAAATAACACCCCATGCTATTTTAAATAGCTCATCGAGTTTTAGAATTAGATGAATCTATATTTAAGACTTACGAGATAAAATAAATTGAGGCTTAGTGCTTTACGACATGGAAAATTAAGTGTTATGTGAAATTATAAAATATGGAATTCCACGGAGTTGGTTAATTTCGTGTAACAAAGAATGCGAGTTCACTCAAGAGAATCTGCGATGAAAGGAAAAGTTCCATGATACGCCCCAGTGATAAAATGCAAGTAAGTTTGAATGCAACTAAGGTTAGAAGCCACAAAACAAGAATTATATGTTTCGTGGGATCTCGGAGAAAAAAGAGACATTGTCGTGGGTCCATAACCCATGATGTGAAGTAATGGATCACCATGCCATTTTAAGAAGGTAAGTTACATGTGGAATGTGTTGAGGATAGGAGTAATCAAAATAAAATAAATCTATAGAGCATGAAAAGTTGCTAAACAAAAGACAAAGCCATGGATCAAAGAAAAATCATCCAAAACTATAAGGATTAACAAAAACTATGCATATTTCGAACTAGATGCTCAACCACTCCACAAACTCAAATGTTATTTTGAGTGGCGCCATCCTATTACACTTTCGATATGATGGCATGTGTTTGGAACGATGTTAGGAACCCATACCTAACCTGAAAAATATATGATGATTTGTCCTTAGTGTTGGTGGGTGGTTAATTTCATTAATCAATGGATGTGATTGGCCTCTTATCCCTCACACTCAAATTTTATAAATGTAAATGCCAAAGGCATAATACGGGTTATTTTTCTGCTGAATTTGGAGCTTTGTTCTTATGATCTTGTAAAAATCTTTCTTGCAACCTCTGTAACTCACATGTGGAGATTTTTTCCTTGGTTCTATGTTTGTAAATGGTTATTATTTTATGTCAATGCAAAAGTGAATTTGTTCCTCTAAATGCTTTATGTTTAATGTGAACATATTTGTCCTCTTGCATGCCTTCACCCTTTTCCAATTGTTTTCCTTCAAAGATGTGTGCATATTTTATATCTTCACTTGTGTGTTTGCACCTATGTTTTATGAGCCCGAAAAGATCCATTTTCTAGTTTGGAGCTTTACCTTCCCTTTATTTTTAGTTTCTCTCTCTCTCAACCTTGTCTCATTGGATTCTTAGTTTAGGTCTAGATAGTGTTAGAGTAGAAGCTGATTAGTGTAGTTAAAACAAGATGAGATGAGAGGATCCATCCCTTTCACCTGAGATTTGATCTTGATTAAATCCCACACTTTCAAGATCATCCATTTTTCACTGGAATTTTGAATACATGATTTAGAAAGGGTGTGAATTTCAGAAACAATAGTTGTAGTACCCCCGTGGGACTAGTTTGATGAGATTTATACCATCTTAACTAAGATTGGTGTGTCTTAATAGATTCTAGCCTTTTGAGGAAAATTTCTACACATTTGGAGACTCCTAAGTTTTAAATATATATTTTCAGGTAGTCTAGTTCCATTATTTTTATGAGAAGGATATAGACAAGGTGAAATGTGTCAAGAGGTGACCTTTTGAGTATTTGTAACTCTCACAAAGGAGAAGAAGAAGAAAAAGATAATTTTAAATATCTTCACCACCTTAGAAAAATTCTTTCCACATTTCCTCTATGTAGACCCTTGAATTCATCCATAAAAATCTTAAGGCATATTCCTTTCATGACACATTAGAGAAATATTCCTTTTATAAGTTTTAATGGTGGTAGTCCCTTGGCTCTAAATTCCCAACATGATATACTAGTGTCTTCTCTGAAAATTATTCCTATAGCCTTGTTTTACCCTCCAAAAGCCCAAGGTGCACTAACACATCACCTGTCAGGACACAGCGCTCACCCGAAGCGCACAAGGGTACCAAGTCCCTCTTATGTGAACTCTATCAAGGAGTTAACATGATGGATATATATATATATATATATATATATATATATATATATATTGCAAATCCATAATAACTATTCAGAAGTAAAGCATAAACATGAACTAGATTTAGATCTTAACCATATTCAAGAATGACTAATAAGAATCGAATCATATTTACCATAAAATCCATTCATATAGGCATCAAAATCAATATCCATCTGCAGTAATCCATTATATTACTCCATCAATAAAAATAGCTAAATACATACAAAATATTGTCACCATAAGTCATGTGTGCATACAAACCAGCAACATAACTATATTACGTAGTGATGATACTAACCTATGTGTATCATACATATATATAGGTAGTGGGGACTCACCCTTCACTACTCATGTATCCTTAAAATAGGCTACATGCTAAGAATAACCATGCGCCATTATAAGATAATTACAAAAGCATGCAAGCTCACGAATAATATATTATCTAATAATAACTACAACTTTAATCCTATTAATAGCTCCAAAACTATGCATGTTGATTGGTCTTCCACTCACTCAAAATAGCCTTACATGCTCTGCAAGTCTTCATAAAAACGTGCTCTACACTCCATACCCATAATTATCCTTACACTAAAAATGGCCAAGTCTCGACTCCTCGCTTTTCCTAGACACACCTGCTTTGATATATTCTGCGCGCGCACCTACGTTCCCTATGCCCACACGCCTAATACTAATGTGCTTTCAATACTTAGGCCACATTTCATTAGCCCACAAATTCCTTTGTTTATTGGTGAAAACCTTACAACCCTTGCGAGATCATATCTATGATGTTGTAAATGTGTGCTCGATTCATCTTATTAGTGAAGATGATGTTACGATTAGGCTTCTTGTTTCTTCACTAAAATGAAAAACACTTCACCGATATCGAGCTTGAGACCCACTTCCATTCACACATGCGATGAGATTGGAACAAATATTTTCCAAAATTTTGGTGAGAAATCGAGACAACATATCTTTGTTAAAAGAACTAACAACCATTAAGAGATCCCCAATGAACTCATGGTAGATTTTAATTGCAGATTTCGAGAAGACTGGGAATAGGATTCATGTTATTTTAAGACCAACTCCCGAAGGTGATTTCCTATAGATTTTAAGATCTTTAAATTCTAATATTGTAGTAATGATATAATCCATGGGATCTATAACATTACACGATGCTTATGTAATAGCCATTAGGGATGACAATTATTTGATTCACGCTAGAAAAATATCCCCTAGATTACTTATGCTAGTTTTTCTTGAAATACTTTAAAGCACCCATCCTTCTTTTCCCCTATTCCCAAGCTAAATGCGTCATCTTTCACCTCCAATTCTTATTATTCTCAAAAAAATAATGATGATGATGACCTTAGAACCTTAGTTAAAAACTTTTAAAGGAAATTATCTCTCTAAAGATGCAACAAACTCAATCCTCTAGAAATTACCAAAGTTATAACCAGGGGGCAATCTTGAGCTAAACTTTTAATCAAGGTTATTAGCCACAAACAACCCAATATGCAAATAAAATATATGGCCAAAATCATCAAATTAATAGATTATAAGGTTAAAACATGCATTTATCTCTTCAAACACTTTCTCTGCATATAACGCTTCATATTGTCAACTCAAGAAAAAACACTTATTCTAGTCAAAATAATGTAATACATGAAGCTGAAAAGTGTATTCCACGCGATCACTACATAATCAAAAAAACTTGTGCAAATAGCGTGTAAGTCCAGACCCTCATGGTGAAAAATTATTTCAATCTACATAAATATTTGATGGATATGACAAGTAATAGGAAAAAAATAACACAAGAAGATTCCCCCAAGCCTAACTTCATGTTTTTTGGGTTTGATTATATCTATGTGGTTAACTAAGCTACAGATCAACTTGAGAAAGTCACAAATTCATGTGGCAGATCACGTAAGGTCAAAAAGAAAAATATTGAAGTGGTCACTCCATCCCCTTCATTGAAAAATCCCCATTTTAAAGACAAATAATCCAAGGAATTGGGTGTAACTATTACTTCATCTAGTAATTCATGGAATGCGAGAAAACCCGAGAAGCACTATGAATCCACAGAACAAATAAAGTCTTCTAACTAAAGGGCTTATGTAGATAAAGAAAAAAATAAATGAGAATGCTACACCTTTGATGTATAATTCCACAAGTATCCCCTTGACATTGTTGAGCAAATGAAGAAGAAAAATATGAATGTGAAAATGTGGGATGCCCTATCTATCCCATCTCATAGGGATCTTCTACAAGAGGATTGTTTCCCAAATCTGAACCAACTATGTGGAAAACGAGTGATCTCTGTGGTTATCCTATGCCAACCAAAGGAGGAACAAGTAATCAATATTTTGAATCCTCCACCCTTTTATATGTCTCTAATTGTAGGAAAGTACCTAGTGCATACTTTAATTATTGACTCGGTGTTCACACCTTTGTAATGCCCAAGAAAATTATTGATGTTTTAAGCATTAGGTACAATCTAGTTTCTAAAGGTGTCTTATAACTTAATGGCTCAATTGTAAACATTTTAGAAATGATCAAAGATATTGAGATGACCCTCCATGATTGTCCAAGCTTGAACATAGCCAAATATATCACGCTTATTGAATTTCCTCCTTTGTTTTTTCCATTTTATGTCAAGATATTTATAGCCAAAGTAAGTGGATATTTGTCTTTTGACTGGTCTCACATGCTCCTAAGAACTAGATATGGCACAATATTCACCATTAAAGTTGAGGCAATCTCTTCTTATCATGTTGAGTCTTATGATCCTACTCCTCTCTAATCTAATTGTATGGTACATGAATATGAAGATCATGAATTAGTATCGGTTCAATAGCCTACTCCTCTTAGCTTATTATGTGACCTATTGTTAGATGAATGAGACAAGCAACATTATGAGTTTGATCATTATGACATGACTATGGAGACTTTTATGACATGGATCACACACCCGTTGAATTTTAAGTGATCCAAGATAACATGGGAACATCCTAAAGATGTGGGACCTTTGCTCCTTGGTATGAACCTGCGTAAAGGTTGAATTCCTACTAAACTTTGTGCATTTGATTTAAGATCAAGGTGCAGAACTATAATACTTATAAACAAACTAATCTATTTATTCTTGGGAAAAAAAGATGGAAGGATAACTGAAATATAGGGAAAATAGGTGATGCACCAAATTTTTTAGGAACAAATAGATCTACTTCACATGCAAAGAGTATTATTTCAGAAGACTATATAATATGCACAAATCTTTACAATCCTTTCAATCAATGCTTTTAAAGAATACAAACTTGGAATAACATAAGGGATTTGATATCTTCCACAACTAAAATAGTAAAGATCATATACCACAACTTGCAAATTAACTGAGAAAGACAATCAATATGAAGGCAAGATAAATCACTACATACAAGGAATTAAAAGCATCCACAAGTATTAAATGAATTATTTAAATGCACAACACATCAAGTATTCAAATTTAAAATATTGTTTTGAATATAACTAAGGATAAAGCTTATTCATAGACTCATGCTTCTAAATAATTCCCTTATTTGAATTATACTCCTTCTCAAACCCTAACTTTACCAAGATGCATATAATACTCTTCATATGCCTTTTTCCAATATAATGAGGCATTTTACCACTTTTAAACATTTTATTAACTCACATATACACTTGAAGACTCATTACACACCTTACCTAACCTAACTTACCTAATCATGCCTCAAATATTCCTTTTTAACATCTTAACACATCACACTAATCTTCATCATTCTTTACATTTTTTTGAACTTCAACTTTGGAGGGAACTCCATTTTTGAAATTTCAAACTCTTAACACCTAAGACCTTCTCTCTCATACTCAAATTGACCTCATGACTATTATAGTTTCCATTGGTTAATGTCTCTTAAATATTCCCCGCATCACATTGGAAAGTTATGTTGTAAGTACTAGATTCTTAGTTATGGAGGTGTCCATGCAAAAACAACAACAAGACGGAAATCAAAAATAGCCACCATCCTCCATCGCATGCAGATCCCCAGATTTGTTTTCTTTTTAAAAATAGTCATTATATTTTATTTAAATAACATATATTTTATTTCATATACCAAGTGTCTCGCTTGGATACTTATATAGCCCATTCATCCTCCACAAGATTGGTCTTTGGTTCAATACCCAACACTTCCATATTCTTTTCCTTTTTAAAAAATGGTCTTCTAATTTTTTTTATTTAAATACACATTTGTGGATGTATTGTGTTAAACACTTGGGAACTTAGGTGGATAAGAGACATTTTTAAAGCCATTGGGTAAGGGAAGGTCTTGGGGTCAGATCCCCAAGTCCATTTCTTTATTATTAAAAATAACAGACCTTGGATATTTTGTGTAAATTGAATATTTTTAATTTTATATATAAAACATGAATACTAGCCACCTAAGCGGTTAGCCCATTTATATTTATATAGAAGTGATGTTATTTTAAGTTTATTGCATCGCTTGGCTTGTATAACCATTGAAATACATAAGCCATTTTGAAAAAATTTAGATGACTACGCTATTTTTATTGAAAAGTATAATTTTATTAATACAAACATGAGATATACAATGTTAATCGTACAAAATATGGGTGGAAAAATCACACCCTATAATTCACATCACATCGAAGCGGATAGGCCTCAATAAAGAGGCCAACTACATCAAAAATATAATAAATTCCAATCATCAATCAAAAAAGGAAAAAAACAAGCATCTAGAAAAATAGGGTGCAATGGTGAACATGACGGTCGAGGGAGGAGACAGAGGGCTATTTGGCTTAGCGCTCCAGGCGGAACCGGGGTGAGCTAAGTCAAAGATGGGATCTCATCCACTTTCATCTTGTTGTTATTGTTGTTGTTTGGGATTTTTAGAAGATGGTTGAGAGGGATAAATGGAAAAGGCCAATCGAGGAAACTTTCCCTATTGAGAGGCATTCCAACCCATTCCACCGAGTCACCAAGGTGACTACAAACCTGCTATGGGCAGCAGAGGGAGGTTGAGAGTGAGAAGACCACCAATGGAGAGGTGAGGGGCTTTTCTAACTCCATAAGCGTCATTTTGAAACCCCGAACCTGGGGTAGAGGGGAGAGTGGCACGATCGAGGTGTAAATCAATGACAAGAAGGCACATCGGAGGAACCCAACTAACCATGCAGGAGTAGCGACCTAATGGTTGAGAAAATGTTAGATTTGTTCAACCTCCAGGTGAACTTTCTTAGCTTGGTTCTAAATCTGAAGCATCACAGTGGAGAGAGTAGCCACTTTATTAGTAATAGAGAAAATTCTATCCATAGGAACATTATTAAAAATGGCATTATTTCTATCTTTCCAAAGATGAAATAGAATATTAGTTCTGAATATGTGCCAAATTTTGTTGTAAATTACAGGAAGTAGGGCTGAGTCCCCCAAAAGAACCATCTTCTAGGTAAATAAATCTGGAGAGAAGGGTTGAAAAAGGGAATGAATCCATCTCCAGGTCGATTGAGCACGAGGATAGAACCAAAAATATGTTCAATTGAATTCGGTTGGTGGAAGACCATGCATGTAGGTTAATAACCATATGCTTAAGACGATCCCCTTTAGGGAGCCCCTACTACAACATGCACCACAAAGAATGATCTTTTTTGGGCTCATAAGAAACCTCCAAAGTCTTTCAAATTAGTGTTTCCAAACGGAATCCGAGAGGAAATATTCCAAAGTGGCAATTAAGAAATTCAATAGGCACTTGATCAAGCGGGAAAGAAAAGAGTAACCCAAGCATGGTTTGTAATGGAAAATTGGAGTAGCATAGGACCAATTCCAATCACACCACCATGGAATGCTAGAAGTGATACCAATTTTGTGAATAAATTCATCAGGTATGTAAGTAATGATTTTCGTGATTATTTCAACATCTTGATGTTGAAGGTTAAATTTGATAGCAAGGGCACCCCATGAAAGCCAAGATCTGGAGTGTTTACAAAATAAATCACCCACCACTTTGATACATTTTCTGAAAATTGTAATGGTTTTATCCTATGGACCCATAAAAGAGGGGGCATCATGGAAAGTAAAAATAGATGACCACCAAAGAGAGTAAGAGTTAATAGACATGAAGCCGAGATCTGAATCCATCCCCTTCCAAATTAGGTGTGATTTAAGCAACTCCCAGGATTTCCAAATACTTTGAGCAATGAAAGTACCCTAATTTTAATAGAAACAAGGCAGAGAAGAAGGGATTGGAAGTTGAGACCTTTCCAAGCTTGTCTACCCAAAGGAGAACCTTGACAAATGCAATGCCGAAGTAAAATCTTCTAGGCTTCATTACCTTCTAGGTTACGGATTAACCATTTGACACTAGAGCTCGACCTTGAAGCTTGATGTCAAGCAGCCTAAGGCCACCAACATCTTTGGCTCTACAAAAAATTCTCGTGTAATCGTATGAAACCCCTTGTGACCTTTAGAATTAGCCCAAAGAAAATCCCTTAAAATTTTCTCAAGTTTGGCATAGGCAACGTTAGAAGGAGCCCATTAAGAAGAAGAATAGACATGGGTAGAATCTAACATCTTGGAACAAATATGAAATTTTCCTTCCGAGAAAGTGGTTTGGTAATAAAATAAGAGATTTTACGCTCAATCATTTGAACAACATAGCTCTAAATTTATGTAGAAGTAGCATAGTAGGCAAAAGGAATGCCAAGGAATTTGAATTGGATGTCGATTAGATCTAGATCCATTGAAAACCCTCCACCATGGAGGAATATGAGATTGAGACTTCCTGAAAATTTCAATTAGAATTGGGTTTCCCCCAATACTTGTCTGCAGGCATGAAACAATGGAACTCCCCTTATAAGCATTGTATGGTTAGGAGGCTTTGGCAACTAGTTCTCCCTCACACCATGTGGAGAGTCTAGAAAGCTAGAAATGATGTTATTTTCAGAAATACCAGAAAGATATGTACAAAATTCTTTAATGAAATTATCATTGTAGTGAAAGACAACATTGAAATATTTAAGCCTCCCAAAAATAAACTTTATCCTGAGGAAGAGGAGCACATTCTTGTTGCTTGGAACATTGGCACTGATAGTAGTAAACATAAGGACAACAATAGCATTGATAGATCTACTGTACGATGGATCCAACCTCCCACTGCATGGCACAAACTGAACTTTGATGGAGCTTCAAAAGGTAATCCTGGGATTCGGGAGGTGGTGGGGTGATTAGAGATCACAGAGGCTACTTTGTTGCTGCTTTTTCTGGCAAGATGGGTAAGCAAACAAATCACTACTCGGAAGCTTTAGCAGTGCTCTGGGGAATAAGGTTGGCTAGAGATTGTAATATTTCCAATATTATAATTGAGGGGGATTCGTTGAACATTATTAATTTGTTAAATCAAAAGCAACCTCCAAGTTGGTCCATCAGGACTTCATTAATGAAGCTATTGAAATATGTAATTGTTTTGATAATTATAAGATTATCCACACCTATCGTGAAGGCAATAGAGTGGCCGATAGTTTAGCAAATATTGGGGTCAACAATACAATGCAAACTTGGCTAAGTGGCGACCCCCTTCCTACCAAAGTACTTGATGACATCACTAAAGATATACATGATTTTGAATGCAATCATTAATAGATACAGAGCAGATGCTAAGGAGGTGCTTATTAATTGCAAAGTTAAGTTTAATGATGTTCTTAAAATTCCACACACTTCAGAGGTCTCCAAAAGTAGAGGTGGTGTTGAGTCGTATGGGATTCAAAAAAATTACTGTTGTGTAGAGCAGAAACAATACAGGCAAAATGGGGGGACCTCCATGCAAAACCGAACCCATTCATGATCCAACCTAGAAAAATGACACAATTCTTTGGAATTATCTACAAATGGGGGGTATTTCAAATTTCATTGAAAAGATGAAGGGATTTGACCAGGACATCTTGGTGAAATTCGCTAATGGATGGAGAAATCGTGCGGTTGAGTATGGGGAAGTTAGGGTCGAGATCTTTGAGGAACTCATTGCCCAGGTCATAGGGCTAAACCTGGATGGAGCCAATTTCTTCAACAAACAAGTCGATAGAGAGGTGGGGTGAAAAATTTTCTTAATGAAGGGAAGAACCTCGAGTTTGTTGCGGCTGGAATAAAGGTGACCTCTATCCCTGAGCCCTTTGCTGAGATAACACGTATGATGGTTAGGTATGTCTCTTTGGAGGGAAGATATGTCACCATTCCCTTGAAACATTTAATATTCCTTAATCATTTTTGCAGGAATCTTACCATGAATTTCTCACATTATTTACTTAATTCCTTGGAGAAGTTTGTTCTTGAAGTTCAGAAACATACCAGGTTGTTCCCCTTCACCAAGGTCGATCTTACTCATCCACCACCATTTCTTCTCTCGGCTCTCGCCCTCTACCTACTCCCCCTATTATTATCCCTCTCCCAGCTGATAGAGATCTAGACACTGCTACCTCAGACAGGAAGAGGAAAGACAAGAAGGCTAAGGTTTCTCTGCCTTCTTCGCAGAGGATTTTGCGTAGTCATAGGGATTTGGAACTTGCAGAGAACTTATTGCACATAAGTAAACCTGTTGATAATTCCAGAGAAGTGGACCTTCTTACCAGGGTTAGTAAGCTTGAAGAGGAGATCAAAGACCTCAAAAATTCTATGAGGAATATGGAAAAAACAAAAGGTAAGAGGAAGCTGCAAAATTCTGAGGACATGGATATTGTTGCTGATATTTCAAGAAGCTACTTTCACTTGATACTAGGTTGGGCAATGCCAAGGGTGTCAAGATTGCATCCTCTCTACTCTGAAAGGTGTCTATAATTTTATGGAACAACACATGAGAAGTGTGTGCAGCCTTAGTGGCATTCCTGATAACATCTGGGATTCTAATGAGACCCATGACCTTGCACTTGCTCAGGCGGACATGAACGATCCTTCTCATGCCATGGCCATTGCACTCTTCACCTCTCTCCAGAAAATTAAGGTCAAGATTGACAGGGTAGTCAAGTGATGCGGTGCCCAGATGCTACTTTGTTGTTGTGAAGGTGTTATTTTTCGGTGGTTTTGATGTTGTTTTCTTACTGGGATGCCCTGTTTTGGATCCCTCTTTGCTGTTTTTTGGCCCTTTTGTTCTTCTTCGGACCACTGTCTAGATTGATCATTTTATACTCTCTTTACTAATTTATCTGGCTTTTGAGCCTCCATGTTTAAGTGTTTAGCCTTTCTTGGATGGGTTTTCTCCTTCTGGTATCTAGATTTTTGAGCCTTTTTGTACACAGGGTATAGTCCCTTCAAAAATATTTATCCATAGTAAAAAAACATTGGGTTTTCTTCCATTAAATGGAAGACCCATAAGCCAAACAAAAAGTGTCAAGACAATTCAAATCAGTTTGAATAGATTGTTACTCCTCAAGAATAGTAAGAAAAGAGTCATCTACAAAGTGGCCATTGATGAGTTGTTGATTAATGAATGGTAATGCAATCCCCTTAATCAAACCTTGAGAAGCACTTTAGGCATGCATGTATCTAAAACCTTCAACTGCCAACACATAGGGAGAGCGGGCTAAGGGACAACCTTGGTGAATGGATATGAAAAAACCAAACTGGGAAAATTAGGATCCCTTGATGGTAATGTAAGCTCTAACATTGTTAAAAAGTATATGCATAGTATGGAAAAATATTGGCCCAAATACAAGAGCTTGAAGCATAGCTAGAATGAAAGACCACTCAATCTGGTCATAGGATTTGGCATAATCGATTTTAATAAATAAGGCCTTCTAATTTGAGATACAGGCCCATTCCATTCCTTCCCAAACAACAATGATGTTTTCAAGAATGTACTTGTGGTTTATGAACCCAATATTCTCATTGCGAACAACAAGGGAAAGGAGATTAGAAAATGCTTTAGCAATTATTTTTATACATATTGAGCAATGTGATAGGTCTCCAATTTGAAATTTACTCAAGGCTTCCAGTTTTGGGATAAACTTGATGTTACCTTGGTTGATTAGCTCACCCAAAGAGTTGGAAGCTAAGGATTTGATGTAGACATTATGCATATTAGTTCCCAAAGTATCCCACATGGCTTGATAAATTTCAGAGGGGAATCTATCAATAACTAAAGATTTTGGAGGTCCATTTGAAAATTTTCCTCCTTAAGGCCAGTGAGAGATAGAGGTCTATCACACGTAACTCACTGAGATTGAGTGAATTTGTAGGGAATAACTTAAAGACATATAATAAGAGCCTCTTCTCTAATAGGGGTAGTAAGTTAGGAGGAAAAAAATCCATGATGATGGAAAAATGTTTAAATGATGTCTGGTAAAGAAGTGTGTCGAACATTTCATTAGAAATAGCTTTGATTTCTATGGCGTGAATATTTTACTAGAAGCATAAAAACTCTTTGGAATCTCTTTCTCCAATTTTGAACCAATGCGGATGAGAACAAAGAAAATCACCCCAGGGATTGTAAGCTTCCTCAACTTTAAGTTTGTGTCTACAATGGGTAGCCTGGAGCTGCAAATTTTGATTGAAAGGAGAGAAACTTGTTTTCCATATATGCGAGAGGAAGGTGTTGGTCCTTTTGATGGCATCATACCACCAATAAATCCAGCCCTCCCAACCAATAGGGTGAGGTACTATGTTCCAAATGCGTTGAATGTTAGCTATAGTTTGAGCATGCTTTAGGTGCACAATATTGAGATAAAATTGAGAATTGACTTTGCATTTTTAATAGGAACAATCTAGGTAACATCAAAGAAAATGGGGGAGTGATAAAAAATAAGAGTACTGTCAGCAAAAACAAGTCTACCATGATTGGGGGATAGATAGAAGAAGTCTTGACTTGGCATTAGGACATGGTCTAGATGCTAGACAATTTGATCTCACCCTTACCGAAATTTGAATCATGTGAAATAGGAATTTTAGAATCCGAGGATAATAAATTACATTCTCCATATTAAATTAATATTAACCAAACATTAATGCAATGCATAAATAAATACATGACATAGTAAAAACACATGTACACAAGTTTTATGTGGAAAAATCCCTAGGGGGAAAACCACGAGCAAATGAGAATTTCCATTAATGATAAACATTACACAGTCCAATAACAAATCTCCTTTACCTCACTTCTCTCTAATCCATTCACCTTAGGTGAAAAGTAATATGATTCGCGACCATATTTAAATGATCCCACAAGTCATGAATATATTAAGTGATAGGGTATGATTAAATTGTACCCCAATTTAATATAAATTAGTTATTAAATAACCAATTAAATATAACCTAAATTTTATATTAAATAATTAATAATATAATCTATTCTAAATTATTTAATTATAAACTAAATTTTATAAGCACTTAATATTACGTTCTAACACTCCCCTTAATATTAAGTGGGGAACCATATGCCAACATTACCTTTTTACAACAGATTTATAGATCCATAAACCATTAGTGAAGGTTTAGGATAGCATATCACTTTTGAAAGATTTATAACACCTTCATCATTCTCAAATTACCTTTTGGTATAAAAGGATTTGGAATCCATAAATCGAAGTTATGATTTAGGCTAAGCATGATTTGTGAGACTACATCTCACAGTTTCTCATGGAAAAATATCAAACCACATCTCTAGGAGCCTTTTATAACACAAAGACATCCTTTACAAATAGATGCAACACAATGGATTGTACACCGTAAACTTAGAGTTATAAGTTTACAAAATATCATAAAGATATTTTTACAATGCTTTAAAAATGGAGCAGAAGTATAGAGGAGAAGGAGATATCAACCAGCCGACCATTAGGAGGTGACATTTCCATGCACACTCCCCTCAATGGAAAATTTGAAAGGCCAAACATTACATGAAACTTGCAAAATTTTACAACACACAATGGCTTCGTAAACATATTTGCAACTTAATCTTCGGTTGAGCAATCTGAAGATATATATCACCGAGAGAACCTTCTCTCGATAGAGTGCTTATGAATCTATATATTCTCTATCATTTGATGTTGAATTGGATTCTTAATAAGATTAATGAAACTTTGGATATCACATAGAAGAGGATTACTTCCTTTAGCTTCCATGTGTATCTCTTCCAACAGACGCTTCAACCACATGGCTTCTTTTGCTACTTCCATTGCACGTTTACACTCTGCCTCGGTTGAAGAAGTGGAGACTGTTGGTTTTTTTTTTTTGCTTCAAGTAATGACACCTGAACAAACTTGAACACACATCTAATTCTAGATTATCGTCATCAAATCATGATATGTACGTTGAGTTTTATTCATTTTCTGAAGGTTTTCAGGATTAGAGTCTTGAATAATAGAATCAGCCCATCTAGGTATTTTGGTTATAGAGGAAACATGAACTAAATCTTTTTCAACTATAGGTTCATTATTAATTTCATCATCACATATATCATTTTCACTATTATTATCATTATTTTCAATTTCATTAGATTCATTATGAACAATAGAAACAAAAGATGATGAAGAAGAACAAAAAGGTTTTTCCAATATTTTAACATTTATGTTTTCTATAACTTCTCTTTTTGAAGGATCGTAGATCCTAAGACCTTTAGTTTTACCTCCATAACGTACAAAGATATAGGGGTAGGAGGTTTGATCTAGATTCTTCCTTTTGATTTCGTAGATGAAGATAGAGCGGGGCTACCAAAGATTCTAAAATGAGACACACTTGGTTTTTTATTTGACCACTTATTTAGAGGAGTGGAGTTAACTAAGGCTTTAGTGGGTACTTTGTTCAAAATGTGAACAATAATGTTCATTGCTTCACTCCAGAGAAATATAGGGACTTGTGTTGAATACAGAATGGTGTGGTTTTCCTTACCACAATCCCATTCTATTGAGGGGAATATGGAGTAGTCGATCTCTTTGAATACCACATTCGACACAAAATGAGTCAAATTCCTTATTGACATATTCTCCCCATTATTAGTCATAAGCCTCTTAATTTTATAACTAGAATTGTTTTCAACTAAAGATTTAAATTCCTTAAATTTAGACAAGACATCAGATTTATTTTTGATAAAATAAGACCAAATAATATAATAGAAATCATCAATAAACATGACAACATGAACAATTAAGGGATGAAACTTATAGAGTCCTCGGGAACCATAATGGAAAAAATCCAAAGGTTTAAAAGAGTTTACATCATGATGAATATGGAAGTGGTTAGCATATTTCTTACCACATACACACCCTTCACATGTTTTATGATTTTGGGAAATAGGTGGCAAACCAAACACTAGGTTCGGTCGTGACATGTCGTATATGATCCTAAAGTTGACATGACATAGTATTTCATGCCACAATTACATTATAGTTATTTAATCATTTATCTTTCAAAAAAATTACATTATAGTTATTTTGATTCAATTGAGAACAAGAAAGAAAATTCATTTTAAGTTTAGGAACTAACAATATATTGTTAATAAAACCATTAGAGACCTTTGTTTTTCCTTTTATTTGAACATCGAGGATGGAATGATCACCCAAATAGATCTGATCATTACATTCTCTAAGGTCAAATAGGATTTGATCTGAAGGTCATGTGCCCAGAGGTACCACTATCCAATATCCATTCATTTTACTTTACAGTAATAAAGGCAATATCCAAAGAAATTACATTAGATTTTTGACTATTTTTCTTATTCTTGTTTTGATTTTGATTTTGGTCTGATTTTTTTCCCTTTTGGTTTTTGAAATTTGACTTGTTTTTATTTACAATCTTCTTTCTTATGGCAAAATTTTCCACATTTATGACATTTACCATCAAAACTAACTCTTAATTTTCTGGTTTCTTATCTTTACTAGGAGGTTTAAAAGTTGATTTTTGATTCTTGTTGAACCTAGAAGGTTTACTTTTTTATTTTTGAGTGAGAAGTACCTGAGTGGCATTCTCTTTTTAATCCAAATTTTTCATAACTTTCTTGAATCAAGAGAGCACTAAAGATTTGTAAATCAGGGATATCTCGTTCATTTTGATATTTAGAATTCAATATTGAAATGAAATTTCTAAACCTTTCATGTATATTTAACTGAATAATAAAGTAAAGTAATTTGTCATGAATTAAGTTATAGTTACATCCATCTAATTGAGACTTAATATTTTTAATTTTAGCCAAAAAAATTATTTCTTTTCATCTCCCTTCATGGGAGTCGTCATTAGTTCTAGAATCAATTTAATGATTTTTGATAACCACATACCTTCGTGCATTGATTCTAGTTTCATCCAAGCCTAATGGACGTAGCTTCCGCACCTTTTATTTATATGCATCGACATTGTCCATAGTTGTTTGTCTTCCGGTCGAAGCCTTCTCTTTTCCATTTACGACCGAATAAAGTTTGCAAGCCATGAATTCCACCTTCAATCGTATCTTACATATGCTATAATTATTTCCATTCAAAATCTGTGATTTATCAATATTAAAGTGGTTGGATCCCATTTTCGCGTAAATAAACTTTCAATAAAGAACAACGAGGTTTATATTAATCAAGGTTCAAAAAATCCCCATGTCGTTGTTGAACCACACAATCAATTTTTGATGAATTCATGATGAAAAAGGGACCTGTAAAACAAATAATCTAAACATACGATATATTAGTTTGAAAATAACTATTATTATTAAAATGTGAGAGATTTTTTTAGTTTTTCATGACAAAACATGACGACTTAGTCGTCATGTTACAAAAAAAAAGTTTATTTAAACGTCAATACTATGTAATATAAATAATAAAATAAGTTTCTCATTCGAAATAAAAGAGAATAAATTAAATTAAACTAACTCAAAATAATTAAATTTAATAAATGAGAATTTTTTTTAAAAAATTACATATATTAAAAAATGTGGAGCTTTGCTCCTTTAAGTTGTTTATAATTTTCCATCAAATTTCGGCCAAATTGGTCTCACCAACTCAAATGAGTTGAGTTATTTATGCTACTAATTTAATACTCATTACCAATGGCAATGTTTAATGTAATGCCAAATTTCCAACCGAGTTAATACTTTTCAAACTGAGTTAAGTCGATCTTGCGGCCAAGATGCATCACATATATGCTCGAGACAACAATGTCATTGACTCGGGAGTCCACCCGAGCTCTTGGTCAAGCCGGCCGAAACAAAAGTGACAGTGGTGTGTGATTGAATTCACACCACTCACCATCGCATTCCAAAGGCTTATAAAGCCTAAACTATCTGTCATAGCCCTCATGTAGGACTAAAGTCCCATATATAAAAACAAAGACCATACATGGCCCATGAATATTTTCTTGGTGTGTTGGCCTTGAGGGGGCGGCGGCACGTGGTATCGTGAGAGTGGGGCAAGGCTGCAAGGGTGCAATGCTTGCCAAATGGAAAGCTATGGAGAGGTTTTTGCTAAGGGAGGCCACTTAGTATAATTTTTTAGGTTATAGGTTTTAATCCACAAAACAAAACAAAACATTATCTTATAGTTTCTAAACTATATATATAAACCTTAAAAACATAGTTTATAGTTTAATAACTATTAAACTATAATATATAGTTTAAAGTAATTAGAAATATAGATTTTATTTTATTTTTTAAATATATAGTTATAGTTTTATAACAACTATAACTATAGATATCTATAGTTTAAAAAATAATGAAAGTGTTAAATTTGAATTTTACCATGAGGGCATGAAGTTTTTGAATTCCACTTTGGAGAATAAAATAACATGGAATTTTACATAGGAGAAAAGAATTTTAACCCACCAATGGAAAAAATCAAAACCCTATTCACATGGATCTTGTCTCCTCCCTTTTAACCTTCATTTAACTCTTGAATTTACCCCGAAATATTTCAACCCACACATTTGAAACTATAGAAATATAGGAAAATATTTCATATAATTTTTAACCCTTACCTTTGTTTTGTAGGTCCTAGTAATTTTTCCACTTTGATATTTCACACGTGGGGTAAATGTTTTTCGAATACCTTTCCACCTTTGCACACACTTGGTAACAATGTTATGTCCCAGGGGGCTATAAATTAATTTTTGTTTTCAACAAATTAACCACCCCAACCGACACACCCGATAGGTTAATTAACATAGGATTAAAGTACACACGCTCTGGTACCATGTAAGAATCCAAGGGATAATAAATTACATTAACCATATTAAATTAATATTAACCAAACATTAATGCAATTCAAAAATAAATACACAACACAATAAAAACGTATGTACACATGTTTTAAGTGGAAATCCCCCGAGGGGGAAAAAACCACTGACAAATGAGAATTTACATTAATGAGAAACATTAAAAAGTCCAATAACAAATCTCATTTACCTCACTTTTCTCTAATCCATTCACCACATGTGAAAAATAGTATGATCCGTGACCATATTTAAATGACCCCATGGGTCATGAACATATTAAGTGACAGTAGTATGATAAATCATAACTGGTTTAATAATATAAATTAGTTACTAAATAAATAATTAAACATAACCTAAATTTTATATTAAATAATTAAGAATATAATTTATTCTAAATTATTTAATTATAAACTAAAGTTTATAGGCACTTAATATTACGTTTTAACAAGGAAGAGGAACAACTATCTTTAAAAGGGATGTTAGGATCAAATAATCTGAGCTTGTGCCTCAAATAGAACAAGGCCTCCCACTCTCTCGCACACCAATGCATAGGTAAGAAACCAACCTTGTCTTTTGGGAATTCAACCATATTAAAGTCACCGCAGAAAATCCACAGAGCATTAGGTAAGGAGTCAACAAACCATCGCCAAAATAGATCTTTCTCAACAACATCATTGGATGCATAAATATTGGCAAGCCCGAGGATGTACCCGTCAAAATAAAAAAGAGTCCAAACCACTCGGTGGGTGGGGTCAGAGCCCCAAGAAATCACATGTTGTGCAAGGTCAAGGGAAATCAATTTCATGACCCCTCCACGTCCGGGCCACGATTAGACATGTAGCAAACATCATGGGGCTAGATAGTGTGAGAAGTAGAACAGAGTAAAAATCCTACAAGTTTAACTTCTTGTAGATAGAGAACATGCATATGATGAAAATGGAGACAAATGTCCCTAACTAGATACCTCTAGGTGGGATCAGTAAGGCCACATATGTTCCAAGAGTACACAATCATTGGATAGAGTCAAGGTACATAGATCCCTCATCATCAATATTAGACACAACAAAAAGGTGGTTGTAAGATGAAGTGACTTGGGAAACATTTGCCACTGACCATGGTCTGTACTTTTATTACAAGAATTCACCATTCTCTGTGGGAGCATGGCTAAGGGAATTACTAAGGTGAGATTTTGATCAAATGTCAAATGTTTATCTTCCATGTTGGAACTTCCAGCAACCTGGGGGAAATAAACCGAGGAAACATGAGATTTCAAGAGAATGATAGTTGAGGCGGCTAGTAGAGAGAGGGATGGGGTCAAAGTGGCCTTGGGAACTTGAGGCATAACTTGTTTTACTATAGCGTGGAAGAAGCGGTGTCATTAGCATTAATAGGCCGAGAAGATGAAGTTGAGGATTTAGTAGGGCCACCTGGTGACACCTCTTTTTTTTTTTTACATGGTCCAACCATCCCTAAAGGAAAGGGATTTGAGCTTTGCTTACAAATTTTCTTATGACATAGGGAAGGATTAGGCTATGAGAGGAAATTCATGAATCATGTGGTCAGACACTTGGCAGTGGAATCAAGTATTAGGTAAGTTAATGTAAAGCACTCATTGAGAAAAATGGGTTTCCCCAACTTGTATTTCAATGGTGTCCTTCAGGTCTTTGGATAAATCTACTTTAACGTAAACATGCTTTTGAGGACAAGCATTGAAAATTTTGGGTTGGTGTACACAAATAAGTCGACCCACGGGTTTGATTGAATGTTAAAAAAAAACCTACAATGGGAGAGAGATCCCAGGAAATTCCACCCAAACTAAGATTTTAAGCTTGGCTTGCTCTGAAACCTTGAAATCCATGGTCCACTGAGAAAACACCACCAGTGTGTTTTAAATAAACCAAGGGTTATGGTTGAAAATGGCTTTGTAATGCTCAATGTTGTTGAAACAGGACAAGAGAAATCCCTTGGTGAGGTATTGTACTCCTCTCCTGAAGCTTGACACCATGATGTTGCCAATGGTTATGGTTTTGACCCGATTTTCCATCCAGTTGCATGACTCCCTTATTTAAGGGCTCATATTCAATTCTCAGGGCATCTTTAATTACTTTAGGCATGACTGTAGTGGTTACATCAGAGTCTATCATGGAGTTATGCAATAATTTCCTACCTATTATAAGAGTCATAAAAAAGGGGTTGGGCCTTAGTTTACTTACTTCTCCCTTCTGATTTAACAACACTACCTCTGTTGGGGCCTGAATCATTTTAACTATTCCTTCTCTTTCTTGGTGGAGGTTGGATCGTCGTTTTACTTCAAGTGCTTCTTGGAGCAACTCCTTTTGCTCTAGAATTCCTAGAAGATCCCACAAGGATGCGTTAGTTGGCACTTTCTTGAGTTGTTGGACCACGTTTATCGGTCTAAGAAATGATGTCTTAGATGGTGACTGGTGTTTCATTCCTTCAACTATGGAATGGAGGGCACCTGATTCTGAAATTTCTCGAGGCTTCTTTTACAACCGTCGGTGGTGAGCTTGTAATGGTTGGAGGCTCTTTTTACATCCCGCTAGTCGTACTTGGGATAGGAGAAGTCTCTCTATCATCCTTTTTTTGAAGCAAGTGTTATAATTAAATTGAAATGGGTTGGGAGAAGCTACCTCATTTGTAAATAAAAATTCCTCTCCTTCTACCCAGGAGAAAAGTGTGTGCTCATTCTACAATCTCCGCTTCTGCTCCAAGGACATCCCTTGAATCTGTGCAACAAAGGCCGCATTTTGGACTCCTGCAGACTAGTAAGGTCTTGATGTGTTAACATCATAGCCTTCCCTTGCTCTTTATTCAACTACCTTTTGTTACAAATTTCCTTGGGGATAGTCTCTTGGCATGTGAGGAATATTACAAGGGAAGCACCATGCGTTGGGATCTTCTACCAAATTGTTTTCCCGGGTACCATTTCTCTTCTACTATTGGGTGGGATGGTCTGAAGTGGTGTTGGCACCGGGATGAGTTGGTTAGACAACTTTGTAGATGGCGCCCTTTAGGTATTTTGATGTTGAGGGGATAGGTAAGATTTCCACCTTGATAGCTTTGATAATTTTGTCTTGGGTAAGCGCTCTGATTCCTTTTAAGATTTACTATCTCATTAGAGAAGTTTCTAAGGATATTTTTGACTTCCTCCATCTCGGGAGAAGAAGATGATGATGTTGTTGTGGGAATAGGCAATAAATGAGAGGATGAGTAATTATACATAGACGTAGGGGCTTGGGTAGAGCTCGGGACTTGTGCTTGTGGAAGGGGAGCTATTTCGGGGTATATTGGAAAAGGGGCTCTCGGGGGAAGCTTACCGGCATCTATTAAATTGTTCTCAGCTTGGATCACAATATCATATGCTTATGGTAAATAGTCCCCTCCTAACGATTGAATCATCATAGAAATATCTGAATTCAGAGCTTTTAAGTAAAAATAATAGCCATACCTACAGTCGGCCTTGCTATAACATGAATCCTTTGTCACATTTTATGAAATTTAGAGTTAAAATCAGTCATAAGTTCTTGTGGACCCTTCTTGATGTTGATAAGATGTTGTAGGAGTGAGGATCTATCCCCTTTCTTGTTAAATCTTGCTACCAAGACATTTCCCAATTGGTCCCAAGTGCCGATAGAATTAGGGGTTAGGGACCGGTACCAATCCAAAGCCTTCCCCTTAAGGGAAGTAGCTAGTAACCACAAGGAGACATCTTGTTCCCTAATATAATGTACCATGCATATCTCTGCTACGTCTTGGAGGTGTTCCTCTAGAGTTTTGAAGTCTTCTCTACTGAATTTGGGCAACGCCTTTAGCACATTTTCTGGAATAGGATTCCACACCGTCGGGGGTGTTGGTAAGATGAGCAAACTCCCTTGATTCCATGAAACAAACTATCTCGGAGGTTGAGCTTAGAGGTGGGCCATTGAGATAGGTCTGAGGATTCTAGTTGACTGTAAGAAGTGCCTACCTAGTGGAGGTATTGAGAGAGTTTGGTTCGGAGGAGATGGAGACCTATGAATCTATCTACCTCTTTCACATGCGCGGAGATAAGTGTAGATTTTAAAATGTGCATTCTTCTCTTATTATCACTCTTGTTCGAATTCGTCTCATGAACTAGAGAGGACCAAACTTCATTCTACTAAAATCAGTATATTTTTGAAGATGGAGTCTTCATATGTGTATCTGTTCATGCCTCACCGGGTGTCTAGGAAAAATTTTGATGATTATCTTTGCAAATTAACCATCGTAGTCGTGGGATACCTTAGGGAAGCGGGAAGTGCCCCCTAAGATAACCTCCGTGGTTTTATAGAAGCTGGCTCTTCTCTAGGTGTGAGGTAAGGGTTAGAGAAAAATAAAACAAAATGCAAAACTAAGGTGATACGCCAAAACTGATTTTAAAAGGCACAAAGATAGATTCTGAGAAACTATTTTTAGAATATTCGAAGAGCGTTTAGAATGGTCTACTATTTTTAGAAGTATCTTGAATTATCAAAGGCCGAGGAAGTGTAAAACATAATAATATGTAGATGATAGATGCATATAGAAAACCCAAGGGCATATAACATGATATATATTCAAAATTTATCTAAAAACTACCAGCAATAAAGGATGAAAGACACATACTATTGAGAGCTAAAATACACAGAACAAGAGCCCTTTATTCATAGAGAAAATAACACATAAGGCCGATTTGGCACAGATTACATCCTTTTTCTAACAGAGCCTTGTTTAGGCTAGTAAACACAATAACCAAGCCTAAAATCCTTTTTCATAGTTCTGGCTTGTTTCTATTTTCTATTTTCTCTCCCTTTCCTTTTGGATCAAAGCATCCCTTTATAGACCCCCTTGGCCCTCACCTCAATGTCTAGAATCAGATTTTCCATTACCAACATTCAATTTTCTTACAAAATCTTTCTTTTTTTGGGAAATATCTCAACAACATATTGGTGATATTTATGATTGCCTTTAATTTGTTCAACTTGTTCTCCTTTGGTTGGTGATGATTCTTCCTTGCCACGTGGAGGTCGTGCGCTTGTTTAAGGGCCTTTCTTGGGGATTTGTCTTCAAACTTGCACCTAAGTAACGCGTGGAGGTTACACACTTGTTTGATAACATTCCTTCTCTCTCTTTATTTGAAATTGTGCTTGGGCGACACGTGGAGACCCTGTACATTTTTATTGTGTCTTTGACTATTTAATCCACCAGGGTAGCTTTATCGAGCCTGAGACACGTGGGAGGTGCGGTGAAATTTTGAGAACATTTATTTCTCCACATTATTCCTTGCATGCAACAAAAGGACATTTGGATATCTTCCACATTCAGCTCTATACTTAGCCTAATTTGGGCTAAAACAATCAAAATAAAAAGAACGAGGTCCGGGGTGACAAAAGATGGTGGTCGGTAAAAGAGTCTCATATAAAAAGAACTCTACACCTGCTTAGTGGCCTACTTCTATTCTTCCATAATGTCTTACTCTTTTTCTCATCCTCCAAAACACATCTATGCAAGACCTCATCTCTACCCATTTTATACAGGTCTCCTCTAATAAGATGATATGGTGCGGTTCGAATTGTAAGTGGTTGTTTTCCAAGGTCTTCATTCCTTCTCGCGTAAGTCAAGTGTGAAAAAATAATACAATGTCTTCCAAATCCTGGCACATGGTTCAACTTGATCAATTGTGCATCTAGCATAGTGTATTCAATACTTTTCTAATCCTCTACATATTTTATCCTTGATAAGTGATTAGGTCCCAAATTGCTTTTTCCTAGCTTTATTATAATTGTGAAGTCAAAATCCTAAAAGGGAGTATCCACTGATAGATTCACCCTTACAAAACAAGTTTATTAACCAAATACTTCAATGCCATATGATCTATATAAAATATGAATGATGTGGCCAATAATTATTGTTGAAAATTATGAAGCACATAGATCATGGATAATTCCTCGTGATCTATCATTGTAATTTCTTCGGTGTTTGTGTCAACTTCCTACTTGCAAAGAATACAGGATGATTGACATTACCCTCTCTTGGTTGTGCCAAAACTATGCTAATATCCATGTCGGAGGTATCAACATGTATGTGGAAAGGTTTGTTCCATGAAGTAAAGCGTAAGATAGGGGTGGTAGTAAGCTTCTCCTTCAATGTCTCAAATTTCTACTACTGCACCTCACCCCAATAAAATTTTCCTTTGGCCTTGAGAAAATCCTCCAATGGGACAACAATATTAGCATAACCTTTGATAAAATTCATATAATATATAGTATACCCCAAGAAACAATTCACTTCAATTTGATTGGTAGGTTCTTCTAGCCCCAATATCACTGCAATCTTAGCTAGATCTACCAATAATCCATCTTTGCAACTAATGTACCCAAGTAGAGTGTCAAATGGGGTGGTAAAGATACACTTCTTAATGTTTAGGGAGATGCTAAGTTGCCTGCATCTCTCAAACATCAATCTAAAATTATCACAATGATCTTTCACAAGCCCATAAATAGTCCAATCATCTAGATAAACTTACAAGAACTTATGAATGAAGTCTTGAAATGCCTACAAAATGATGCACGAGAACACTATTGGCACATTATTCAACCTAATAGGCATGACAATATATGCAAAGCTTCCCCATTTTGTGGCAAAGGTTGTCTTTTCTGATCCTTGTGTGTGCATGCACACTGGGGTACTTTAAAAATCCATCAAGGAATGAATAGATTTTGCACCCGATACTCCTTCAAGGATTTCCTCTCGTGAATAGTGTACAAAAAGGATATATAACACATGAAGCATTGAGTTCCCTGTAATCAACATAGATCATGATCTGGTTATCCTTCTTGATGCTAATCACCATGGGGTTGACCCACTTATATTCCTCAATTGGTTCAATGATTCCGGATTTAAGTAGTTTGTCAATTTCTTCCTTGACCTTCACTCGCATGTTTGGATTCATCTTGTAAGGCCTCTTCCAAATGGGACGTGTGCCATATTTTAGCTTAATCTGCATCTCTACCATTGAGGAATGCGCTCCCTTTAACTTGTGATAACCTCTAGGAAATATGTCCTAGAATTCATGCAATAGCTTGATGATCTTTGCAACATCTGGTTCTGACCAATAATCTCCAATAATATCCTCCTTAAGCACATCCTCAGTGCCAATATTCACCTTCTTAGTTTTCATAGGTACATGATATGTGTGTGGATTCTCATCTACATATTTCATCACCTCGTTCACACCCTTTGTATGGCTAATATCTAGGTTCTCTACTTCTTCATCATCAATAAGTTATACCATCTTCATCTTTTCCTTCTCTCTCCACATGCACCCTAGTTGGATCTATTATGTTTCCATTGCATCCTTACATGCCTCAATCTCAAGTTCTCCCAAGAGATGAACCATGAGTTCCTCTACTTTCACATTATCTCCTAGTGTGATATGATTTATAATCTACAAGGCCTCATGTATTGGTGGCTTATTAGAAAAATAATCAAAATTGTGAGCCATACCTTCATTCATGTCTCATCAACTTGCAGTATCTTACTTGAGCTCAGCATGCACATACCATGCACCTAAACATCCGTGTAGAGTAGAGTATAAATTATGTACCTAGAGAGATGGTGGCATTGCCTCCTAGACTTGTGCCCATTGTCTCTCATAGGTGTGGATGTGTACCGAAGCATGAGTTTTTCCACCATACTCGTGTATAAAGGATATAACATTGCTCTAAGTAAACCTTGTTAAATATGTTACCCTTACCTTGCATCATCTGAATAGATTATCTCTATGTTTCACCCACCAATGTGTTGTACTATTGCACAATGTATAGACCATCATATTTTTTCTATCCCCCTCATTCTTTCGTTGTTTCTCCATGGTGTGCAAGAAAGATTCGTTTTTCCTCTCTAGTATACTTGGGTAACGAGTTACGCCCAAGCTCCTAATCATCCTGGTGAATCTTCCCTTAACCTCGCAACCCACCATTTTATACGTGACATGAGCCCAATTTTCACAAGCAATACTAGTAGTGTCATTGATATATTACATGTCTTCCTACTGAAGTATGCCTTCTTTAGATGGTTCCACATCACGGGGTTGTGTATTATACATACATAAATCCTATTAAGCTCTTCTTCACTCATAAGCTCAATGTAAGGCACAACCTTCACATCATCCAAGGGTATGACAACATGCTCTCCTTGTTCTCAAAACTGATATATCTTTTGTTGAAGCATAAATCAGCATTGTTTGCATAGCACCAAGGACACCCAAGTAGTGTTGGGAAGTTGTCTGCCTCAGCCAGCTCTAAAACTTCAAAATCACATGTAAACTTGGCTCCTTAAATAGTAATTGAAGCATCCTTCAACACCCCAATAGGAATGGCCCTTGTTTTATTTTCCATATAAAGTAAATTAGAATATGGATGTAATTATGGCCTTCCCATTTGATTCTAGGCATCCAAAGTTAAAACATTGACCTCTGCACCTATGTCAATCATAATATTACTCACCAACCAACCATCTATCACTACATCTAGTGTAATTTCCTTGTCATATTCATGGTTTTATGGTGGTAAATTTTCATGAAGTATCTCACACTCTCGTTCAACTCTAGCATGCGATAGCTTCTCGCATGATTCGTTCTCCTAGTAATGGGATGATGTTCTCCTACCACAACATACTACAAAACTCCTTCAAAATATCTACATCTTTCTATGGGAGCTCAATTTTCTTCGCATGTTCTCTCTCACACGCCTATTCCTTCAGGAATTGGATCTCACCCTACAAATCTCTGATTACTCCCATGGTCTCTTGGTAGACCTCTTTCTGATGAGATGCATCTGGATACTTAACATGCATAATCTCCTCCCTCATGATGAGAGGTTTTACTTTAAGAGGCTTATGTGCACGTGTTGCTTCCGTATGAGTAGTAACTAATGCGGGATGAAGCTCCAAATCAGCCATCTTTTTAGGTGTTCACTATTCATTCTTCGTGTGCAATACCTTGATCAACATTGTTCCCTTTTCCTTATTTTTGTTCTTACACATATGCTCATAGAGTTGTAGACAATCCTCAACTTTGTGCACTTTGCCACAATATGCACAAACCTAATTCTTGGGACACTTGCACTAATAATTATTTGGGGACTCATAAGTATAGAAATTCTTGTGTGTGAACATTCCTCTACCACCACAACCTCTACTCCTATATCCACCTCAAAATCCACCATCTTCAATGTTGCACCCTTCATTAGGTTGGTCTTCCTGTGCCTAAGAACTATTGGCCATAGTAGTATGTCACAATTTGGTCTTGCATGCTTCATAAATTTGGTCGATTAGGAGGAAATCAATTGTATCATGGGTATGTGCATCAAAAATATTGCATTACATGGAGACATTTTTCATCATTGTGCCTTGTAAGAGGAGGGAATTTTGGATATCATTATTCTTGTGGAAAATATCCCAAGATTGTAATGGTGTGCATATATTCCTACATGGAAAAATATCCTTTATATGCCCTTCCATGTCATAATCGGTGCACCATAACCCACTACACATCTCATGTGCGGTATTGGCATATAACTTCTCCAATTGCTTAGTCATGGGTGTTATTTGTGCCTTAAGAAAAGTACTCACTCCAGTTTTTTACACTCCTAACCTATTCAACACACATATCTCGCTTCCAAAGCCTCACGCAGATCAGTATATTTCTTATGTGATAAGGCCCTTCAAAATGGAGTCAACAAGCCTCCAACGAACCATTGTGCATGTTGGATCTGATGAATATCATAATATAGATTGGACAAGAGTGCTTCAAAATATGTATCATACTCCCTCACACTTTTAGATAAGCCTTGCTTGATGTCCTTGAGCGTGCTAATAATTTGTTATTCAAACTCATGAATGTGAAATTCAGCCAGAGGTAGTGCGCAGTGCATCATAATCCACCGCATTCTGGTGTGGATCATACTTTCTATATTAGCTTTATGCACACCCTTGAAGTGTGGTGGAAAAATGACTTTCCTTTCTATCAAAAGTTTTATGCCCTTAGCTCTCCATAATAATTCACACTTGTGCACATTCTTAGCCACATCCTCCACACCTCTATACTCTAGCAAGTGAAGAGATATCTCAAAGAATACTTGAGGTTTCTTCTGTTATGGTTGTTGTGGTTGTTATGGCTATTGTGATGGTTGTGGCCATTGTCTTGGGATGGGTCTAGATCTTGAACCTAACCCTCTACTAGGATTTCCTCCGTATGGTGGCTAGCCTAAGCCTCCCGAGCCTCCCACCGTGACCTATGGTCCTATAGATTAACTCCCTTGTGTCCCATTCGTTGTACTAAATTGGATACAAACTATTTGATCTATAGTAGTACCTATATCATTTCTTCCAATGGTATGGGTACCAAATCTCTGTCTTGATGACACGCCTATAAAAATACCTCTAAAAGTACTACCAAACACTTGCACTTATTGCGTTGTAATGTGTATGTCCTTGATTGTCATGCTTTTGGGAGGAAACTAAAATGCATCTACACGTGTCTCATACCCAACGTGGAGATTCTACTTATTCACCATCATTATGATTCCCTTCAATAACTACCTTTGGATTTGGAACACCTTGTGCGAGGGCTAGGTAGCCAAGTCGGTGGGTCGAGATGCACACCCATGGTTCTAATTCTCTTCTCAGACTCACTCTCATCAAATACTGATGGGGTATCTCTATTGTAATTTCCCAATGTCGGGAGGACATGATACCACGGTCCCTTTCCTTTAGTGGGGCCATCATCACTTCCGGTAGTCATCATTCCTCTTGACCTCAGTGCATCATCAACTACACTTTGTTATGCCTTATTATACTTGAGTCATCTTTCATCACTATGTCTTTATTTTTCTAGGGCCACCACCATCCTTCCCACACCTACTCCTTCCCCCACGCACGGTGGGGATTTATCTCACCATAGGTAATTTCTCCATTTCCAATTCCACCATCAGGATCTTGATAGCTAATGGTATTGTGCGTAAATAATATCCTCTTTGATCACACAAAAACTAGATCTCTTCTTCCTCTCGGGAAAGTGTACGTCAAAATTAAGTACTCCAAAGTATATTTGCACAAGTACACCTTCCTACCAACGATCCAAAACTTTAGTCCACGAATCTTCGAATCAAAAAGTGTTTGATAGTCTTCCTGCATCCAAGATTTCTTTCCTAGTTGAACACCTCCATTTTCCACATAAGTGACAACCACTGGTATAACTCTACTGGGAAGAAGCTGTAAAATGTCTCATACATGTAGTTGTATAGATTATCTTACACCCATTTTCACGCATTAAAATCATGTCCAATCTTGTATCTCTATGCAAAAGCATCTTGTTCATCTTTTATCCAGCTTTAACACGATCATTTGAGATGACCGATCTTGGGCTGATACATTATTGTATTAGACTTGAAGTTTGGTAAAGAGAAAATCATATCTTTGTATTATAGTTAAAATACACCAAGACAACACTCGAGAAGTTTAATATGATATATTGTAAAACAATTACCACACCTATGGAGACAAGACTTCAGTTTTCTCAAATAGATCCATCACCACAAGTAAATACAACTCTCTATCGAAATTTATTAGGAGTCTCATCTACTTGACTTACACTTTGGGCCGGATATTAGTTATGCAGTCATCTATCTTTCTCAATTCATGTAAAAACCCGGGGTTTGTCATTAGAAAGTTAAAAAGTGGATACTAAGGTACATTAGAGGTCTATGCACTATAGCCTAGAATACAAAAATAATGATAACTTCTTCTTGACATGATATTCAAATTCATATCATGCAGGGAACATAGATAAGAAATCCACTTTAGGATTTGTATTCTTTTTGGGATTTAGACCAATATCATGGGGGAATAAGAAGTAGACTTATGTTTCAATTTACTCCACAAAATCAGAATATCACACGGTAGGTGGGTCTATCATCGTGAAGCGATATGGATCCGATGTATACTTAAATGATTGGGAATACTACAGAAAGATCCAATTATCCTACATGTTGATAATGAAGGAGTAGTGAAACTTGTTTGAAATCCATTTTTCATGAGAACAAGTAAACACATTGAGGTGTAGATACATTTTATTCATGAATATTTTTAGAACAACAACATCTAGTTCCAATATTTCCCAATAGATATACGGCGTGCGAGATGTCTTCACAAAGTCACCGCTTGAGATAATTTTGAGGGCTTTAGATAATTTCTCTCCTCTTCACTTGAAACCATGTTGAATTAAGGGGGGAATGTTAGAAATAAAACTTAGCTTAATTCATCATTACGTTATATTTGAATAATTTAATAAGTTAAAGTAGTTAATTCTTTACTTTAACTTAAGGTACTAGGTGTAAGTTGTCATTAGTTGTTAGTTAACTAAGTGATAATTTTCTATTATTGTGTTTGTGGGAATTTTCTCGTGTGTTTGTTCCCGGATAATCTCCTTTAATAGCTTGTATCATCATTTAGGGGCAATATGTTATTTCTACATATTGTTTAGTTTAGGTTGATTTGATCTATTTTACATCAATTGGATAGAAGTTGTATAATGTATACATACACCGCATCTCTCTCCATTGTTTGTAATGATTCATTTTAAAGATTAATAAAAAATTTAGGATATGTCATGTTTGGTCAATAACAATACATAATGAAAAATTTATATCACAACATGTAAATACATCACAATCAACAATAAGTATGGAGAATGTCAAATCAATATATAGAAGTAAACAATGTAATCATTGAATGGAGTATAATATGACATGTGTCATAAAATATAAAACAACACAAGATAAGAAATAAAGACTCTCTATCACTAATGGACTAGTGTATGAGATATAATATAAAATAATTTATGTATGTAAAATGACCTTGGTGTAGGCATTTCTCCGATCTAGTCGATTTTACCATGAGGGTAAAGAGTAGGAAGTCTGCAAAACATGTGTATAAGTATCCACTAACTATGTATATTTACATTGTCTTATGTATATTATAAGGATAAAGTACGTAAGTAAGTAGGATTTGTAAAGTGTTAAACCCAAATAAATACAATATCTAAGTCTACGTAATGAATAATCCAGTCACATACATGTCCCTGATTTTATCTTTTCTCCATATTGTATCTTTTTTTGTATTTTTCCATAACATGAAAAAGTTTCGTCTTGTAATGTAATAGTGACCCTAGGTCATAGGTTGTAGATAATATAAGAATTAGTATGGGGTATTTAGTAATGATGGTCACCTTAAAAATCACATATAACCCCTTAAATGTGTTGCATCCTAGGGTTTTCCTTAGGTATTGATTGTAGATTAGGTGTTAGAATAATAATTGTGTCATAAATGAATGTCATTGTTTTGAAAGTAGAAGAAGCATGTATTTGTTGAAGATGTTATGTATAAGTGATTGTTATCTCAAACATGAGTAAGGATATTATAGGAGGTTATACTATGATATCATCAATGTCCTAAGGTCCTAAAGAACTTATTATGGGATGATAATCTATTTGAATTGTTTCATCATTTGAAACTTAAATAGTCCCATTGTCAAAAGGAAATGTAAGGTAGTCATGATTCGACCAAGAGTTGTTTTCATTACTCTTATCTAAGATTTGTGGAAGATTATGTTGTACTTGAGATAGATTTTAATGACATGGAATGTAACTTGAAAAGTTTTGGGACTAAGTGTCACTAAAAATTGAATTATTTTAATTTTAGTGTATTGTAATATTAATGAATCATTCAACATCATATCCATGGGTTTTTAAGAAATTATTTTTGCATATTATTGACCTCGATATTGGTGTATTTTTTTCATATCATAAAAGGACTAATGATTAATAGTCCTAAATAGTATGCTTTGAAGTATTATTTGGTGTGTTCGAAACAATTCCTACAATTATTGGTTTTGTACATTCACATGCAATACATTCCTCTCACATTAGGTTTACTTTAAATTCATATTTGACATAGGTTTATATGTCATGTACATAATTTGATTGGGAAGAGGGAAGAGGAGATCCATATTCATTTGTCATTCTTTATGAAATGAGTGTTACCTCGTGTGTGTGAATTTGATGATATTTAATAAAGGTATGAGCCAATGAGTTATGTCCATAAGCCCTTAGACCTATAAGAGGGAAAGGAGGTTTATACAATCAATCAAGTATGTTCCTTTTATATTGAGACCCATTTTTCTATATTTTGTAACCTTTTAGTTTCTTCGTCTATGTTAATGTGGTCGTGGTGAATAAGTATTGTAATTTGTTGTTGTAAATCCCAAAACTTGTTTATATTTTGTTTTTATTCTAATATACCCACAAAATGGCCTACCATGTTGTTGTCTTAATTTTTATATCGGGAAAAAAATAGGGGTAATGTCATCAACCCTTATCTAGAAACTTGTGTAAAATATCACATGGTTTCAATATGTAGGTGGCATGGAAGTGGAGCTATAAAATACATTATCATGGGGTATCGAATTGATAAGAGCACATTAATAAATAGCCTCATAATGCATAACATTTTTATCTAAACTTGTTAGCTAGATTTTCTGCATAGCACAAAACCTAGGCAATCATGAGATAAATCTCCCTCATTTACCGGTGAGGCTCCCGTGTCAGATTTGTCAATTAAAGTATGCTAATATCTATATGGGGTTTTACTTTAACTACTCAGTTCATGAACCATAACTGAACAGTTCTGCAGCAAGTAAGCAACTGTTTAAAAGAAAGGAAAAATTTATAGAAGAAGGAAAGGGAATTATATAAACACAGAGAAGAAATGGAGAAGATGTGCATCCCAATCAATAAATAGCAAAGTTGATTGCATGCACATAGAAGAAACCAATAGATATAAACACAGAATTCTAAGCAAAGGTAGCTCTAGATCTAGATCTGAAATAACACAAAGTCTATTAAAAGATCTAAGATAAAAAAACAAGAAACACAATACACCATGACACAAAGTTCTCACGGAAATTTACTCTGTATATTCCTTTGCTTCAAGTGGCTCTCAAGTGTTTCAAAGACAAAATCTGAACACAAGGTTGTTGCTTACAAAATTCTCATTATTAACCCAAAGGTTCTTCCTCTACTTATAGAATGTAGAGGGGCAATTACAATTGGAAGCTTTTAGTTGAACTGACACATGTGGAAGTCGGAAAGGAAACAACTAGCAATCTCCCTCCTGGAATTCCTCTTTGCATGACATGTATGATTTGCAACTGAAAATAGAACCTTCTATTTTGCACGTGCCACCTATCTCCAAGTAGTTGACTTCTTCAAGTAATGGCTTTTAAACCAATCACTTAAGTTGTATAATTTAATTGATCACTCAATTACTTTGTCGGAGGAAAGAAGAAAGAAGAGGAAAGTTGCAGTCTTGTCCTTTTTCATGTCTGCATGCAGCTGATTCTTTTGCCTTTGATTCTCACCAAACTGGACCTGGGAGTAGCTGGATCTGAAACAACAAGTTGGATTTGGAAGCGAGCTAGATCTGGAAGCGGCTAGAATTTTGCCTTCGCCTTGTCTTCTCTTTTATCCTTGAAGCTTTTGCAGTTCTTCTCCAGTACATGCATCAGTGCAATGTTTGCCGTAAATAACTCTTTATTTTTAATTGCATATGAGCAATTAAAAATTCTGGAAAGCACTCCGGGTGAATGCAACTTCAATGAAGGTTTCAACTGGAAGATTGGAAGCACATGCACAAGATCCTGGAAGGAATTTTCCACGCACTGACTTCTTCACAGGCTGCATTTGAAACAAGAGGATGAAGCCTTTGTGCCGGAAGCTTTTGCAATTATGAGATCTGGATCTGGATCTGGGCCTATTGACTTCAGCAAATCTAGAAGCTACGCATGATTCCGCTGAGCTTTCTCTTTCATCCCGCTTTGCCATGGCTGGAGCAATCTTTGTCTATCTTTGTCTGAACAATTCTTTTTCTTCTTATTTGTCCTGGAATTCTTCAAAACTGGTGCAGATCTAGATAATTCTTCAGATTCAGAGGATATATTCAATGTATTGGACATTGATTAAAGCTCCTTTTCTTTTGTAAAGCACCTGTAATGAATTCCTGCAATTATTTCATACAAAGATGGCAACCGAACATGAATAGTGAATTTTAATCATAAAAATCTGCATAATTCAAGCCTGCTGCCCCAAAAATGATGTTTTATTTGCATGCAAAGTGAGCATGAATTTTTCCAACTTCACCTAAGCACCTGTATCACTTATGCAAACAATTATGCAAACACAAATCAACCTCCTTCAATGCATGCACCAAAATTGGAAGCTTTTAGCCTTGATTTCACCTTCTTTTGAGCAAAAATCCTCTTCAAATGGGGTGCACTTTTCCTCCTGGCTACACTTCTTTACCTGTGAATTAATTAATTCATCCTTATGGCAGCCCATGCTTATATAACCCTCATAATTCTATAATTAATAATTGCCCTTCCTATTCCTGGCAATTAATTAATTAAAAATCATGCTTTTCTCTTTAACTGGTGTGCTAAAATTGCATGTTTAAGGACAACCATCCAATAAATTAAATTTAATCATCCACTCTTCACTCCACTTAAGCTTCACAATGTGCTTTAACCTTAGCCACTGAAAATAGAAATTAATTTAATCATTAAATACTTTAAAAAGTATTATTCTTCTCCCAAATGGGGCGCACTTTTTGACATGAAGGGGCTGCCATTAAATAAATTAATTTATTTAATTTTAGAGCAATCTATTTTCAACCACCTTTTGTCCTTTGCCTTTGTTGACTTTTCCACAAGCCTGGGCACCTATTTTGGGTGAATAATTAATTAAATTAATCAATTTAAAGGTTGCCATTACTTTTCCAAAGGGGGCGCACTTTTTGACATAAAGAATTCTATTTTTAAGAATCACATGACAATGGGATTTTTTACCCTGCAAGGCAGCCCTGAAAATCCCATGATTCACTTAAGTCGTTTGACTTTCATAATGGGATTATTTACCCTGCAAGGTAGGCAATAAAATCCCATGATTCACTTAAATGATATTTCTTTTATTCCACAATGGGAATTTTTACCCTGCAAGGCAGGTAAGAGATTCCCGCCTACCTGCTGCCTCTAATTTTCCCATTGTCACTTAAGTGGCGTTGCCTTCATGGGAAAAAGTACCCTGCTAGGCAGGTACAAAATTCTCACTTGCTGCTGCTTCTAATTTTCCCATGATTCACTTCAATTCTTCTTTTTCCAAAAATGTGGCCAGCCTAGAAGAGGCTTTTTGGTGCACGACTTCGCCTTTTCCCAGTGAACCAGACCTCCGATGGCGACTTCCTTCTGGCACAACGTGCGTATATGATCTCCAGTTACTCCAAGCCAAGAATCAGGGCAAACCGGCAAAGGAATTGATCTAGAGAAATTTCACAAAAAATGAAACGGGAAAACACAAAAACACAAAAAGTTGCCAAAAGTCACAAATAAAGTGCAGAACTCATTCCTAGTTAAAACCCTTCTGGTATATAGGAATAATGATATGTTCGATCACAACAGGGTTAAATCGGAGCGCAAATTGCCTCAAACAGGGCTCAAAATAATTAAATACAAATTTCCATTGAACAAATCCTTGTGATGAGAATATAACAATTTTGGGCATCTAGGTATTTGGCGAAAATGGCTAATATGGCTCTTTGGGAATATCCTGACACAATACAAGAACTTTCAGGCAATAAAAACACAAAACGACCCATTATTTTAAAAACACCAAAACTCATTTACCTACATTTTATGATCTTATACAATTCATTTAATTGTAATTTCATTTGAGAAAATTTGGTTTTAAACTCATTAAAAATGCATTTTAAAGAGTAAGATTGTTATAGTAAAACTATGGTTAAGTACAAGCCATGCATGGAGGTGGGAGACCGCATACGAAGGGTGTGCATGAACTAAGAGAAAATAGCTAAGGCCGAGTAACGTGTGGAATCACACACGTAATCGAGAACAATTATAGAGATAAGTCAATACATGAAAGGTATGTGTGTAAGCGGGATGAAGAGATCATTTTGGAAGTGTTCATACATACACACATAGAGGTTTCGAGGATTTATCCAAATATCCACCGGAGGATAAAAATAGGAAAATTAGAGTTGGCGTAGCAAGCAAGGCACATCAAGAAATAGAAAAGGAAAGGATAAAGCACCAACTATAGGTAAAGCACATGTAAAGATGGAAAAGGATAATGCATGGAAAGAGCTAAATATAGGATCAAATCATGGATAAGGTTGATCTATTTACGGTCAAGTGGAAGATTAAAGCAGAGGTTTAAGGGCATGCGACCTATATTTAGGATATATATTGTTATAATTAAAGCATGTAAGTGGTGAAGGAAAATTTCCCACCCAATATAAATAGGTGTTGCACTCCTTTGTATAAGAAGGATATATAGTGTATGTGTGTAAGTGCCTAGTGTTAAGTACTAGATGAATGTTGCACACATGGATGTAATCATTGTGAGCATATTTAATGCACCGATATTGTTATGGATAAATTATTATGGATTGTGAGGATTAAAAGGAATGAACATGGCATAATGGGATTATAGATTCTAGTTGTTGATTATTTATGTTCATGAATGATTGATCAAGTTATGTTATTGCATGTTATCTTTGTTATCCTTATCATACTACAATGTTATCTTTTCATATGAGATAAATGGATAAATACATAATACACATCCTGATAAGTAACTAAAGAGGGACATGGTGGTTGCGCATGCTTCGGGTGAACATTTATACCTTTATTTAAATGAAGTGCCAACGACACCCAACTAGGTATTGTAAATAAAAGACTACATTTTGGTTCCATTTTCACGT
Source organism: Taxus wallichiana var. yunnanensis (assembly GCA_018340775.1). NCBI lineage: Eukaryota > Viridiplantae > Streptophyta > Pinopsida > Cupressales > Taxaceae > Taxus > Taxus wallichiana. The sequence continues at coordinate 319,481,954 of CM031234.1, read as the reverse complement.
CATTTTTTCATTCTACTCATCAATATGTGGCATGCATAAGGAATTTTGATTATCACTAGAGAGTATCGAGCATTGGGTACACGACAAACATGACAAATTTTTTCATATATACAACATTGGTAGCAACTTTGATGCGCACAAATAAGTAGAAGATAATTTATATGATTCATTGTATGAGACATTTTTCAGTTTCTTCCCAAAGTAGAGTTATATGAATGGTTGGTATCTTATGCACATAATAGGGGTATTCGGATGGGAAAGAAGCAAGCTTAGAGTAGGATAATTATCGACACTCTCTTATTCGGATGAAGTATGGAAGCTTGTTGTATACCATTGGTGGGAAGGTGTGCTTTATGGAATTACACCTTGGAGGACACAATTTCAGCATATTCGTGTTCTGAAAGAAGTAGAGTTCCAATTTTTACACGAGCCAAGAGGATCATACTTACACGCACTATCGTTAGCAACGAAGATATTAATGATTGAGTTGGGGATGGTTAACTTACCCATGGAAGTCAAAAACCCCACCATGCATAGGGGCGGGACATGGGTTTGGGAAGGATGGCGTTAGTTCAAGCAAAAGAAAGAGACAAAGAAGAGAGATTGTGTAACTATAATGATGCATGAGAGAGGGTATTTGAAGAGATGATCGAATGATAGGAATTGGGTTGAGAGGTAGAGATGAGAACCCTACGAAGGTGAGGGACAAGAAAACCATGTCTCCCGGATATTGGGAAAGTGTAGCGAAGGAGCCTTTCATCATCCGGTGAAAGGATAAGAACCATTAACATGCATCTAACCCATAATGGAACCCTAGACCTTACACTTAGTGTTTGGAATTCGGAAGTTGTTATAGAAGATCATCATAGTGAAATTGAGCAAGAAGGTAACTAAGCATCACCATGTTGGGTTAGATATATAGGAAGGAACATTTTAGTATCGGCATAGTAGGCGCAACAAATAAATGTAGCGCATAAGATCTCGTATTTGGGTAAAATTTGTTTAGAAGCGATCCGGTAGGTATGACTTCAAGATATATTAGTGAGGAAATACCTATTGGAGGTACTCCTATAGGTGGAATATCAGTCAAACGGTTCGTGTGAAATTCAAAACTACTCTGGGGACATAAGGTACTACTTATATGGGTCCCTGGAGTTGCGCAGAGGCTCAAGAAGTTCAGGGACCTCTCCGCATGGAGGAATTATCGGTGAAGGTTTAGGATTAGGGTTTGGACCCACTCCAGGACAAGGACCAAAGCAACCAACACAACCATAGTAACCACAACAACAACCCCAATATCCAAAGTATTGGGGTATGGAAAATACAACAGAGCGTGTGCACAAGTGTGAAATTTTATGGAGGGCCAAAGGAATAATATCCCCATATTGAAAGGATAGTCAGTTTTCTACAACACTTCAAGGTCACGTGTATATCTAGTATAGGAAGCATGATCCACACCATACGAAATCAAATTATGATGCGTTAAGCACAACTTTCTTGGTTGAATTCCACATACCTAAATTTGAGCAAAGAAAGCATTAACGCACTAAAAGACATTAAACAATGCTTGAATGAGAGTGTTAAAGAATATGATGTGTGTTTCAATACTTTTTTATATAATATTACCTATGACATTCATCATGTGCAATAGTTTGTAGGAGGCTTGCTGACACCATTCCGAAGGGCGTTATCCCATAGGACATTTAGCGACCCGTGCGAGGCTATGGAAGTAGAACTACATTTTAAAGTAGTAAGGAGCATGATGAAGGTAAGTCCATTTCTTGAGGCCTAGATCGCAGCAATGGCCACTCAATTGAAAATCTATATGCCGATTCGGCCCATGAGACACATAGACGACTCTAGTGCACCGATTGTGAAGTGGAGAGTCATTCAAAGGATAACTGTCCACGCAAGATTTTACATGTGTTATTGACACCTTACGAAAAAACTTCACAAGAACCATGATGTATGTAATCATCTGCTTTTAAGGCACTATGTGAAGAACATTTCTTTATATTGCAAAATATGTGATGCACACACTCATTACATAGCCAATTTTATCTAATTGATTAGATTTATGAGGCTATGAAACAAGGTTGTGCTGCATCAACATAGAGTGTAGCTCATGGGCACAAGAGGGACAAAATAATGAGGCGCACAACAATGGTAACAAAGACTTTAGAGGTGGATATTGAGGCAGAGGCCATGGTGGCTAAGGAAGGTTCACACGGGGAACATGTTACACTTATGGGTCACTTGATCACTATCATCTCGAGTGCACGAAGAATCATACATGTGCATATTGTGGAAAGGCATATAAATTTGAGGATTTATTTGATTTTAATTCCCATATGTGCCAAAATAATAAGAAGGATAAGTGTGCATCCATGATTCTCGTAAAATGCTTTAATAAGGGGAAATGGACACCTAAGAAGCTAGCTATATTAGAACCTCAACCATTATTGGTCACTATGGGCATAGAGGAAGCATGTGCATGAGTAAGGGAAATAAAGACTTCTCATTAGAAGAGAGGATTTTGTTCATATGAAGCATCCATATGCAGGCCAAAGATAAATAAGTATATCAAGAGACTATTGGCATCATCAGGGAAGTCCAATGGGAGATACAATGCCTGAAAGAGAAAGCGTTAGGGAACATGTAAGGAATGTTTAATTACCTTGGAATGATATGGATGACCTCAGAGAGGTATGTAAGATGCTTAGGTAGGAGAATATTATACCTTTATTGGGAGAATGGTTACGGAAAAATATCGTAGCACAAAGCGTAAAGGGAGTGTCGATTCTCCAAGTCAACTTAACACTACAATATCATGAGTATGACAAGGAAATCATGTTGGATGCAGTGATTGAGAGATGAATAGTAAGCAATATCCTCATTAATACAGGAATGGAGGTAAATTTCCTCACACTCGATGCTTAAAACCATATGAGAAGGTTGTCATTGTAATCATCCTCGAATGTGTTGTACATGGCCAACAAGACCCATTGAGTTCTAAAGGATGATTTTATCACCATTCAAGGAGCCAAGTTCAAGGGTGACTTTGAGGTCCTGGAGCTCGTGGAAGAAGAAAATATCCCCATGTTATTAGGTCATCATTGGTTTTATGCCAATAACTCGGACATGCGCTTTAACCAAGCAGGTGTTACGTGATTTTTGAAAACAAATATGAGCTTTTTTGTACTACCAATGGATGAAATGAATATTATGCCTTACATATATCCCATTAATGAATAATGTCTTAACAGATCTACACATATATGGTGCACAACCCGTATAATGTAGAACCATTGAAGGAAGACGTACTTTGGTGGGAAGATACACTGTCCATAAGTAACACTACCAGTATGGCATGTGACAATTGGGCTCATGGTACTTATGATATGGTTGATTGTGAAGTTTGATGGAGAGTGACAATGGTAATTACACCACGACCACCAAGCTGCATTAGGAAAGGTCAGGTTGCAAGTACACTATAGAAGAAAAGCATCAATAGTTGGTGTGTAAGAAAAGCATCACTCAGAAAGAATAAAACCATAAATGGTTAGTGTGTAAGGAATATTATAATGATGCGGGATTCAATGAGTATAAGAACTCATGTAATTATTTCAATCACATGTCATAGTATCTAAGAAAGAAACATAAATTGTAAGCAATAAGGATACACATATAGGTTCTATATCATCACTTTCTTGAGAACTAGAATGAATATAACTATCATTGTATAAGAAGAAAATTTATTATATTACTCTACTAATGTAGTATTCATTTTAGGAATTTGTCTTATAGTAAATTCATCCATAAATGGGTCATGACTAGAAGAATTAAAATGATTAAATAAGGAAACCATAACTAGCTTGATCCAATTACACAACCACAATCCAAACCCTAAGAGACTAAAGGAAAAAGTATACAATAAAATATTATATTATAACCTTAAGGATGAAAATTAAAAATCTAGTTTGTGTGATTTAAAAAATAAATCGTGTTCATTAAAATGTGAAGGAAAATAGAGGTTTGGGGACCTAATTAGATATACTTGTATAAAAGTAATTTAGAACACAAAGATAATAATCCAATAGTCCTTCTATATTATGTATCAAGATCATTCCATGAGATATGCCATAGATTTATTAGTAACAGTGTGATAAGGGTTTTGGTTTAGAAATATATGGTCTTGCACTGCTTAGATTGTGTGATAGTGGATTGAAACTAAAGGTAAAATATAGGATGAGTGTTGTTAAGTTTCCAATAACATCTAGGAAATTTAAAGTATGCACATGGAATGTTTTTCCATAAAATGATAGGTTCATCGTTGAACCTTTTTGAGAGGCTACAAATGCGTCATATTTTATTTTGAGCTAAATTTTAGTTTTTAGATCTAAGATGTGTGTCTTTAGACTTGTGTCCTATATCTAGAGCAATGTGATTATAATGTTATGTTTTTGATATTGTTTCTCCTCACCCATTAAAATTAAAATTATTTATCCATCATGTGTGTTATACTAACCTCACTATACGCCCACCGATGTGATGAGCATTGTACAACATACCAATAATCGAAGAAGAATCAAACCACATGTAATTCTCTTAATCCTCTAATGATATGGAGAGTGACAAAGAATTTAAATAATATGGATCCCTTGATTCAGCCCTCACACTTGGTGATTGACACTTTTCTTGATTGTAGTGCATGGATTTGTGATCTAGGATAGTAGTAGATATGTATTCAATATTTAAGTAGCTTTGTTGATGTAATGATCTACGGAAAAGGTTTTTCAATGATTTTCTCAATGTACCTATTATATTATACCATTGATATGGGATCCCTAAATACCCCTAATATCTCATGGTGGATATGTTTAAATAGGTTACCATTTTAATGTCTTTAGATATCTCATGGTGGATATGTTTAAATAGGTTACCATTTTAAATTTTAGTTTTTAGATCTAAGATGTGTGTCTTTCGACTTGTGTCTTATATCTAGAGCAATGTGATTATAATGTTATGTTTTTGATATTGTTTCTCCTCACCCATTAAAATTAAAATTATTTATCCATCATGTGTGTTATACTAACCTCACTATACGCCCACCGATGTGATGAGCATTGTACAACATACCAATAATCTGAAGAAGAATCAAACCACATGTAATTCTCTTAATCCTCTAATGATATGGAGAGTGACAAAGAATTTAAATAATATGGATCCCTTGATTCAGCCCTCGCACTTGGTGATTGACACTTTTCTTGATTGTAGTGCATGGATTTGTGATCTAGGATAGTAGTAGATATGTATTCAATATTTAAGTAGCTTTGTTGATGTAATGATCTATGGAAAAGGTTTTTCAATGATTTTCTCAATGTACCTATTATATTATACCATTGATATGGGATCCCTAAATACCCCTAATATCTCATGGTGGATATGTTTAAATAGGTTACCATTTTAATGTTTTCCCACTCATTTGACCCAAAAACACCTTGGTGACAAAGCTAATTTGAGCATATGAAAAGATGAAATTGCAAGTCTGAAGGACAAGTTCATAACATATGGATATGTTTGTTGACCAAACCTATTAAGGACCCATGAACCTATCCACATTAAAGTTAGAATCAGCTTATGAGATAATATATAATATGTATTTAATCTATATATGAATTAAGTGTCCAATGATTTGTGAAGTTCTAAGCTAGATAATAGTTGTAACCTAGTGGACTCAAGGTATTGGATAGAGTAAAAGGTTTTAAACTAGTCAATTAAATGGGTAGATGGAATAATATTAGATCAAATGAAAATTTGACATTTACATGTGCAAAAGCACTAAATTTCAAGTATTAGAACACCATAAATGTATTAATCTCCCTCCTTGGCTTATAGCACCTTATAAGAGATTAATCTAGGGGGAGACTTAATAAGGATAGGAATTAGACCAAATTTGTTGACTCCAAATATTATTTTATACCTTGTTGGAATAACTCATATTATTTCTTCTCCCAAAGAACCCGATGATCTAATGATGAACTCTACATGTAATTTCCATAAAACCTTAAAACCTCGTTAAATATTTAAGAGTATATTTTTAATAATGGTAGAGCATATTGTTGAATGTGATATATGAAAAACGATAAGCAATAACTATATATACATACTTACACTTCTAAAGTAGGGACTCAATCTTAAATGATGCCTTTAGTGGAGATGTTGGTATCAACAAAGAGAAGGTTCTATAAGACTTTATCAACCATGTCAATTATGTTAACTTCAAAAAAACCTCAAAATATGGGTAAAGATGAAAGGAATGAAGGGTAATGAAAGACACTTAGAGAAAATTAGAAGGTGATATGTAAGTGATAAAAGGAGGGATTATGAAGGTATAGAGTGGTGGTATAGTGGATTTATGGAGGGTAAGAACCAAAATAATCTTCCACAAGGATCTAGAAATCATCCCGCCCTGATTGTGATGCATTTATTAAGATATGCACTTAGGAAGATTAATGCATTGATGGCCTACATAAGATAAATTGTTACTAAGTGAAAAATAAGGTGTATACACAATCCATATTTGTGATTATCTAATAACCCCTCCTTTCCATATAGAGTAAGGAGAATATATGTCTAAAATATTACTTATCTTCCAAGTTGATCATTACATACAAAATAATCAACAAAGGTACTTACATGATACCAATGGAGCCATTAACATGGTGGAATTTGAATATATTTCCTCAATCCTTGTGTCTTGTGAATATTTCTCATAGAATGTACGTGGTTTACAAAATGTTGCAAGTATATGGTGAGTGGTATTTTACAATAATTTTTATATCTATATGTTTCATTTCAAAAAGAGATGTAGATAGTTAGATTTATGCTCATAATGGCCTCGTAAAGTTACTTAGCTTAATAGTCTTGTTTTAACCAACAATCGTGACCAAGATTGGGGAGTTGTAATTTTCTTTTTTGAAAAATGGAAGTCTTATTATTTTGATCATGAATATGATACCATTAATCAAGCCTTTTTTTTTTTAAACATTACAAATTACTCCATGTGTATTATTAATATTTATTCTTATAAAAACATGATGGAAAGAGCATGAATTTAGAAGTCATTTGGTGAAACGTTGATATATGTCCATTTGATCCTTTTATGTGATTTTTAAAATGGTTGAGGTTCCATATGAACATTAAAGACTTATACCAATGGGATAGATGGTTGGTGAAGTTGAGGCATGATATTACATGTGTAATAAATTCAGTTTTATGACCTAAAGTTTTCCTGCGCCACTTAGACTCCTTCTTCATGTGGTTTTTTAGCCTAATTTTATCATGGGTTTGAAAAAATACTCAAACAGATTGATAATGACATATTTTTTACTTAGTAATCATTTTCCTTTACTATTTTTTATCATTGACGATAAAATATTTTCTAGATATTTTCCTTTTGATGAATACTACCCAATAGGATTTTGTATTGAATAGTATTCCAAATGGCCGAGGATGAAAAAACCATATTTTCTTAATTGATGTATAATCCTATTTTGTAGAGGTTGTTACTTTTTATCTATGAAATCAATTGAACCCTTTTTATTTAAATAAAGATCTCAAAAAAATCATTAAAGCTAGTGGGGGCATTTTTGAAAAAAAAATTGGAGCTCAAATCAACCATCTAAGGGTCAAAATTTACTTTTTAATATTTTATACTATATTAAAGATATTTCAACTTTAATATTTTCCTATCCAAACATAAAATGGAGTTTCAAGTCATCATCAAGATTTATTTTTACATGCATAAGATAAGGGAAATTTATCGGGCATCTTCGAGCTTACATAAAACAATTAAAAAATAGTTATTAAAAATAGTAAGTTTAGTTAACTCTAGGATAAAAAATATTGCTTTGATTTTTTTCCTTTTATTAATTTTTTAGCTATGCATGAAAACTAAACCTTTAAGTTGTTAATTTTGTTTAAGATTCTTATGTATTTCTTATGACAAAAAAATAGAATTGGTGCTTTCTTAATCAATAATCTTTCTATAATCTATTGTTTGTTTTTTAAATTTCTACATTTTTAGTACATCATCTCATATTAGAACAAGTAAAGATCTTGGAATAAATAATTTAAGGTAATATTGTTGGTGATTTTTTTATGTTTGAAATTTTATTTTGGAGAAAAAAATTATGTTTTGAATAACATATTTGAGAAAGATGCTAAAAGGAAGAGGAGGCTATGATCATATGAATAGGAATATGCAAGATTTATAGAGAAGATTGAAACAAATTACAAGAAGAAATAGGTTTGAGACAAAAGTAGATAAAAATGGCATGGATGAAGAAAAAGATAAGGAAGAAAGGAAAATCACATATTGAAAAAGGGATTGGGAATAAGTAATTCAACAAGAGGAGGAAGAACAAGAGGATCCAAAATCATTCGAATAAATTTTGGTCAAGGAATTAGAAAAAAGAATGAAGAATAAATGTTGAAGTTTTAAAATATGGGGATAATCTAGAATTAGAGGTGTTAATAGATCAAGCTAAATAATATGGAGAAGATTTTAGAGTGGAAGCTACAACACAAGAAAAGAAGGTGAAATTTTTATGCACCAAATTTAAGGTTCATTTTGTGATATGGAAAAATAATCTACAAAAGGAAAGGAAAATAAATGGTGAGGAGAAGATCAAGACTCGGAAAAATATAGAGAAGAAGGTGACAAATAAATTCCTTCTAGTTGATTATGTACAAAGGCTCTACAAAATATTTCATATCCCGAGGTAAAGGGGGTATAATGTAGAACACTACACTAATGAATTTTACAAACTATCCATTTGAGTAGAGCATGATAAAACAAAGGTAAAAATGGTTGTGATGTATGTAAATGGTTTAAGGTTTTATATTCAATATGAATTAAGCGTACAAAGAATTCATAGCATGGAAAATTCTTATTGGCTAGTTTTGGAGGTAGATGAGAAAAATAGACTGATATCTAAATATCACCTAGATTAAAAGAGTAAAATCATTTGTATTAAGGGGACAAGGTGTATTTTATCCCATAAGAGGAGATCCATCATGTGGAGTGAAGAAAAATAATATATACAATACAATGGTTATAGAATTAGTTAAAAGGAAGAGGATTTCATATAGCCTAAGGGTTTTTTTAATCAGTTAAATTGCTTAATGGGTCCCTTACTTATTTATATAATTTGAAGAAAGTTTACAAAAATACGTGACCAAAGATATAGGCAATGAAAAATATCCAGTCCATAGTAAAATAAAATAATACAACTAAAAAGTGTCACTACCACTATCAAAAGCCACTAGAAAGAAAAAAAATAGATGAATAATCAACTTTTCTATTGAAAATAATACTTGTTATCCAAAATAAGCCCCTTGCTTATTTTTGGCTAACTTTCTTTCATTCCTTCCTTCTTTGTGCCTTAGTCAAATTTTTTGACTTTTTAGGCACTCAAAATTATCTGAAAATGGATTCATCAGATAGAGAATTTTCTCACCTTTCCAGAAAGGTAAAATTTTCCTTCTAACTCCTTGTATTTTGCAAGTTATGGCTTGACGAAGTTTTTGAGGGAAATTTTCCACGGGAAGGTCCGCAACCAATCAGATTGTGACACGTGTCCTGTTCTTAGCGGAGGTCGGGGCGCGAGGAGAAGTTGGCAATTTTTCCAAAGTGATCGACAGATGATCAAAGGGAAAATTTGGAGCACGCGCAGACCAACAGGAGGATGACATGTGGCGGTGGAACGGCGATGAGTAATGAGGAATTTTGGAAAATTTTCCAAAATTCAAAAAAGCGTAAATGTCCGTTTGAACATGCGACAAAAGGAATGTGCCACGTGGCATCAAAGCGGTGGAGGGCAGAGATTTTGGGGAATTTTTCCCAAATTCAAAAAAGGGGAAAATTTTTGGGTTTCGGCCCGCCGACCTAATTTTTGCCTTGTTTTGCCCTAAATCTTCAGAGGGGCATATATTTCGATCCAAAGCTCGTTTTTTCTCAATTTTGGTGTCATTGGAAATATATTGAAGTCCTCTACATGATGGAATCTTCAATTTTGTTTTTGATGGAGTTTAGTGAGATAAAAATGAGAAAACACCTCTAGCATGGAGAAAAGAGCATAACCGACATTCAACCACCATTTTTAATGCAGTATGGCTTCCATTCTTCTCCAAAGATGGTCGAAAATATTGGGAATGAACTTTTAAGGGTACCCATGTTGTTTTGATGGATTTGGTCAGTGGTTGAATGATTCCTTTCATTTTTCATGCATTTCTCCTTCTTGGCTCGGGTTTTCATTGTTAAAAGAAAATTTTGGCTCATTTGTAAAGGGTTGGACATTTTTATGTTTTGCAAGCTCCCTCCTTCACCCTAGAAAGTGAATTTGTGGAATATTAGACCTCTTTAGGACTGCCACATGTTTTCTACCTCCTTGTTGTTGTAATGCACTTGTATTTAAAAATGGAAATGACAATGCAAGCTCTGTGAATGAATTTTCAATCCTTTCTTGTGTTGTTTGCTCTATCCTGATCCTTCATTACAATTTTAACAATTTGTGCATGATTTGTGTTGCATTTTTATAATATTTGTCAATTTGTAGAAGTAGATGTTCATCACTCCTTTGGTGTATCACCTTGTTAGTTTAGTTTTAACTTTTTGTCTCTCTTCTATCCTTGTCTCCTTGGCAGAATTAGAGTAGGATTTTGAGTTAAACCTCTACAAATTTCATGTATACATCTAGATCAAAGGAGTAGAGGAACCAACCTTTAATCTAGAGAGTTTTTTCCCATTTTTGCAAGTCCCACACTTGGGGAAAAGATTCAATGTTGTGCAATCACACTAGATGACCCATTTCTCACTTGCAGATTTGAAGGTCATTTAGGGGTGTTGCTGATTTGCACTAACAGTTTTGGCACACCCAGTGGGACCTTAGAGGTCTTCATCTTCATTACAACAAAGTTGATGTGCATTTGTTGTAAGTTTCTTGCTTAAAAAGAGCCCTGATTTGCATATCTGCGACTCCAAAGAGATAAAATCAACTGGTTTTAGTAGTCCAAGTCTAAAAATTCATGAGAAGGAACCAAACAAGGTCAAGGGCTAGAGAAGAGAGAGGGGAAGAATAATTCAAAGGTCTCCATCTCCACCAAATATAACTCTATCAACTCCTCCACTTGGTAGACCATTCACCCAATCAACAAGGGTTCTCGTGCCAATCGAATGCACAATACAACCCTTATGTCAACTTCCTTGGTAAATCCCACTTGCTCTCGGTGCACAAAATCTAGTTCCAAATTGCAGCATTGAAGAACATCACATACTTTACTGGGGAAAATTAGACCACTCCTAGTGATCATGTCAAAGACATTACTAACATTTGTGCAATCCATGAGATTGTTGAGATGTAAATTGCTGTCAAATTGCTGGCATCTTCATTCAAAGGGAATGTTTGTTTCACCTCAAGGCATTAAGTATTATTCAGCTTTTAGATTTCAGTTTGCATGTTCTAACAACACCGCTGAATATGAAGCTTTGATACAAGGATTGCATTGGTCAAGAAAGAGAGGTATCAAAAATTACAAGTCTTTAGTTATAGTTAGTTGATTGTTAATCAAGTTAAAGGACAACATGCTACCAAAGATGACCCGCTCAAGTGTTAGAAGAATAGGGTGTGGGACCTCATTGAGGACTTTGAAGGCTTTGGCATCACTCCATCCCTAAAAAAAAAAAGTCTGCTGATAGACTTTGATGTTGTGAAGAGTATCAAGGAAGATAAAGTGCATCCAAACATTCATGTGATTGTAAGGCCATTAGTGCCAGACAATAATGTAAGTTGGCAAGTGTTTGAAAGTGACCAACAAATCATCAATTTCTTGCAAGAAGAAGTTGAGTTCTCAACCAAAAATCAAGAAAAGTTAGAACAACAATATGGTGATCAAGTGGTACAGCTAAGAACCAACAAACTACCAAAAGGACTTGTCACTTTAGAGTCCATCTTTAATCCTAATGATCAATTTAGGAAGGAGAAATCAAACATCCAAGTCAAGGGAGAGGATTCAGTGCCCATCTCGGTGGGAGAAGGCAAATCACTTCAAATTGGTAAAGTGGCAATCAAGCAAGAAAGGTATGAGTTCATGCAACTTTGCCAAGAGTTCCCGGATATATTTTCTTGGAGCTATAAAGACTTGAGGGGTTTCAATCCCAAGCTAGATCAACACACAATTGAATTAAATCCAAGTGCTAAACCCATCAGGCAAAAACAAAGACCGGTCAATTCACACATGGAGCCTCTCATGAAGAAGGAATTGAATAAGTTAATAGAGGCAAGTATCATATTTCCCATCAAGCATTCAAGCTGGGTTACAAACTTGGTTCCAGTTAGAAAGAAGAGTGGAGAAATCAGATTGTGTACAGAGACTTTAGAGATTTGAATAGAGCATCCCTAAAGGATCATTACCCACTTCCTTCTATGGAGCAGATTTTGCAAGTTGTTGTTGGCTCTGAGAGGTTTTCATTGCTAGATGGTTATTCAGGGTATAATTAGATCATGGTAAAGGAGGATGATCAGTTCAAAACAGCCTTCACCACCAAATGGGGAACCTATGCATATAGGAAAATGCCATTTGGGTTGTCTAACGCCGGAGCTACCTTCCAAAGAGCAATGGATATGGCATTCAAGGGATTGATCAATAAAATAGTGCTCATATACCTAGATGACATTACTGTATTTTCCAAAAGTGCAGCAGATCATCTCTTTCATTTGATACAAGTGTTCTAAAGATGTAGAAGATTTGGGGTATCCTTGAATCCCAAAAAATGTATTTTCCTAGCTCATGAAGGAAAGCTCCTAGGCCACATTATTTCCAAAGAGGGATTAGCAATTGATCTAGAGAGGGTTGAAGCAATAAAAGCACTACCATTACCAAGTCACAAGAAAGCCCTTCAAAGTTTCTTGGGAAGAATCAATTTTGTTCGAAGGTTTGTTCCAGATTTTGTAGCCCTTGTCAAGCCAATAACTATGATGTTGAAGAAAAGTATGGCTTTCAAATGGATAGCTGAAGGTAAAGAAAGTTTTGAGGCAATCAAAGAGGCTATCTCACAAGCTCCAACTCTCATTAACCTGATTTCTCCAAGGATTTTATCCTTTATGCATTTGGAGGTGATGATACAATTTCTGTAATTTTAGTACAACAGAATAAAGAAAATGCAGAGCAGTCAATTGCCTTCTTTAGCCAAATCTTGGAGGACTATGAGGTGAGGTATTCCTTCATTGAGAAGCATGTTCTTGTGGTGATTAGGAACCTAGAGAAATTTAAGCATAGTTTCAAACAACAAGGTTCAACTGCTGGTTTCTCATGTGGGAGTTGAGGAATTCCTCCTCAACAAAGACCTAAATAAAAAACATGCAGGGTGGATTACTCGTGTCATGGAGTATGACATTGAGATCAAAATCACCAAGCTAGTCTCGAGGAAAGGGATTGTATGAGCAATTGGTCTTGAGAAAATCAATGGAAGCAAGCAATGAGAAGGATGTTGTTTTGGCATTGCAAGACAACCAAGAACAAAGAGGTGTTGAAGAAGAGAATGGTGTTATGCTCACTCCTTGCTGGACCCAAGACATAATGCACTTCTTACAAACAGGCCTATGCACTCCGTAGATGAACAAGACCAAGATAAGACACTTCAGATTGCAGAGACTATTCCATATGCACTTGTTGATGGTGTCTTGTTCAAAAGGATATGAATGGAGTATTGTTCGAGATGCATTGGGACAAATCAAATTAAGAAAATGTTAGAAGAGTTCCATGATGGATCAGTGGGGTCATTTTTCTCCAAGAGTGACAGCCCTCAAGATTATGAAGGTGACCATTATTGGCCCAAGGTGTTTAGTGATTGTTATGAGTGGATCAAGAGGTGAAAAAATTGTGCATTCTTCATAGGCAAGGAAAGATTAACAACCCTTCCATTGTACCCAATTTCAGGTTGACCAGCCATTCATGCAATGGGGTTTAGACTTCATTGAGTCATTAACCCAAACACAAGCCAAGGACACAAGTGGATTCTAATAGAACAAAGTGCTACTTCACCAAATGGATCAAGCGGTGGCACTCAAAGAGGCAAATTAATCTAGCATTCTAGACTTCTATGAGGGGATAGTAACCAGATTTGGTATACCTACCACTATAATATCGATAATGCTTTGGCATTCATAGGATCAAAGGTAATTGATTGGGCTATTAAAAATGGGATTTATCCGAGCACTTCATCAAATTATTAACCTCAAGGTAATGGCCAAGCTGAGTCTACCAACAAGAACTTATTAAGGATCATTAAAAGGACTCTTGATGAAAATCGAGGACTTGGCACACTAAACTTAAATCAGCCTTATGGGCTGATAGGATAACTCCCAAGAGATCCACAGTAACTCTCCATTCAGACTTGTGTATGGAAGAGAGGCAATTTGCCTATGTCACTTGAGTTGCCAACGTTGGAACTCATGAAGCAATTGGAATTGTTGGAGTTTGAACCCATGGAGGTTAGATATGCAAAATTGATGGAACTCCAAGAAATCAGAGAGCATGCAGCCTAAACAATGGAGAAGGACCAAGCCTTGATTAAGAGAACCTTTGATAGGAAAGCTAAGGCTAGAACCTTCCAAGTTGGAGATTTAGTGTTGAAATGGGATGTAGACCAAGCAAAGATAGGAAGGAATTCAAAGTTTGATGCCATTTGGAGTGGCCCCTACATGGTCACAAAATGTAAGAACAACAATGCCTTCTAATTGTCTACATTAGATGGTGAAGAACTGCAGATTCCATTTAATGGAATCCATCTAAAGCATTGCTACTAGAAGGAAAATTTTCACCTTGTACATATTAACTTAGATTTTCATTCCTCCAAGTGCTTGTGCACATTTTTTTGTAGCTTAGTTTTACATTTCCTAAGTGCTTTGGCACAAGCTTTGTTGTCCCAAGGATGCATCTTTGCAGGCCATGTTACAGATCAAGTGATATTCTACTCTCACAATCTCCTTTCTATAAATTTTATAACAAGTTGAGAGTACCAAGCGTTTAAATTGATGACTCCATGCCCAATGGATTGCTTCGTGGTTGATCATTCATCCAAAGCAGGCAGATGACCCTCCGAGTCACCAAAATTGTTATCCAAAATAAACCCCTTGCTTATTTTTGGCTTTCTTTCATTCCTTCCTTCCTTGTGCCTCTGTTGAATTTTTTCACTTTTTAGGCACTCAAAATTATCTAGAAATGGATTCATCAGATAGAGAATTTTCTCACCTTCCTAGAAAGGTAAAATTTTCCTTCTAACTCCTTGTATTTTGCAAGTTATGGCTCGGCGGAGTTTTTAAGGGAAATTTTCCTTGGGAAGGTCCACAACCAATCGAAATGTGACACGTGTCCTATTCTTGGTGAAGGTCGGGGCATGGGGAGAAGTTGGAAATTTTTCCAAAGTGATCGGTAGTATCAAAGGGAAAGTTTGGAGCGCGTGCTGAACCAATAGGAGGATGACACGTGGTGGCGGAACGGGAAGCAATGAAGGAATTTTGGAAAATTTTCCAAAATTCAAAAAGCGTAAAATGTCCATTTGAACCCGCATACCAATAGGAATGTGCCACGTGGCATCAAAGTGGTGGAGGGCGAATATTTTTGGGGAATTTTTCCCAAATTCAAAAAAGGGGAAAATTTTTGGGTTTCGGCCCGCCGACCTGTTTTTTGCCTTGTTTTGCCCTAAATCTTCAGAGGGGCATATCTTTTGATCCAGAGCTCGGTTTTTCTCGATTTTGTGTCATTGGAAAGCTATTGAAGTCCTCTACATGTTGTAATCTTCAATTTTGTGTTTTGGTGGAGTTTATTGAGAGAAAATGAGAAAATTCCTCCGGCATGGGGAAAAGAGCTTAACCGGCATTCAACACCATTTTTAATGCAAAGATGGCTTCCATTCTTCTTCAGCATGGTCAAAAATCTTAGGGAATGAAATTTTAAGGGTACCCATGCTGTTTTGATGGATTTGGTTGGTGGTTGAATGATTCCTTTCATTTTTCCTGCGTTTCTCCTTCTTGGCTCGGGTTTTCATTGTTAAAAGAAAATTTTGGGTCATTTGTAAAGGGTTGGACATTTTTATGTTTTGCAGGCTCCCTTCTTTACCATAGCAAGTGAATTTGTGGAATATTCAATCCTTTCTTGTGTTGTTTTCTCTATCCAGATCCTTCATTACAATTTTAGCAATTTGTGCATGATTTGTGTTACATTTTTATAATATGTGTCAATTTGCGTAAGTAGATGTTCATCACTCCTTTGGTGTATCACCTTGTTAGTTTAGTTTTACCTTCTTTTCTCTCTTATATCCTCATCTCCTTGGAAGAATTAGAGTAGGGTTTTGAGTTAAACCTCTGCAAATTTCATGTATACATCGATCGAGGAGTAGAGGAACCAACCTTTAATCTGGAGAGTTTTTTCCTATTTTTCAAGTCCCACACTTGGGGAAAAGATTCAATGTTGTGCAATCACACTAGATAACCAATTTCTCACTTGCAGATATGAAGCTCATTTAGGGGTTGCTGCTGATTTGCACTAACAATACCCTCTATTCATTTTACACTTACCAATGTCATATCGTATATAGTAGAAAAATCATAAATAACATCTATTATAGATTCTACTATACCAAACCCCGATCAAACACATCTAAATTAGTTTAATTACAACTTATTATAAAACATACAAATATCAAACTATAAAGATTTAGGTTCATCTAGATCTATATAAAAACCTTAAGATTCTTCATACTCCAACCAATTATTAGTTTCTTCCTCCTCCTTAATCGGGTTCTTCCCACTAAAATTCATAAGTGGGGACCAAAAAAATGTATTTGAAACTTCAAACCAAGCCATTGAGTACCCTTTTCGTTGCATATATCTAATGTAAAATTTTTCCCTAAGCCTTTCCTCCCTAATTGAATGGGTACATTAGTTCTCTTCTCCTTAAGAGTTGTGAAATAATTTCCCATCTTATACAAAATACACTATATGCATCAAAACCCAGTGCCTCCACTTTATATTGACCACTCGGGATCCCAATGTCCTTTTTTATTCCTTTCATCTTGTTCAAAATTTGAGTACTCTTTAATAGTTTACTATAATTTTGTTGTAATAAGGTTGGTTTAGGATATTCTACCCTAATCTAGAGAGATTGAGACACCTCCATAATAGAGTAGGCATCTCTCTCCTTCTTAACCCCGATCTCATTTTGAGGATATGAAATAAAATCACTAAGTAAGACATCCTCTACACATTGGTTAGGGTTCCATTGGACTCCAAAGAGGTGAGACCAAATTGTGAAAATATGCTTCATAGAGAAATCTTTTCTTTTCTTCTATAAAGGAGAGGGAAATCCCACAAAATTACCTATATCCCAAAATAGCCACTAGTGGTAAATAAGTCAATCTTCCTAATTGAAATTTTAGCCAAAGTTCTTGAACAATAATAGTATAAAATCTAGGAGGGGCATGATATGTATATAATTGGGTGTCAATTTCATAAGCCAAAGTGAGTTTATCATGTAGACTTTATCGGTGCTCTTTTTGATCTCACACCTTGATTTGTGATGTTCTCCTTGAAAATTTTGTATCTTATTTTCCAAAACTCGTAATATGCAAGATCCGAATTCCGAAAGACACCAATCCCCGTGAAACCAAAAAAATTAGTTAGAATAACGTATTCGTATGATAGTTCATGTGTGAAATTTAAGTGGTTTATCCATGTAACTATGGTTGTGTCTGTGTGAGGTAAATTGTCTTAAATCCAACGAACCAGTTATGTTGATTCATTGCCAAAATTTTCTATGCATTCATCATGCTTTACCCTTGTGAAAAAAGAAAAAAATTCCCAATTCCCGATGATGTGGCATTCCCGGGAGGTTTGGCAATGGCAGACCCTTTTTGTATGTTTGTAAATACTATATAAAAGTGGAAGATGTAAAATTGATTTTGGGGCACAGGTGAGGGAATATTCATCTTACAAGATGAAAAATGCAAATATGTTCCCGCCTCAAAAGGAACAAGTGTAATGAGGTTATTGGAGCATGGTATCAAGAATTTTATTGATTATTGCACTTTGTAATTCACAACTAAAAAACAAAATGCAAAGTGTGATTAATACCGGGCCTTGACACTGGACACATACCATCATTCCAATATAATTCAACATCGGAAAGGAGGTCAACCATGCGGTTTTGCACCCTTTCGGTCACAGCTTAAAAGTGTAAAAATCCTCCCAAACCCCGATTCTCGTAAAAGAAAACATGAGGACGATCCCACATTTAAAAGGGAAAAATTTGGATCAAACAACCAAGATTGAATGCATTTATTTCATCTGCCATTAATGTAATTAATATAAACAAGGAAAACGTTTAAAATTTGGCCAAATGATTCAATATCCACAATTTCAGACTAAGGATTTTTTAAGCCCTAGAACTCCAAATTTACATCATAAAGAATGGAAGTCAATTGTGGAAGGGAACGGCTGGATCAAAGATGTTGAGTTTTTATTGCAAAATGCAAACACTTAGAAAGGTGTAAAAATAGGTAAGTAACCTAAACACTTGATTATTGTGGAAATTCTAAGCGTTCCTCAAGATTTGTGTTACTATTCTCATGCTCGAATAATTTTGAACCCTTTTTTATAAAAAGGATAAAATTGCAAGCAATTTTCCAAGGCAATATGAGATCAACAGAGACCGAACCCATGTCACTTCAAGTATCACAAATAACTTAGACAATGAAATAGACACTAACTTGTTGAATTCAGACTCACCGATTTCTTACGATGGATGTATGCTCCTGGAAGAAGTGATTATTTGGCAGCCATTGATGCCAATAACATTTCCACAGTTGTAGTTTTTCCATCTTCCGTACATTTCCCTGAGTTAGTGTGGATTTGTGTCGAGAATTATGACCTAGAAAAGAGGGTGGTTTTGGATGGAAGTGGTGAAACGGTTCTTACCTTAATACCCAAAGCATTCCAATTAATGTTAGGGCTTCCTAGAGTTGATAAGCCAATAGACATTAACATTCAAAAGGCATTAAATATTTACAATTCTGAGCGTGTCAATTATGCCAAGGTTATGAGGTCCTGTTGGTTAGTAAATGACAAAAAGCTTCTACTAGAATCCCAAAAAGACTACTCAGATCATACTTTGTAACGGAGGTTGAGGATATTATCACCTTGCTAAGTAGGATTGTTGGTCTGAAAATGGTGTATGGTTTCCAAGATTGGATGTGCCCTTATATAAGGATTATCCTAGAATCCCCTAAGAAAATTTGTTGGGTGACCTTTATAGCCACAACCATTCATGAACAACTTTTTGAGATGACTGTAAAGATCAAATCAAACATTACTTTTAATTGTGAATTTTATATGTTGTCATACTTGATCAATAACATTGCATGTCATAAGAATTTCCTTGGTCTCCCACAAGCAAAGTGAGCTTTAAAGATAAAAATTATATGATGTTTATCCTCAGCTGAACCTGGATAACTAGAAGAGGAACTTCAAAAGATCAAATGATGCATTATTTGCACTAATCATAGGCCTCTTTTGGCCATAGTGGGAGGAGAAAAAAATATTTGTTGAAGCTAAGAGGGTGATACAAGAATTTGGATTTTACTTTATCCATTACATATTCTTCACTTACATCGAGTAAGTGGTTTTGAAGGTCACCCATTCATGTTGCCCAGGTACCTAGATGATAAATGGGTCCTCTTAGAAATCTCTAGGCAATTGGCATAAGTACATAAGATAATTGCAGGTAAGCATAAAACAAATATCAAATTTCTTGTCATGAGAGGGAGATATTATTTCCCCACAATTGCAAAATCCAAACTTTTAGAAGATGAAATGAATAGATTTCAATTATACAAATTCCATCCTATAATAAAGTATGATATCGATGGGTTGTAAGTTCAATTTTAGAAATTTCATATGAGCATGAGCCTCATTTTTAAGATTATTTGATGAATTGTAGGGGTGAGGAGGAGGTCAGATTAAGGGATTTTTCTAGGATGATAGTCGGGAAGATTATGTATTTCAAAGTTGTAGTTGTACCTCAAGGCCTGCGTGATGAAAAAAACAAATAATGATTCAATTCTATTATGACAAAAATTTGAGTCACAACCAATTTCTCCATTAAATTAGGAGGAGACAAAATCAATTATCTTGCTTGATAGGAAAGATAATATGATGAGGAGAAAATTATCTTGGTTAATAATGAAGGGCATGCATTTGTCTCTTCAAAATACAAAGGTATTAAAAGAATATAGGGATTTGGGAATTTTGGATGGAGATCTCCCTCCTTTGAAAGAGGGAGCTGATAAAATTGATCCACTAGATGGAAAATCCCCTCAGTTACCCTCTAGAAGGCCAACTACTAAAATCATTGAGGAATGGACTGCAACCACTAGTAAGACAGGAAATCCCATGGCATTCCTAGCCCAGAGAAGTAAAGGGATGTTTTTAAAATCAATGCAGGATGCCCCCATCACTCAAGAAGTCCCATTGTAGGCCAAGGGGACAAGTATATCAAATCCTAGGACTCTAGTAGTAGTTCTACCTGGGTCATCAAGCACAAGAAAGAGAATGAGAGGGTTCATAGAAAATATTGATCCCGAACTCGAGGCAGAGTGCTAAGAAAAAGGAAGGAGCTAAAGTCAAGTATTTTGAAAGGGTTGTTAAAAAGGCCAAGATAATACCTCCATTGATAAGAGATATGACAGCTTCAAGAAAAGAAACCCTCCCTGCCATAAGGAAACATGTTCATAAGAACAAAGAACCAGAAGTAATTGACCTTGCCCCGTTTACTACAGATCGAAAAAATCTTCTTGCAACACTGGAAAAGTAGGTAGTTATGAAACAACTTGAAATGAGTGCCTCTATTGCATCATCTACACTACAAGAGGCCACATTTGCAACAATGATTCCTGTAGGTTTTGTGTCAAGTTTAACTATTGAAGAGAGGATTGATGATACTCCCATAGGCACTTAGCCCATGGAGATCATGGAGGAACATGGACAAGAGGGGTTGAGGGTAAATCAAATGGAAGAGCAGGAGGTGGTCGAGGCTACTCAACACCAAGAAAAGGTAACTACACCAATTGAAATATTAGATGTGGATGAAATAAAGGAACTCCATGCACCATGGTTTATTAGTTTATCACTTGAAATAGCCACAATAAAAGAGGAAAGTATTTATTCTATGGAAATTCAAGTGGTAGAGGCTCCCAACCACAAGTGGATGAATCAAGAATGAAGGTTAAAGAGACATGGGTTGAAAGTGCAATGCCAACAAGTGAGGAGGAACCAATGAGTCAAAAATTGTAGAAAAACCTTTAAAATAAATCACTCTCTCCACATAATAGCAACTTCGGGATAAGGAAAACACTTTGTATAGGTTGAGGAACCACAAAAACTACATTGGGTTAAGTTACAAAGTAAATTTTAAGTCCAGGAGTGACTAGAGGAAAGAAGGATGTATTAGATGGTGATAAGGTCCAAGAACTAGTCACTTAATTTGGGGTTGTAAAGAAAAAGGAAATGCATTTTGAAGTAGGAGCCTTACATGATGAGCATGAAAAATAAACAGTGGAATCTAGAGACTCACATGTAGCAATGCCAATGTTTTCAACACCCCATGAGCCATAAAAAGAGATGGTAGTATTCTTTGAACCTCCACAACCTACACAAAAGGAACAAGTGTAGGAAATGTTCCTATAGATGGATGGTTGGGGAAAATCCTCCCGAAGAAGGAGAAAGAGGTGATTTAGGTAGAAATAGTTGACATTAAAATATTGTGTTTTCAAAACCTACAAAATCTCCCAAGATGGCTAGAATTATGACCAAAACTTATGTAGACCAACAGTATTTAGAAACTTGGAGGTGGTTACCCTAGAGGAAGGTAAATTGAATGGTGAAGTCACAAATGGTGACTACCAAGTCACACACATTCCACTAGGGAAGCCTACTAGGGAGAATTTGAAACAAGATGCTATAATAGCTCTAGGAGGCCTAATCCAAAAGATAGATGAAGATAAGGTGACCAAGAAACAACTAAAATAAATAATTGAAGTCTTGTTAGCTTATGTACGAAATGGATACAAATCCCTATAGAAGGGCAAGAAATCGTTATCGCTATAACACCGAAATACTAAATTAAGATGACAGAGCTAGAGCAACAATTGGTGCCGTAGACACATGGAAAGAACTATCTGAAAAAGGGAGCAAGGTTATAGAAGATACAATAAAATGCTACACCCAACTGACTGAAAGAGTCAATGATGCAAAAGACCAACAAGAGAAATGTAGTGATGAACTACATTATTGGGAAGGAATTCTTCCCAAACTTGAGGTGATGAATCAATGTTAGATGATAAATTTTTAGAACATGAGGGAATTATTTTACCTCGGAGAAAAAGGGGTGTAATACACTTATGTGGAATCAATCCAACTTCGAGAATGGATACCCCGAATCGTAAATTGAAAGAATAGTTTCAGAAAGAAAAAAATAAAGGAATGAATAGATGATTTAGACAATAGGCTTGAAAAATAATGCTAGAGAAAGACTAATTCACCTATGGAGATTTGGGGTTGTTAGCTTAACACAATTTTTTTATCAATACATCCCCGATGAAATTTTCAATTATGGTACCATTTAGAAATTTGTTAGTTTGGAGCACCTGATAACCAAGTTTTCAAAGAAGGTAAAAGGAAGTGGGAGTATAAGACGTGAATTTTATCAAATGTTGAATAGACAAATATTGGTATTCGTGTTCCACTTTGGGCTGATGAAGAAATTATTACCCAGATTTTCCACACTTTGATGCATATAGGGAAAGGGTATATGAAACAAAAGAGGATTATGTCAAAGAGCTTGAAGCTGATACCAATAGGCCTAAACATATATAGGCTTGTTCCCTCAAACTTTCTTCCTTTCATCAAGTTTTTTCTTATTTTTATGTATTAAATTTTGTACTCTCTAAGTTTTACAATTTCCAAATTATGTATCTTCCATAGTAGGAATACTAGAATATAAATTTACAAAATTTTGATAGCAAGTTAATTAGAAATCATGGATAAAACATATTGAAATAATAATGAATTCATTTATTTGCTAAATTAACAAAGCGGGGATTCTATAAGGGCTGACCCTTGAAATATTTACATAATTTTCAGCATGTTTAAAAAAAGGGGAGCAATACATTATTAGTTTATAGTTATGAATTCCTCCTTGAAGGGAGGAATTTGACTCAACAATATTTTCTTCCTGAATTCAAATTATTTAACACCCGTGAGCTCCATAAAACTATTGAATTGAAAAACCTTTTATCTTGTTCTCAACTAACTAGAGAAAACTACAAAGTTGTGTTATTAAAAGATAAATGGTATGTAAAGAATGAGCTTGGTAAGATTATTGTTGCTGGTTTTTAAAAGAATGACTTGTATATCTTTAAAGGATTTGTTGTTGAATCTTGTCTTTCTTCTTCTTCTTGTAATGTTGTTCAATTATGGCATGAAAGGCTTGGGCATGTGAACTTTAAAATTTTATTTGAAATGTCTCACCTTAACCTTGTTATAGGACTCCCTAAGTTGAAATCAAACCATGGATCTTGTGAAAGTTACTTGTGTGGTAAGCAACATATTGAACCATTTCACGATATCATGAGTCTAATTCCTCTAACTTGCTTAAGTTAATCCATAGTGATGTAAGATGTCATTTGGATGTTCCTTCTCTTAGTGGAGCCTTGCATGTTCTTAGTTCCATTGATGAATTTTCTAGAATGATTTGGTCTTATTACATTAAGAAAATATTTGAATTTTTGTCTAAGTTTCAAGAGTTTAAATCCTTAGTTGAAAACATGGCTAATCTGAAAAATAAAGATAATCAAAATTGATCATGGAGGTGAACATGGAGGTGAATATATCAATAATAAACTTGATGATTTTTGTGTGTCTTGTGGAATTCAAAGAGAGTTAACAACTCCATATTCCCCACAATAAATGACATAGTTGAAAGGAAGAATAGAACAATCATAGAAATGGCTAAGACCATGCTTCATTAATTCAAAAGTGCTTAAGTTCCTTTGGGCTGAAGCCATGAACATTATTTTTCATATCCTAAATAGAGTTCCTACTAAATATTTGCATCAAACTACACCTCATGAAGTCTAGACCAAAAAAATAAAAACATGATATCTCTCATTTAAATATATTTAGTAGTCATGTTTCCCTTCTCATTCCTAAAATTAAAAGACAAAAACTTGATCCTACCTCCTACTCTTGCATTTTTGTTGGATATGGTAGTCACATAAAAGGATTAAGAGTGTATGATCCAGTCAAACATGTGATTATATAGAATAAGAATGTTCATGTTCTAGAGAAACCATTTTGTGAATCTTCCTCTCTTCCCTCCTCTCGTGTGTTTCCTGAGTCTAAAACTCTTCAATTTGATAATCCTTCTTTAGACAATATGGAAATGATTTCCAAGAGGTTGGTCATCCTTCTTCTGATATGATGGATGTAGATATTGAGGGGGAGTCTTCTCAATCTATGTCTTAGTCTAGAATTTCTAAATGGGCTCAAAATCTAATTTCTAATTCTCAACCTACTAATTTGAGAAAGATGACCCACAATCAGTATTATTATCATGCCTTGTCAACTTTATATGAGGTTGAACCTCAATATTTTGAAGAAGCCAACCTAGATGGAATATGGATTAATGCCATGAAATTTGAATGCAATTCTCTAATAAAAATAAAACTTGGGAATTAGTCCCTCTTCCTCATAAAAGAAACATTGTAGGATCTAGATGGCTGTATAAAATTAAGTATAAATTTATTGGTAAGATTGAAAAATTCAAGGAAATATTAGTTGTTAGAGGGTTTACTCAAAAACCTAGTTTAGATTATGTTGAAACCTTTGCTCCTATTGCCAAAATTATCATTGTTATAATTCTTCTAGCTTTAGTTGCTCAACATGAATGGGAGATTCACCAAATGGATGTGAAAAATACTTTTTAAATGGTGATTTGAAAGAAGAAATTTGTATACATCAACCTAAAGGATTTGAAGAACCTAGTAAGGAATTATATGTGTGTAAGCTTAAAAATCTTTGTATGGTCTTAAACAAGCTCCTAGAGCTTGGTATGCTAAGATAAATAGTTTCTTTCAAGATCTTGGTTTCAAAAATATTTTATTGATAATGATTTGTTTGTAAAATTTGAAAAAAATCATATTATTATTATTATTGTCTTATATGTTGATGATCTCTTATTACTAGTAGTGATAAGAATCTAATTCTTAGAATCAAAGAGAAATTAAGACAATGTTTTGAAATGACTAATTTAGGATTGTTAAATCATTTCTTAGGCATGATTATTTGTCAAAATCACAAATATATTGTTGCATCTCAAGCACAATATGCTTCTAACCTTATTAAAAGATTTAACATGATTGATTGTAAGCTTGTCTCTATTCCTATGGAAGTTGGAGTTAAATTAGATCTAAAACTTTCTTGTGATAAATTTAATCCTACTTTATATAGACAACTTGTTGGTAGTTTGATTTATTTGACTATCACTAGGCTTGATATATCATATGCAATTGGAATTGTTTCTAGATTCATGCAGGATCCTTATGAGGACCATTAGAAAATGGCAAAAGGATTCTAAGGTATATCAAAGGTACAATCAATTATGGTTTGTATTATTCTTCTTGTGATGATGCAAATTTATTTGGTTATTGTGATTCTAACCATGTTGGTGATATTGTGGATAGAAAATATACTTTTGGATATGTTTTCAAGTTGGGTGTAGGTGTAATCACTGGAGCAACAAGAAATGATGAACAACATATATCTCTTCAACTAAAGCAGAGTATAAAAGTGTTATGAAATTTTGGCTGAAAAGATTATTAGATGAACTTCATATGGGCATCAAAGGAAGTAATCTTCTTCTATGTGACAACCAAATTTGCATTGCTCTTGCAAACAATCTAGTTCAACATCAAAGAACCAAGCATATTGAGATTCATATGCACTTCATTCGAGAGAAAGTTATGAATGGTGACATAGACCTCAAGTTTTTTTCTACTAAAGATCAAGTTGCAGACATTTTTACAAATCCATTGTGTGCTACAAAGTTCTACAAATTTCGTGTTATGTTGGGCATTTCAGAATTTGGTTCAAATGATCATGTGAATGACCTTTATCTTCACCTCTAAATCATATGAGTTGTGGCCTTTCAGAGTTTCCCTTGAGGGGGAAATAAGGAGGAATGAGCATGTTTTGCATGTTTTTTGCAATGCCACCTCTTAACAGCCTGATTGTGCCAATTATAAACTCCCTATACTATTTCCATTTTGTTTAAGTAAATTATCATTTTATGTGAAGTTTACTTGTAATACCCAATGAAGCATTAGATATGAGAGATTATTATTTTATAAAAGAATCCATAATCTTATGTAAGACTTCATATGTAATCACTTTATCTTGAGAATTCTTGTTGTTCCTATGTACTACGTTTTTATAAAATTCGTGAAACACTTATTTTGTGCCACAGAATCTTGAAGTCTACAAAACACTAAAGTAGTGTACCATGGCTTTTCCAAAACACCCGAAACACTTGCATTGGTTTTTGTATTGTTGAAGTCTATAGGATATTGCAGTAGTGTACCATGGAGTTGTAAAACCTATAAAATACTGAAGTAGTGTACCGCAAAATTACAAAATCCATAGAACAAATGTTTTATTACATGCTAGCCTAAATCACTTAGATGATTTATGGATTGTAATTCCTTTTGTACAAAAAGGTGACTTGGCATGTGTTATTTGGAACAAAATTTATATATTTACATGCTAGCCTAAATCTTCATGTGATGATTTATGGATTATAAGTTCTTTTGTATAAAAGTGCAATTTTGAATGTTTCCTACTTAACATTAAGGGGGTGTTGGGTTTGTAATATTAAGTGGGAAATTGACTTAATAGAAACCCACCAAAGACTAACGGTTATGGCATGTAGCTTAAATGATTAAAACATAAACATGGCGGAACCCACATACTAATTTGGTAGTGTTTAAATTTAAAAGATAAGAGTGGCCCAAACATGCCACTTGCCTTAATATAAATCAAGGTGATCTCTTTAAGATTGGTTACAAATAGTAACATTGAAGGGAGTTATATATGAGAGCAAATTGATGATACATGATGCAAATGATGCGAACTGTTGGGGTTAGCACACTGGTTGTATAGACAATATATCAAATCTAAGCATACATGTAAATAAAAGCGGATATTCTACTAGAAGAAATATACAAAACAAGAGACATAAATCAACACCAGATTTAATGTGGTTCACCTAGTGTGGGCTACGTCCACCAAGAAACAAGCCAATCTATTATCCAAAGCTTTGACAAGATATACAATGAATATTTACAATCTTCCACACCTCTTAGATGTACAAGTAATTTCTTTCCTCAAGCTTTTGCTTCATCACCAAGAATTCTCTCTCTCACCAACTTTTGCAAGTTATTTCTAATTCTTGTTAATCCCTTACTTCTAAACCCTAGCTTTATGCTTATATAGTCGTTTATAGACTTAGGGAACTTAGCCATGCAATTACAATCAATAGATATACTTTAATGCTAAAAATAGATCTAATTCCCGAGAGTTAATTAAAACATCCTCGCACAAGTAACCGATGACTTCTTGTATTTTTCAGCAATTTTCCATTGCATGTTAAATTGAAGTAATTGAGCTCCACAACTCAACAGGAAGTTTAGTCTCTACACATGATCGAATGTATATGACAGTTTATAATTCCTCTTTGAAGGTGTAACTGTTGTGGATTCAAGGAAATAGTGGGAGTGTTGGGTGAAATACATATTATCAATAAAGATAAGTGATTTTTCAGTGGTTTTTTTACAAAGGTTTTCCCACTTAAATCTTGTGTTTTGTGTTGTGTTGTGTTCATTTACTTTCACTATTATTGATTGCAATTTGTATTATGCTATCTATAACTAAATCTATGAGTTAATTCATTATAAATTACTGTACATTCATAAAATATAATATTTGGCAATTTAATATGGTGGATCTATAATTGTGATATTATTTATCCCTTGCATTTCCTAAAAGATTTAGCCCTAAGTTTATTCATTATATTATATATATATATATATATATATATATATATATATATATATATTATATATTAATTATTAATATATATATATATATATGAAAATATATTATATTTATCTTTCCTTAATTATTAATGGTAAGCATTATGAAAAAATTTCTTTTCTTCATTTGGCAAGGGTATGATCCTTACATAGTCACACAAATATCACAATTTTATACAATGCATGCGAGTATCTAGTGCTTCACAAAATCATCAACATCATATGTACCCATGCCAAGTTAGCCTCACTCGATATTTACACCAAATTCACGACACACTCTTGCATAGTCCCTACATTTTACACAATCAATATTCTTTCAAAGATCCACTTACGTAATTATGGTTTCTATGCAGCTTGCTAAGTGGCATGTTTGCAATTTTGCATCTTGCTAAGTTGAACTTTTCTATTTTTATGCACCAAAGAATCTCTTTGTGTAAATTTTAGAGCTAGAAGCATAACCGCCACGTACATATAAATGAAGTTCAAATATCATGCATTAAAGATAGAATGAATTGTAACGACTCTCCTTATTTATCATGTATTATTGTAATTTCTCTCCTAGAAGAGTTGTATAAATATAGAACATACATATGTTCTTGAGGTGTGGGCATCGGTTGGTTGTTCATATATTGGTTAACACCCTTGAGAGATGAACCATACAAATATTATAATTCTCACACTACTCGATATCTCATTTTTAGTCTAAAAAATCGAAGGATATTATCCCCTTGTTGATCATAGGGTCTTGCTCTCCCATTCTCTATGTCGCTTATAGTTTAAGAAAATTAATAAGGATTATTCCCTTACGATCACAAGAGCATGTTCTCATAACATAATTATTATACATTGCACACATATGTGATCTACCATATTATAATGGAATTAACACTATTCTATGAAGTCTCATGTTGAATGTGTAGTGGTTATTTTTTCATCTATTTATTATATTCCATTGCATGTTCTATAATATGAAACTCTACTTAATCACACCCCTAGCTTAACTAGTTATAGCCTCGTCCCTTGCTCATGGTCTTGGGCTCTTCTGGCATA
Organism: Taxus wallichiana var. yunnanensis; assembly: GCA_018340775.1. NCBI lineage: Eukaryota > Viridiplantae > Streptophyta > Pinopsida > Cupressales > Taxaceae > Taxus > Taxus wallichiana. The sequence continues at coordinate 319,452,640 of CM031234.1, read as the reverse complement.
GATAAAGGTATCTTCTTGCCCTAACATTTTATGTGTAAATTATAGAAGGATTTGACTATATAATAACAAATATTGTTTCCCAAAGGGTTCTAACTAAAATCTCTCTTGATAAAAATTATTTTCATTAACTTGTCAATGGTAACTTTGTTGACAATTCATTTCTCACTTTAATTAAAGAAGAAATATTAAACGTGTAATGCAATGCCTTAACATTTTTGTTTGGTCTTGGGATCTAGTATTAAATGAATGAAGGCATGATGATATAGGTAATCCTTCAATCCCCTTCCTTCATAGATTTAGACATTTACTTAACAATATATTGAATATGGTGAAATATTTTGTTTTCTTTTATCCCATTATATTTTCAAGCTACCCCTTCCATATTATGTCTTTATGTATTTGATTGGGCGAAAAAAACTTTCATATTGGATTATTAAGAAGATTTTTTTGAATCGAAAATTTAAAATTTACTCCAAAGTTCTCGTTACAACCCATATATGTTATCCCTCATATTGGGATCCTTTGAATGCTCTTATTAGAACCTTGAGAATCTTTCCAAGGATTTCCTATGGGCTAGTTTTTGAGCATGGTAAATCTTTAAATTAAGTTATCTGGGAATATTTTTGTTTGACATTATAAGTTAGAGGTATGGTATTGTTCAATGTCCGTCATCAAGGAAATTCCCTTGTGTTCTAGATGGATAACCCAAAATGTTAGAGGAAATGAGGTTCACAAGATTCTCTTAAGGAATTGTATCTCTTTTGGTAGTCCCTTTGAGAGAGTTTTTGTGGTAAGGTGTATGTTTTTCAACCTCTTCTTATAAACCAATTTCCTGTCAATGATATTTATGAAAATTTTACATTTAAAAGTATTTGTAAGTCCTTGGAATATATAGAACACTAGGTCTTATAGAATGGGGATATATTAAGAGATAGGTTATCCATCAATTAACATTTATTGTGGTAGTTACCTGAATTATAATTTTTCATGAAGTCTCATTTGTAAAAGTACATGTTTAAGAATCCTAACTAAAGGTGGTATTTTCAGTCTTATGCTAACATTCAAGGTAGGATATTTTAGATTATATAGAGTGTTATTATTGTGTTGAAGTTTTCTCACTTTGCACGATGTTTATTTAACCAAGATTTTCCTTTATAAGATCACCCTCACCTAAGCGCCCTCATCGCAAGTCTCATTTTTTTGGCCAAGTGAGAGTGTAGAACATTTATTTTTGTTTTCCATAAAAGCTCAACAAATATAGACAAGGATTCATGATTCCTTCAAAACATTTCCAACTAAACCTTTTAATTATACATCATTATTCTTGGGAATTAACCTTTGTTTTATGCAATTATACACTTATTTGGCATACCTTTTTAGTGTAAATTATTATTATTTTAATTTGAAAAGAAAGAAATCAATCTATTTTTTTATAATAATACAACATGCATACATTATTTTACTTATAATAAAGTTATGATTAAGTGTTTTTATGCATATTCAAGAGTAGGCCAATGATTTAACCCAAAAATGAATAATATATATATGTAAGGAGTATTTCACTTAGTTCACTTCCATATTAGGGTTGAAAATAAGAGATATATTCATATTATTAGTTTAATATCAATGTTCATATCATAATATACCTATTTTAGCAAGTCAGAAGAAAAAATATTGAAACACTTACTAAATGTGACAAGACACAATAAGGGATATGGACTTAGCTAATTAGATGCCCAAGGAGTTGATCTTATAGTGAAAAAATGGTTAAAAGGTTGGAATTAATTTCCAATTACTTTGTTTCAATATCTAGGTGTACAGATCGAATTGGGACAATATTGTTGGATACGTATGGAACTGTTTGGCAATTTTGTACCTATTAGGTAGTTTCATATAGTGAGTTGGAAATTTTTAACTTTTTGTGCCTCTTTATACCTCTAAAATATTCTTCACTATGAAACCCTAGGTGTCACACATATGTGGAACCCTCTGTATGACCTAAAATAACTTCAAACCCTAACCACAAGCATGAGACCTTACAAAAAGGGTAGCGATTGGGTCAACCTGTAATCCATACACTACCTACATTGGAAATAATCCAAAGAGGCATCAAACCACACTAAGTTCTCCACCTAGCATGTGATATATATGGATGTAACTAGCGTCAGTAATTTGATCACTTGATAATATAGGTAATGACTTAGCATGATTTTCTTAACTTGTTTCTGACGGTCTCTAACTTTGAAAGTGCGGCTCTAAAAATTGGTTGAGAATGCTTCATATCTATGTAGGGGTTTCTCCTACAATTTATTGCTACTTTTAGGAGATTTAGGAGAGCTTGGAGTGTTTTTGGAATGATATTTTCTTGTATTTATATTAAAAGTGTTGGGTGAGTAAATGAATGCATTTAACTTGCTTGATTCAATATATGGGTTTGTAGGTACAATTTAACATTAAGGATGACCCATAGAAATATATCAAATTAAGAAAATGATGGTTGGCTGAATAGGGAGGAAACTACTAATTTCAAACCAGACCATTTAGTAGTTTGGTCCCTCTTTGTGAGTTGTATGAGCAAGGAGTGAGGTGATGGAAAGTTCTAAGTAAAAATTTGAAGGTGATAGACTATTCTCGACTAACGCACATAATTTTGTGAGTGATCGATTATTTTAATTAAGGAGAACATGTCATTCAATAAGAATGCGGATAATAAATTGAGCCTCAAATGTGGACACATGTCATGATTTAAGGATTAAGCCAATATTGACATTATCAAGTGATAAATTACCAAATTTATGTGTTTACATTTGCCCCTCACTTAAGGGGGAAATATAATTTTCTTACTTACAGGAAAAGATTCTTGATTGTGTAAACACACTTTTTCTTCACTTGTGATTCTTGATTCACTTAAGTGTTGACACAATATCCATAATGAAACCTACAATGAAGAGTGTAGTCAATATCCTTAAAAATAACTAAACTTTAATTGATATTTGAAAATGTATTTAAAACTTGTAAATCGGAATTGTAAATTACAAATTTGAAAAGTGGACAAATCAAGGAAGGAGTACACCTATTTGTCTTGCCAGAGGATAATATCCTTAATGAAGTGCTTAAAAATATGGATTGAAATTGGGCCACTAGAGGATTGAGGGTGATCGTCTCCAAATTTTTAATGGAGATGCCAAATCCAAAAGGGAATAGGGTGTTAGTTGAACCAACACCAAAGAAGGGTGCCACGAGGAATTTTTGTTGCCCTAAATAACTTTTTAAAAAGAGAAATGGTGTCATGTGATGTCTATCCATCCAAAATAGAGTGATAATAAAAGTTTCACACGTCTTTCTTATCACTCAAAAAATATTATACACTTAGACCACACCAATGCAAACATATCTAGGCCCAAATGTGTAAAATAACGTAAAATTAAAAGGGAATGAATTATACTCATGATCCCACTATGCGATGTAACAATTTATTAAGTATGCAATGTTGAATATAAAAGGACAAGGCCTATGTCCCCATGTCACATAGTTTAAAATTTATCAAGATGTGCAAAGTGAAAAGGGAATGAAGTATTCATGTCCCCCACATTTTGTACCAAAATGTAGTAAACATTCTTTTGTATTGTGTCAATTGTCCCTCAGCCTATATCAAAAACCTATAAAAATGTGTATGTTTTAAAATTTTCTATTTATTTTGCTGAGATACTATTAGGACTAAAACATCCATCTTAAATAGCCACGTTTGATAGTTTCATACCTTGTTCGATGGTTTTTTACATGCGTGAATTTTGATCTTGATCTTTCTTATTCCTTGTGTATTTATACCTTGTTTCATTTTATTTTGAGTTTTACATTATGTCTATGTGCCTAAATTGTATAGGTATTTTTGTGATAATCCCACTAAATGCCCCCTCTTTTAAGATGAGCGAGTTTTGCAAAGAAATAAATCAACTCAAAATAAGTGATGTGTGTCCATGTATAATGTAGTATATACTCAACATCGAGATCACACTTGAAGGTTATTGTAAGTGGTCATTATAGAGATCATGTTCTTGTAAAGAGTGTATGGTAGAAACCATTACACAATTAGATATAAAACAAAGCATACTGAAACAAATTCCACAAGCGTAGAAGTACAACAAGTGATGTCACATATATTAGTCATAAAGAAGGCAAAGAACATCCTACAAGAGACACAAGAGTGTCATTTATACAAACAAATATGAGTAAAGGAAACGAGGCCAAAAAAAGGGACGCTAAAGTCTCCCACAAACAAGCATAGAAAAATCCATAGGCCACATACATGAAAACAAGTATATTAGAAAGTAAGTGATTACAATAGCAGACCATACCTTGATTAAAGGATACTAGCTCTACACAAGGCACATGCGTTAGCCACATTAGTGCAAATAAATAACATATAACTATAGAAATTGATTCATAATCATAATTCGAAATAACATTATGTAATGAAACAATAACACCTGTTATTGTGAAAGATTCCCTTAGATGTTGACTAGCCACTAGGTAAGAGGAGAGATATAACATCTATAAGCATTATAGAGTCATGTTTATGTCCTCCATCATGATGAAATACCTCATGAAATGCATGCGTGTAAAAATTATATAGAATATGTTATCTATCAAACCATATGAAAAACAACATATGCAAAGTAAAGAACTAGAAAATCAAGTCATATGCAGGTCTTGATTTTGTATTTTGATAATATTTGAATGTTTTTGTGTTTATTAGATTATTTGAATGTTTTTTGTATTTTTAGAGAAAAATTTATATCCCTTAGGAGGATTATGAGGGTGATGAGGGGAACTTATAAGTGTAGGAGGTACATGCATTAGTATTTTATCATGTAAGATAATAATATGAAGTAATGCTTGAAGTGGAGGCTATGAATATGCATTGGATATTTAGTTCCTATTGAAGGGGATTACGAATGAGGTCTATAGGATATAGAGCTTGTAAATTTGACATGAATAGGCCCATGAATCATAAATGTAGAAACCAATGTGCTAGTATAAAGAGTAGTGGGAAAAGGGGCCTCATAAATAATATCCTAACTTATAACAACTTGATTGCAAAAGGGGTCGTTGATGTTTTGAAAAAGAGCAAAAATAATATTTATGAGTTCATGCATCCAAGGGTATCTAAGAAATGGATCATATGTTTGAAGAATATCAATAATCCAAAAAAATGTAGCCATATTAGGGTAATCCACTACAATACAGAGGATACCGTGTCTAATAACTCGTGGGGTGTGGGTGTGCAATAGATTTGATATGTCACTCAATATAGTCCAAAAGAGTAAGTAATGTGAGAGTACATAATGTATAGTTATAATTGCGATTGATTATTTCCACTATAGAAATATTGTTGACTAATTAAATCTTGAATATCAATCTCATACGAAATAATATCATCGAAAAGTATAGAATTGTTTACACCGTGATCATAAGTACTAATCGGGCCATCATGTTTCTCTAGTAAATGTGACTCTTTGATGAATGCATGTGCAAGTGGATTTAGTGCAATACGTATTTCACCCACAAGTAATATGTCCTTGTGAAGGCTTAAAGAGTGGTAGCATAAGAGGCTCATTGTTACTATATTGCTTGATTTTCCAGGTCTCATATGTGCATAACTTATCGGAAGGTACAAATGTTGTCGAGGGGCAAAAATAGGCATAATGTCACAATTGTTACTTGGTGTACTAACCACATATGTATGTAACTAATCAACAAGAATGGGTTGTCTTTGGGAGGTGACAATGAACTTAGTAGAAGAAGAATTTTCAACGTTAAATTTGATGCACTAATAAAAAGTAGATATTGATTCCATGACATTAATATAAAGGTCATTTTAAGAGGTGATCATAATGAAGAACAATGTCAATAATATGAAATATAGTGGGGGAATTTTTAGGGACAATGGAAGCATCCAACATGATTGTGCCAATGGGATATCATGTAATACTATCAAAGAATCAAACAACGGTGGTGGTCTTATCAATGATGCTCATGGAGATACCCATTTATTTGAGAAAAGAGTTAAGGAAGACATTCAAGTTGGATCCACTATTAATCGGTACATGTTTAATTATAAATCATTAAATCCATGCGTAATGAGAAATGGAAGGGATTGATCTGGTATATACTTGGGATGAAACTATGGAGGACTAGAAGTTATATCCTTACCTATGATTTTAAATGTATCTATAATAAAAGAAAAGGAAGCGGGTTGAATTTTAGTAGGAAGGGCAATAGATTGTAATGCCTCATATAAAATGCCCTTGTAAATATGTGATCTCTTAAACAACTATAGAATAGATATTTGAGTAGTATTATTCAATTGATATAATATATCATATCCTTTGGTGGAACATTGTGCCTCGTAGTAGGAGCGTAAGGTAGTGGAGAGAGAGAGGTTGCTTACTCCCAACCGATTGTTTACCTTGTCTTGTATTAACAATATGGACCTCGGATCCCAATATAAAGTTAGGATAAGTAGTGGGTGGGAGAAAAAGGTTTGCATACATGCTATTTGGCACCTAGTAGTAATAAAAATGATCTTAAATTGGACATTGATACAAGTAGGAGATGATTTAAGTTGAGTCTGCTGAGACATGTATGATCAAAAGGTAGGTTCTTTATCTCAATTTGAGAATGGGCCTGGACTTGGTCAAAGGGATGGTAGCTCAAATAAGTTTGAGGAAGAGTAACATTAGACTTTAGGCAAAGATTGTGGAAGATTTTCTAGTGAGTCATAAGGGTAGTTGGGTTTTCCAATAAAATACCGAATTGGAAATATTGATCAATAATTGGATTCAACAAATGATTTAACCCAAGAATGAATAAGATGTATATGTAAGGAGTGTTTTACTTAATTAACTTTCAAATTAGGGTTAAAAACATGAGATATATTAATATTATTAATTTAATATTAATGTTCAGATTCAAAATATACCTATTTTAACAATGTGTAAGATAAATAAGATGAAATAAGTACTAAATGTGATAAGACACTAAAAGGGAGATGTACTTAGCTGATTGGATGCTTAAGTCAAGTTGACACAGGCTATAAAAAGGTTGAAAATATTGGAATTGATATGTAAGTGCTTTGTTTATGGATTCAAGAGTGCACACTAAAATAGGATGAAACTATTAGATGCTTATGGAACCATTCGGTAGTTCTATACAAGTTGTTAGGATTTTATATAAATTTTTGTGCATGTGTAAACCTTTGAAATATGCTTCATTGTGAAACCTTAGGTGTCACGCATATACAAAACCCTCCGTATGACTTGAAATAACTTCAAACCCTAACCATGAGTAATATACCTTGCAAAAAAATTAGTGGTTGGGTTAAAGTGCAATCCATACACCACCTACATTGGAAATACTCCAAAGAGGCCTCAAACCACATGTAGTTATCCACCTAACATGTGATATCTATATGGATGTAGCTAGTTTTGGCAATTTAATCACTTGATAATATAGGCGATGGCTTGACATGATTTACATGAGTTGTCTTAGATGGTCTCTAACTTGGGAAGAATGATTTTAAAACATGATTGAGTGTGCCTCAAACCTATATAGGGGTTACTCTAGAGTGTGCTCTTGCTTTTGGGAGATTCAACAGAGCTTGGAGTGCTTTTGGAGTGATATGTATTTGTAGTGATCTTGAAAGTGCTAGATGAGTAAATGAGTGCACTTGACTTGTTTATACATGGGTTCACATGTATATTTTTTCATTAAGGTCAACTCACGAGGAATGTACAGACCCATATAAAGATATCAAATTGAAAAAACGACCATTGGGTGGATGGGTACAAAAGCGCCACTTTTGAACTTAACCGTTAAGTGGTTTGATCATGTATAGGTAAGGAGTGAGGTGCTTTAGAAGCTTTTGTGCACGCCACTTGAAATGGTAGACTGCTGTTGTGGACTGAATCAACAAGTAATTTTGTGAGTGATTGAATAGTGTAATCGAGGAGAACAAGTCATGCAATATGAATAAGGATAAGTAATTGAGCTTGGAATGTGGGCAAAAGTCATGATTTAGGGATTAAACAAATAGTTATATTATCAATTGAAAAATTACCAAATTTAGGTGTCTACAACCAACAAAGTAGCCATGAAGGTGTCCCATTTGTAGAAATTATTAGGCAATTGGGGTTCAAAAGCACTCCTTGCCTTTGTTTGTCAAGAGCCTTTCTCTTCGCCTCCGTGTGATGGAGTTGTGTGGGGAAGGCGAGACCATCACAACCATTCTCATCATCATTTATGTAGTTGTGCAAAATGGTCATGATTGTGAGGGGTTATTTCTCATTCAAATTACTAGTGAGGATAAAATCTATGCCCTCGTCACAACAAGCTCATGTGGTTGGACTTAGCCATTTCTCTCTAAATAAAATAACATAATCTAGACAACCAACATATTAATGTGTTGGATATGAAAACACCATGAATATACAAAATAATGCAAATACTAGAAAAAAATAAATAACTTAGAGATAATGCCCTACCCTATCCTAATCGGGGTTCTAAACCCAATGACCTAGGTGAACCAAACACTAATTTTCTTACTCTTGTTTCTTAAGCATAGTGATTTTATAATATTTAGATGTTTTAGCTAACAATCAAGTAGGTTCAGGTTTATTACCATTTTTGTAGGTGACTTATTAAGAACACACTTTTTTAGCGGTAATATTTCAATATCGAGGCAATCTAGTGCTATTTACTCCTATAAAAAAATTATGATCAATTTTTTTTGGTTTGGTGTATTGGTGTGCATTTACGTTTACAAGCTAACCGATTCAAGTTCAAATCCCATAACAAGGAAATGTTATATGCTAAGCAAAATTGCAATCCTCCATTTGAATGAATGAAAGATTTTAATAACATCCATAAAACTAAGCAACACCATAGGAGTGTCATGTAAGGACAACTGCATGAAACTTTTCCCATTAAGCTTGCAAAATATCCATTCATTTTTTTATGTTGGATCTTATACTATGAATCTTGATTAGAAATTTTTTCATTTTTTCGGCTTAGTATCTTTAAACAAGGCACCCTAATTATCCACTTTTAAGTTGTCTTGGTAGTTGATTTGGATGTCACTATATAGCAAAGACTCCATGATGTAGTGTCATTCTATCTCCACCACCTCCAATCACCCTCCAACATATAAAATAAACATTCTCTTTTCCCCACTCTTCTTTAGGCATTGTCCACTTGTTAGTTTCACAACTAAGGCGATGCAAGCTAGTCTAAAGTGGAGTTATGATTTTCTTGTCTTCGATTTGACTCCAATTTCTATATAGGGTTTTCACCATGATCACATGTATGAGATTAAGTTATTTATATAGTATTCTTTCTTTCACCCGAGTGGTTTTATTCATAAGATTACCATGAAATATTCTCACATACTTTTTATTTCCTCACCGGTGTTTGGATGTTCTTGCACGACAATGCCCCACTTGCTTATCTACTTGATTGTTTTGTTTCATCCACATGGTTCTTCCTCTTACTTGACTCTTCCTCCACTACCATAATGCCCCTGTCGAGTCTCCATGTTTTCTTCTTCTTCTTTAAGTAACTTCCGATCCAAATCACCGATGAGATAAGGTGAGTTGGTTATGGGGTTGAGTGATTTTTCAACCCACCCAAGTTCAAATTTCACTACATGTTGGTTCTGATAATAGATTGACTTGCATAAATTGGTTGCTTGACGCAGCTTTCAAACCAAACATGATATCATATGGAACCGGTTTGACTTGTAAACATGTATTTTTTAATTTTTTAAGGCTGGTTTATATATCACACATTGTAGCCCCATACCACACATTATAACATTTTAGTCTTCCATTTGATGCCTATTTCTATGAAGGCCTTATCATTATGGGCCTATGTGGGTTTAAACTCTTGGACACAATATTATTTTTTGTGACAACATTTCTCTATCCACATTGCTATCGTAAATTTATTTCGCATATACTTCTTTATTTCCTTGGTAGTGTTTGGAAAATCTAACATGCTAGTGCCCCATTACTCATTCATTTATTGTTTTGTTTCATCCACGGGCCACCAATGAGATTCTATATTTTGTTTCTTCTTTAAGTAACTCAATATCCAAGTCATTGTCATTGCCTCCAATTGGAAATTACCCATTTCAACAAAGAGAATTTCATATGAAACTACAGTTTTAATTTTGAGGTTACTTGGTGACTAGATGTTTTTGAATTCTCTCCATCTATCTCCATTTTGTATTTGACATGCTACTTGCTCCAAACTTTACATTAGTGTAAGACCAATAATATGCCAAGCAAGTGAAGCAAGGTTCTTTTGGTTTTCCTATTATGTAATTATGTGTTTCTATACTTATTTTGACATGAAATGAAATGAAATAGTTTAACTTACATCCACTAACTATTAAACATTTTGTAGCAAGTAAAATCTTTCCACCACTTTTATTCTTTTTATAACTTAATTTACAAAAAGAGTGACTTCCATGAAGAAGTTAATTTGAATCTTTTTCCAAGTTAATTTATCAAATAGCCCTGTAATTGAGAGGCCGTGGACAATTTTTTGTCATTTTAACTAGATAATTACATGTTGAGAATTTAGAACACTATATATATATATATATATATATATATATATATATATATATATACTATGTGAAGAAATTATAGAAATATGTATAGTTTGGAATTTACAATTATGAAAGAGTTAAGCCGTCAACATTTTTTATTTTATTTTGTGATTGAATCTAAAGCTTGGATGGATTAGGTGCATATAATTCTTAGGCTTAATCAAGTAAACACCTGGGGCTTACCATTCTACCAAACTCACCCTAGCCTCATCCCTTATTACTTGGTATCCTTGGTGGATGGCTAGGCAACACCTTGTACACCATCATACACACCATTGGACTACGACTCATAATTTTGATTTGATAGGCAACTACAAGTAAGGGGCATTAAGTGTACAACTAAATTGGTGATCACCTTCAAATAAACAACTATAAGTAAGAGACATCCAAGTCGTCAAAGTTGTCGTGGGCACGACCACTGGTCTCAATCGTTCCAACTCTTTGTGTTGGGTGTCTCCGAGCCTTACACTCAACAAAACCTAATTCCTAGTGGATTCATTGAAAAACATATAACAACACCAAGAGACCAAGGGCTGTTCGACATAGGGGAGATAATTTGAAATTCCATCCAATTAAATTTAAAAAAGAAATAAGAAAGAAAATTAAAAAAAAGCCCATCTACTACCGCAGTTCACGAAATCTCACGGCCCAGATTTTTTAAACGTTGGGATGCTTAAAACATTTAACATCTACTTCTCTTCTGAAAGATAGCGCCGAGACAGATTATTACGAAGAATTAGATTATTGGGCCGCCGAGGGATGGTTTTGCATTGGTTTTGGAAAGGGGATTGTTTAAAGGCCATTGAAGGAAGGAGAAGGGAAATGGCAGGGGCTCGTCATTTTGCTGCATTTCGGAGATGTTACTGGGATTCTTGAGAATTGAGGTATGGGTTTTGATTCCTATATGATTTTGATTTGTATTCAATGTTTCTAAAGATTTCCACAAAAGAACTTCTGGAAAAGAGCCATGATAATTTTTTAAAAGAATGTTTGAAAACGTTTGGCAAAATGATTTACATTATATGAAAAACGACGGATTGATCAGTAGATAAAACATGGATCAATTTTTTATTCGTGTTTGTAAGTGTGAATATACTCGAAAATACCAAACCTAGATGCTGGATGAGGCACTTACTCTTTTTTAATTTATATTGGAGATTTTACTTTTACCCCCAGAAATTTCCAACACAATAACTCACCGATAACAAACTTCCAAGACAATTTTATTTTGGATTCATTGTTAGCTCTTTCGATAGGAGGGTTTAGGTTTGCTTGGCATTGAATATTTAAATATGGATCAATTCTATTGTAAGTGTATATGGATAAAGTTTGTAAGAAAAAGCCAGGGAAAATAAATGAGCTCAAAGATTATGAGAATGAATAAATTAAGATGAAGCTAAGGAGACTTGGAAATGAATAAATGATTATGACAACGTCAATTTGATTGTTGTGTGATTTTTCTTTCCCGCTAAAGATAACTAGAGATAGGTCCTGAACCAGCAAAAAGAATAATAGAAAACCATCCTGGAAAATTGCGGGAACAGAAAGTATACAGGCACCAAGCCTAAGATCACTGTCGGAGATTGAATGTCTCCGGAACTCTGAAAAACAAGGTATTTATCACCCGCCCCCGGTGCCCACTAAATCCCAATATACGGAGACCCACACTTACAACTGAATCAATCATTGGCTATGCAGAAATTGACCCAAGTCAGGAAAAGACAGGACCAAAAAGTCCTATAGTCTGTCGAATATTGAGCATACATACAGTCCAAGCTGTTCACAGTTTGTACCATGCATACGTACAATAAAAAAACTTGGTAGTAGGGAAAATTACGCAGGCCCATTTTTGCTATCCGACATATATGGAAAAACAAAAAGATTGACCACTAGCCATAAACTTAATCTTCAACCAAGATTGCACTACCAGGAGCAGCTCCGTGCCTTGCAACTTCATCATGACCTGACCCGTCATCCGTGGCTCCTGAAGAGGCCATGGATGACATTCCAGGTGCTCCATAATTTCTGCCATCCCGAAGCTGAGAGCCTCCAAACTTTCCAGAATGAGGTGCTGGTGATGCAGGGCATCAACTCCCATGTAGCCCACTGCGCAGTCTAATCATTTAGGGAGAAGGAAGCAACTTATAATTGCACTCCCGCGTAAGCTTAGCATGGTTGTTGTTGATACGCTCGAGGCAATTAGAATCACCAAAAAACCTAGCACAATGAATCAAAGATGGTGAATAGAGTGGTTTCATCTTGCCAAGTTCTTAGAGTGGTTTCACCTTAGACCCATCAAGAGCTAATTCCCATCACGAAGATATGGAAAAGTTTCCTTAGCCAAATCTTGCATCAAAAGCCTGTGAAGGTCATTAGGGAATGGAGGGCACCATGTTTTTCAGATATGTCTGCCTAAGTTTGAAGCCCAACCCTGCTGTTGGCAGCCCAGTCTGCAACTCGGTTTCCATCCCGCTTTATATGGTTTCAGTCTGGTACTCAGCCATTTGATTTCTACAACCGCCATACCTCTTTCCAAGGGTTCATTCCATTGCACTCCTCCACATTTAGAATTACATGAGAGTCACCTTCAACCTTCAATCGAAGCCATCCCTTAGCGACTGCAATTTGTACTCCTTTCAGAAGAGCTTTTACTTCTACCATAGTCTTCATGTCTTATCATCTTTGAAAATCCCACCACCACCGGTTGCTCCTGGATTTCTTCTTGCAGCTCCATCAAAATTCAATTTGATCCAACCCTGCTTTGGGGAGATCCAAATGGGAAGGGGGAAGGTTTTATCACCAAACTGTACCCTTTATCGGGGAAGGGGAGCCCAGATCAATTTTGGACCACAAAGGCCTCTTCTGATCTCCATTCTAAACATGAAGGGGTTTGAATAGATAACTGATCTGAGAAAGAAGCAACCACTTTCTCCCAGATCCACTCCCTGTCATGGCTCTCTCCTGAATATTCTTCAATTGCTTTCTAGCCACAGATTCCAGCTGATGACAGAGAAGCCAATACCCCAAAGAAAGGGCAGCCCTTTAGACAACATAGGGATATTCCAGAATTTCAGGGATTCAGCCACTGATCGTTGGAAAATCCAGGCACAATCAAATCCAGTAAAGAAGAAACCCCAAACCTTCCAACCATACTTATGGTGCAAAAGAATATGATCCAAAAATTCCTCACTCTCCTGACAAAAGAAGCACATTGAAGGGCCCACAAAACCTTCTTTAACCAGTTGGTCAAAGGTTAAGATTTTCGGACTTGCAGCTACTTAAAGGAAAATGTTGGCCTTAGGAAGACTATTGTTGTCCCAAACCTGGTCAGCTGGAAAGTCCCGGCTGATAATGCCTTCTGAGGTTAGGATCCAAGAATAACAGTCCGAAACCGAGACTTCTCCCAAAGGGCTGCTTCTCAAACAAACTTATCCTGATCTGCCATAGAGGTAAGGGGGTAGTTCTCCAGCTTGACAGCAAGTATCTTGACTTCCTCCTTAGCCATATGAAATCTTTCCAACACCTCCTGTCCCCCTTAGCACTATGTAGTGACTAACTCTATACCCCCATTGGCCAATTGCAAAATCCATAATATTTCCCAAGGACCTGAAATTTTACAAGGGCAACTGTCTCAACTAGGCATCCTTCGAGAAGGAGATATTCTGGCCATTCCCAACCTTTCACTGAATGGGTGAGAGGATAAGATTCCTGCAATGTTTGATAAAATTTCAAATTGCTGAGACTTCAGGCAGTGGACATTGGGTGAAGAGCTTCAATACCTGCTGTGTGTTGTGTGTGTATCCAAGTACTTGTGCAGGAAGACTTTACTCCACGGACGATCTTTCTCTTTGTATATTCACCTGAAATTTAGATGTCAGGAATTAAAGAGAACACTGTTGTGTTGATATGATTAATTTCTTGTACCTTAGGATTTACTTAAACTTACATGGGAAAATAAAAGGTTATATTAATATGCATTTGATAGCTCAGGGCAAAATGTGAGCAATTGTGCAATAATGATTACCAATCTTTACTTCACGAGGAATAAAAATACATTTTTTCAAATCCCGATAAAAATGTAGGTTAAATTGTTTAAGGTTAAATACCTTCTTATAATCAGCTATACGACCTTGTAGTTTTAGAAAGTCGTGTGCAACAACCCCTCTCCAATGGGTTAAATGTTTCATTTTACAAGCTATTTTATCCTATCCTTTTCTTTGGAGTATTTTTGAATCCAAAATGTCCACATGACATCTTTCATCTTATTTTGCAAGGAGAATTTACCAATAAGGAAGTATAAAACTAACACCCAAAAGGATGAATGAAAAATACAAAAAAAGAGACCTACATTTGACAATTGTCACTTCATACGAGGCAATTTAGCCATTGGACATTGCCCCACATTTCCTTCACATTTGTACACTGGAAGTGCCTTAATTATGTCATAATGCTATGACATATTGGATGTTGGTATTGATTAGAAGTAATTTACATATACAGATTTGACGTTCCCTTCAAAATGGAGTATGAGAAAGCTCATAAATCTCATGCCCCTCAAAGAAAGGCCTTATGTCTGACTAATATTAAATATGCGATTTCTTTCATTTGAGGAAGTAGTTGTCAAAGAAATTGCTACTTTATCATAGATGCAATACTGTTACATAATCAACAGCAGGTGAAACAAACCTTTTGAAGCTTCAACATGTATATGCACAATCACTTAAACATATGGTGTCTTTGCCAAACTGTCCATCTTGTTGAAATCAGTGTTCAGCAGCTCACCATTATCCATAGCATCAAAATGTTCCTCCACAACAGACATGGTTTCCTACCGCCATTATCTGTGTGTCTATACTTGTTTATCCTAGGTGAATTCTGTGCAATATCTCTTATTGTTGGACGCTTCCTTGATTTTTTTGAACACACTTGTAAGAAATAGCAGCCATATAACCGACTTCTGTGATCCATCATCATGATGCACAAATGAATTCAATTCTACATCCTGATGATAGATCACAGAGCGTGATCTGCAATGTTGATAGTTGATGGCATGCCAAACAGAGACCTCTACAGGAACATCAAATTCTGATGTGAGATATTCGATTATCATCTACTGTAACTAATAGAATGAAGTAAAGGGACACATAAATTACATACTAAATCTATGAAAAGTGAATCTTTCATCCATACAGAGGATCAGAAAATTGAGATAGATTACAAGATTTATGTATTCCATGAGTCCTTGTTGCGGATTCCTTGCTGCAGTCAGTGTGAAAAAGTAGAATGTCAAAGCTGTTTACATCATTGTTCTTTGTATAAGTTTTTGATGATACATTTTCAGGATCCACATAACTGAATGTCCCCTTGAGACCTGAAGAACGGCCAACAATCTTTTCCTCCTTAGAAAGTCCAAAATTAGCTAACTGATTAAACACGGATTAAAAAACAATTAATGAAATTCACATTTTTGCAGTCATATTAGATTTACCATGTCAAGAATTCTAAGGTTCGGCTCAGTTTAGGAGCTAAGAGTCTGATCAAATTTGCTGCTTTGACAATCTCTAAACCAATAAAATATTGAAATACTACAAGCATGTAAATTAAATCAATATGTCTAAGCCCTAAAGTAACAGCAGAAGCAAGTATAGCATATTGTGATCAAATTATCTGCTGCATATGCAATATATCATACCAGCAATATCACAAAAATCTAGATCATAAGGGAACAATAAGAAGCGCTAAGGGTTTCTTTTTCTCTTTTTTTCTCACTTAGTAAATGTTCAAGAAACTCTATGAATCCGTCAAAATCATCATTCAAAATAAGATGATATATTTTCATACAAAATGGAGAATTCTTTTAAAGCAAAATGAAGCCACGATGTAAATATAATATGGCATAATCTCTGAAAATGATGGACAGAAAGAAACAAGCTGGTGATACATATACTTTGAACAGTCTGTGGGAGAGAGATAAGAAACAATCTGGTGATACATATACTTTGAACAGTCTGTGGGAGAGAGATAACTGTTGGTCTTGTCTTCTAGAGATGCCCTTCCTCCAAGGCCTTTTGGGCATGGTTCCATGCTGAATTTAAGTATTTATGCTAAGATGTGGAAGTTTAGGGATAACTACAAATTTTTGTGGAAGTCGATGTGTAAGAGTACTTCTCATGAGGATCCTGATCCCCTCAGCTTAGAGGAGTTGAGGCTATGCAAGCAACATTTTGTTTTGCTTGTAAATTTCAAATACAAGCGTTTCCGTAAAGATTTTGAGTCAACATCTCTTTGGACATAAGCTCAGATGTTAGTTTTCTGGCTTTTGTAGGAGAAGATTTTCCTTCCAATCCTGTTAGTTTGATTTAAGTCTTCTGTTCTATGATTTAATGTAAGATACATTTCTGCAAATTGAGAAAAAAGAAATAAGTAGCTTCTCAAACACTTTGGAAGAACATTTCATCTTGAAAGTTAGTAAAATACAGTATGATTTCAGGTAGTTAATATCTGGTGTGATTGTATAGTTATGAGTCTGAATAAATAGTAGTTAACTCAAAAGCTGAAGACATAGAACACTGTTCCAAAATCTTGATGTAAATAGCCTATGCAAAACATATGCTCAGTAGTTTGAGTGACATTTTCAAAACAGGTCACCAAAGAATTATATTATAGACCTATTGCAAACAGAGGATTAGGAAGAAAGTTGATGAGTATAATTGATGGATGTAAATGCCAATTTTGGCATTGGCCACCACTACTTACAGGTTAATAAGAAGATTGTAGAAGCAAACTAGAAATTCACATGTCCAACAAAATATTGGCAGACTTTATATCCCGATGCACCACTAGTGGCACTGCCTATATAAACTAGGTTAGATATACTATTAGAGTAATTGTAATTTACCAAATGCTATTCTCAGGGCTATTGTAGTTCATCCTTCTATTGCAAAATACAATGAAAATTTACTGTATGCCTTAAACTTTCAAACATACCCCGTCATGAAGATATTTACTTCCCCTTGATATATCTTGGGCTATGTACATCCCAGCTTAACGGCTCCACATTCTCATCTAACAAAAACATGCGAGAAAGGAGTTAATATTTAAGGAAGCTAACATTTAAGAGAACATGCTCTAAAGTTTAGTAAATGACATATATCATAACTAAGTTGAGAATTGAATTAGTAGATTTGATGTAATGTCCCCTTTTTCGAATTAATGCCAAATGGAGACTTCTTGCCACTCTCTTCCCGTGGCCAAGAAGAATAAATGAACAAGGGAAGTAAGTGAATTTCATTTCATGTTTCTTTTATTATTTTTAATATTTTTATTTGGTGTTTCACTCCTTAAGGCAGGTCGGCTGGGGTTATGAGACCCCAACAAGAGATTAGAAGATAAAGTGAAGCTTAAAGAGGTCGGTCTTCACCTATTTGGCTTTTGGTGCCAACCAAGGGATATAAAAGGGATTGTATGACCTCATTTGCAAATCATCTTTGCGCATTTTACACATATACTTGGTTTGTTGGGCTGATTGCTCAATACCTTTCCACTTGAGGATGACAACCCTCTTGTGTGGCATCCAAGGAGGACGGAACCCTTCCTTGTGGTTTGGTGGAGAACGAAAACTCTCCATGTTGGTGAATTGAAGATATCTATCGAAGACTCTCTTGCTGATTTGGATCGAGGACATCAAGAAGAAGACCTACAAAATCTTTGCATGATTTTTGGAGCCCCTCTCCTAGGGAGCGACTAGGGTTTGGTTGTGGTTCAGTGCCTTCTAGGGCACATAATTCATATATTCTTTGATATTCTGATTTACCATAATTTATAAGGCTGAAATCCATAATTTGGCTATTTTTGGAGGAGTTTATCTATTGTTTTCAGCCCATGTTGGTGGCTGCCTTGCTGCTGTCACAAAATTAATTACAACAGTGTATTATCTCTGGTTTTCTCCATTTCTTTGATGCAAATTGGATGGATATTTGTTGCCGTACTTGAGATAATTATTTAGAAGTATTTTTCAGCTATTGTGCATGGTTATATGGTGAATTTAATGTCCCTATACAGTTGCTGCTAGGGTTTCAAAGTTGCTGTTATAGATAGATAGATAAATATATTAAATGTCCAACGAATGACCACAAAAGTAGGTCAATGGGACTGCACCCATACAAAGAAAAAACAAGAGTCCAGCAAGAGGACCAAAAGGTCCCCGAGAACAACCAAAAAGAGAAGAAGGGAAAAGAAGAATGGGCAAAAAGAGAGGCCCGAAAAAGCCTGCAGAAGTCAACAAAACCCAAACATGCGGAGGAAGAAAAGGAAGAAAGAGGAGGAAAAGAGGAGACCCTCATCTAACACCCACTCGATTGAAAGAAGCTAGTAATGTGTTGAAGCTTGGTATTTGAGGTTGTGGAAGATCTGGAGTGTCGATGCCCGGAGGAGGGATGAACTCTCCGTGCTCGTCTGGTGGATCTCAAAGGCCATCTATGAGAAGAGGGCCTCAACCTCGTATGTGTTTGGACGTCCTGGTCTATGAAACGCTGT
This sequence comes from Taxus wallichiana var. yunnanensis, assembly GCA_018340775.1. Classification (NCBI taxonomy): domain Eukaryota; kingdom Viridiplantae; phylum Streptophyta; class Pinopsida; order Cupressales; family Taxaceae; genus Taxus; species Taxus wallichiana. The sequence continues at coordinate 319,433,433 of CM031234.1, read as the reverse complement.
CTTGGGTCCGAACTGATCTCATTTGGGAATTAGGATTTTGGTATCACTTGCCGCTTAGTGCCCCTCCCAGGGGAGAGCACTGTAAAAAGGAAGTGATCTGCCGAGTAGTTGTTTGCCTAGAAGGAGGTTGAAGGGTCTCTTCCCGAAGCCTAAGAGCCTCTTGCAGATAGAGAGCAAGGCACCTCTGATCATAATATTTGAAGAAGTCTGTGAATGTCGGATGCTCTCTAATAGCAATGAAATCTCCCTTTGATCTCATAGTAGATGGGGCACCGAAAGATGAAGTGCTCTTCCGTTTCGATCTCTTGGAGGGAACAAAGCTAGCAAATCCGCTGAATGGTCAATCGACGATCACAATCCATTTGGAGCCTATAAGAGCTAACCTTGAACTGACCTAGGGAAATGCGAAGGGTGGGTATCCAATGTCGATAAGACCATTATTGACCTCAAGAAAATGCGCAACATAGAAGGCCATCTTCGGACGTAACCCACCTTGGGGGTTAGTCCAAGTGCACTGAATGAACTGCCTGTAGATATCATCTCTAATGATTTTGTTCAGATCTTGCTTGCCCGAAAGGAGATGGGCGGGAGCGTCCAAGGAATAACTGTATGGTGGGAGGTGATTTGTTTGATCCCAATAGACTCAAGTAGTCGTGAGACTCTGGCATACCAACAACGAGATCGACCAGAACGATCGGCCGAAGCAATGGCCTCAGAGGAGCAGTAAGCAAGGTAGGGATACTTGTCCCTTCCCGCAGAAGAATCAACAAGTCTCTGAATGCGATGCAAGAGGGAAACAAGGCCAAAAATTGCTTCCAACCTAAAGGGACGAGCCCCAAACTCTGCCAGGATGATATTGTGGGGAACCGTCTCCTTGCATCTGATGATACGTCTGAGAAGAAGGATCTGAACTCTCTCCACTACAACCCAATCAGACTCAAGTAAGGAGGGCCCCCAAACCTCAGAGCCATAAAGAACCGTGGGCCTAACAAGAGAGTTTGAGAGGGACATCTTGGACAGGATGTCCTGGAAGTGATGGCGAAGCACTGTCTCTCCAAGATTGCCAAGGAGCCAACCCTTATTAACCCGAGGTTGAAGTGTCGGTCGTAAACTGAAGCAAGGTCTAGAAAAGAGTACTCCCAAGTAAGTGTAAGAGCTGGTGATCTCAAGCTCATCCCCCGTAGAAGAAATGAAAATCAGATGTCTTCAGGCCATTGAAGATCATAACTTTGGTCTTACCCAGGTTAACTGTCAGCTGCTTGTGGTCACAAAAGAGGGCTAAAGCATCCAGCTGTCTCTGTAAACCCTCTCGCAGAGGAGGCAAGAAGGACCACATCGTCTGCAAAAAGGAGAATATAGATCAGAACCTGGTGGAGAAGACAATCGCCCCCTCCTGGATGTGATCCCTGAGAAACTCCTCCAACTCATCAATATAAATACTGAACAAGGTAGGAGACAAAGGGCAGCCCTGCTTGACCCCAATGGTACTCCTAATGAAGTTAGAGAACCCAGTAGCAGTACGAAGATGATTTGGAATCTCCTCATAATAGTGCATGATGGCAGCTAAAAGAGTCTCGGAAATGCCAATCTCTTTGAGCCTTTGGAAGAGAGCTTCCCGTAAAACAGAGTCAAAGGCTTTAAAGTCAACAAAGCAACAAAAACCTTGGAAGAACGGTGGCGTGCTTCCTCAATGATGGCCCGAAGAGTGAGGATGTGGTCAATGGTCTGGTAGGTTGGTCGAAACCCCGCCTGTCCCCTAGCTCTGCAGTGACTCTGGTCCAAAAATTTGAAAGCCGCATGTGAAGCATTGTAGCATATAGCTTGGCGAATGTGTGACCCACCAAGATCGTTCTGTAGTTGTTGGGATCAGAGGTAGGACCCGATTTGTGGATGGGGTGAATAATGTGGTGGGACCAAGACCTCGAAAACCCGTACAAACCACTTGGTTGAAGAGATCCACTAAATAGTTGTTCAGATGCCAAGTCCCTACTTGAAGAGTTTTGCCTAGAAGCCCTCCTCATCCGTTGCTTTGCTACTATTCATGGCTGAAATGGCATTTTTAACATTCGTGTGGGTGAAAATGTGACAAGCAAAAGGTGGGGACACAACCCGGATCTGGGGCTGGCTAGGGACGTCAGAAGAGTGGAGGTATGAGCATACATGGAGTTGGGATCCAAGTCTTGTGGAAGAGGGGAATGCCAGGGGAGAATGGTATGCCAGAAACGCTTAGGAGAGTGTAAAAGGGACTCACGGAGCTCCCGTCTCTGTCGAGAGATGAAAATGCGTTTCTTGTGGCGAAGGAGGTGGCGATAAGTGGACTTGAGAGAGGGAAAGGATGGGAGAGCATGAACAAAAGCAAAGCGAAGTTGTCGGTGAAGGGCTTTACAGTCCTCATCATACCATTGGTTCATGGGGCAAGTTTTTTTGTTAGGAAGGGTGAGGGTGATATGGGGGTAGGAATTCGAGGCAGCCTCATGGATAATGGAAGAGAGGAGGTTGTACTTCATGTTTATGGAGAGCGAGGTGAACTGAGGCTCAAGGGGGAGAAGTTGACGAAGGTGGGAGGAAAAGGTTTTAGGGTCACCCTCATCAAACTTCATAATAGTGCGTGGAGGACAATGGAAGGGAGGTAGGACTTGGGGGGATCAACTGAAGAAAGAAGGAAAGGGTAGCATGATCAACAAGAGGGATGGGGAGACAGACAAGTGGTGGATGTAAGGAACTAGGTTAGGGGTAGTTAAGATGTAATCCACCATGCTAGCCCCTCCACAGTGAGGTGTACAAGTGAAGAACCTAGAGTCGGAAAACACGAAATACCATTCAGAATCAACAACTCATGAGACTCTCCCATCTGTAAGAGATGTCGACCATAGGACGTCAAAGGTCCCGCAGAGTCCTCTGACTCTCTCTGAAGACCAATAGAGTCGGGATCCACCTCAAAAGCACAAAGCACATCACCAATCCTGTCATGCAAAGGGACTTGGAGGTTTCTCGTCCACACATCGAAGTCCCCCAAAATGAAGACCTCTCCAACTGAAAATTGAGAAATACCTGTATAGAGGTCGAAGAAAGGGTCCCCGTTTGGCCATTATGAATGGCATAAGGAGAGGAAGTTGGGGGAAAATAGCAAACCGCTATAAAGAAGTCTCTGAGGTGGGGTGAAGTCCGTCTGATCTTGACCCAAAGGAAGCAGGCAAACTCATCCGCAGCGACCACTGAAATTTTGTTCTGAAAATGTCTCTGACCAAGCAAGCAACCCCGCCTGATCCCCTGACACCACCAGAACTCCTAGTCTCCTGCTTGCAAACAGAAAGCCAGTGATACCCCCTAATCTCTCGGGAGAGGACGAACATGGCTCTCATGAGTCTTTGTGACAAAAAGGTCTGAAAAACCTAGAGTGTCATATAGTACACCTGGAGAAGACCAAAATAAACTGTTACCATTCCAACGATGCGATGGAAATGGCCTTGTTCCGTCGCTTCTCCTAGTGAGACCGCCAATTAGGACCGGACTTGGGAGGCCAACCGAGAGGGAAAGAGTCCTGGATCATAGGTCTGAGATTATGAATTACAACCCACTTACTTACTTTCCTAGCTTGCCATCACCGCTTCACGAGATTGTTTGAGTTCGGCAACTTGGGCTCTGGTGAGGTCTTCATCAAGGAAGACCTTATTAGGAAGGGAGAATAGCTTACGCTTGGCTCTGAGCGCCCTAAGCTCCGTCTTCCGCTGATTTGAAACGGAGGAAAAGCGTTGAGTCTAGCCCAAGCCATGCCCTGTCAAGCACATCTGGAAGCTCCAATTTTTCAAGTGAGAAAGTTAGACCCAATGGCCATCGGGTCCGAAGAAGGGGAGGTGTGGGCAGCCCTCTCACTTTGAGGTTGAGTTCCCTAGCTTGCCTAGTTCGTTCCTCTACCAGCTTTGCCTGCACCACTTCTTCTATTGCTGCTAGAGGAGGAGGAACTGTGCCCTTTCCCTTCACCACTTGGGCCCAAGAGTCTGTTTGTTGTTTGAGATTTTCATGCTGGGTTTTGAACTCTTCCTGTTTGTGTTTTAGGTCCAATATCTCAGCTTGCAGCTGGTCGTTGACGATGCTGGGAGTGGAGTGTGATGTGGTATCTGCTAGCGATCTCCGTAGAGAGATATTATCTGCTTCCACCTTCTCCATCCGCGAAGTAAGCTCGAAGACCTCCGTTCGGAGAGCCTTGTTGGAGGATTCAACGATTTCTAGCCTGTGTAATAGTTCCTCAATTATGCTGGGCAGTCCTCCCTCGTGCTGTCCTTGTTCTGTTCTCCCTGCGATATAACCTGCTTGCACAACTGAATTGGATGGAGACATTGTTGGTGGATGGATTGCCTGAAGTGGAGTTAAGGAGAGGGGAAAGCTAGGGGAGTCCCCCGATGACCAAGTTGTTTGAGTGTTGGTGTGGGCATAAAGCCAAACAGTTCTCCAAGTCTGAGTTGGGAGTCAGGGTTTAATAAGCTTTTAATGTGTTCGCCGATTAGGGCTTGAGGGTTCCACTCCAGCCACGAGTCAAGGACCTACAGATCACAACACCACAAAAGTCGAGCTGCACAACCAAATCATGAAGTCCAACTGTATAGTCACAAAGCCCGTATTACGCGAGGCACTAAAATGTAGCCATGACGCCAAAGACTGCCGTGAAAGTCTAGGAGGCAAGCCCGAAGCCCAAAAATACGAAAACGATAAATACAAAACTCAAATATATTGACACAAAGCCCTACTTTACATAGTCGCGAGCTCTTGATCCAAGAAAACATGGCAAATCTTCGGGTTTTGAATTTCAGGCAACACGAGCAAGTTTATGCAACGAACCAAAAGGATCCAAGGCCACGAGCTCGCAAGACCAGAGAGGAAACCATGCACATGAATCCAACATAATCATGCATCCATGCACGGAACCCTAATTTATCTACAATGTCATTGAGAATACTAGTGTGATTTGTTGGGAACCTAACAACCGCTAGGTTATAAAAAAATTAGAATTCACTTCACTTGGGGTTTGTGCTATTTCCTTGTTTTTTAGTTTCAACCTCGTAAAGGGACATTACATTTGAACATCTCACTTTCTATGTGGTAGTGATTATTTCTTCTTAAGGTATGGAGGTTTCTGTAATTAGTAATATTATACTGTTTACCGATGAGATTGTGTTAGGTTTTTACCTTGACGTTTCATGCAAACTACTTCTCCCATCATCAAAGAGAAAATTGACAAGAGGAATAACTATCAAATATTTAAAGGTAGAAGTGGGAAGAATCACAAAAGGAATAAGATCATTATGTTAAAATGTAATTTATTTAGGTTAAGTGTGAAGTTCATTAATAAAATAAAAATGAATCAAGAATAATAGAGTTAGTAAAATTAGTAAATAAAGTATATTAGTAAAATTAATGTATAGTTTTAAATAAGAAAAAGATAAACGAGTTTGAATATATGTAATGTAAATAAAGTATCAAGGAGGCATGTTATACTCCTCTTAACTGTTATAATAATTAATTAATGTTGTAAAGTTATGTGTTATATCACAAATAACACTTGTATGTGCCCTTTCATGATTTTTATCGACCTTGTAGATAGCCAATGCATCAAGAATCACAAAAGGAATAAGAACATTATGTTAAAATGTAATTTATTTAGGTAGAATAAAAATGAATCAAGAATAATAGAGTTGATAAAATTAGTAAATGAAGTTCCTTAGTAAAATTGAAGTATGCTTTTAAATAAGAAAATGTAATGTCCCTATCCGGTTTGAAACTTAAAAAAAGAAATAGCACAAACCCCAATTGATAGTAAACTAAATTTTATGCAAGAACTAGGGCAACAACCTATTTTAGGTATGCTAAACACTAAACGACCTAGGGTAAATTCAGATTTTTGCCTTCACACACATTTTTAGAAATACATCAACAACATGAAACCCTTGATGAAATCATGCAAAATAATTGCTTCAACCATAAATTGCAGACTGCTGGAATTAATTAATGCTCAAAAACAACTGAAACTTCAAAATTTTGTAACTTCATAAATACTTGGAGAAAAATGCAAATGATAGCTCAAAATGACCATAAAAATGGCAGCTATCAAACAAAATTAGAAAAATTTTTCTAACCATCAAAACCCACTGAAAAGTGATCCCAAAATCTCCAAATGGGTAGATCAAGCTGGAAATGAATGTGGCAGCCCCAAAAGGCGTGCCCTAGCTGGAATTTGTGCCCTAGCACTGATAGAAACCCTTGCCGTTCTGAAATTCTGAATTTTGAAGCTCAAATGTGACTCTCTAGATGAAGCCACCAATGCAACAAATGAGGGTTTTTGTCCCCAAGTGTTGTAACTATTGAGGGTTTTCGTCCCCAATAGGATCCAATGAGGGTTTCCGTCCTCAATGGATGAGAGAAAGAGGCAAAGCATGCTCCAACTCCAAGAAAATATCAAGATCCCAAAAATGCATAATCTTCTCCAAGCCAAGCGAACCCCTTATATAGCTCATATGTGGTGCCAAATCTCTAAAACATGATCCCCATGAGGACCGACCTCCTTGGGAGATATGTTTCTCCTTTATCTTCAAGCATGCACTCCAAAGACCGACCTCTTTATGAAAATATAAGTTTCTTTTTCTTTTCTTTTTTCCCATTCCATCTTTTTATTTTTTATTCTTTTTTGCTGACAAAAGAAATGAGTATTAAAAATACCTTTATATTAATAATAATATTAAGTTGCCCCTAAAATGGAGAATTGATTGGGCCCAACTTAAAATATTATTAATTATTTTATTTTAGAAAAGGGACATTACAGTCCTCCCCTCCCAAATTTGCTTGCCCTCAAGCAAATGCAAGCTCACATGCCCAAGTACCATGCCCAATAGATGAAGCATGTTGTAGTGCTCAAAAAGCTTGGATCCCGTGATGGAAGAGCTCTTGTAAAAACAAGCTCAAATGGAATGAACTCTAGTAAAAACAAACTCATACAACTATTGTCCCTCTCAATTCTGCCCTCTTCACTTTCACCTTCAAAAATAGCATTAGCAACACATCTTTTTGCATATTCAGCTGTACAAAAGCCTTCCAATCTGTTGTAATCTTAGTCATGGAGCAAGAAGTTGATGAATAATCAGCAAGTTGACAATCTAATCCATGTCCCAAGGTGGCATCCTCATTCTTCATTCCATCCTTGTCAACTAAAGTGGAAGGGAACACTCCATATTCCCAAATACAAATGCAATTGAAATTAGGTGGGGGCTGCTAGAAATGATGACAACAACATCAATGATGTTAGTTTGGCTCATGGCTATCATAAAAACACTTCCTTTCTCACTTGGGGTAGATAACACCTCATTCCCCAACTCTTGATTGCATTCTTCACTCAATGGCAAACTAAAGAAGGCAAACTTGAGCATCATGCAAAACTGATCCAAAGTCAAACACCTAGAGTTACCTTGTTGTAGTGGCCTCCTTGGCTGCCCAAAAGGTGGTCTAGGCTGCCCTCTTCCTGCTGTCCTAGGTTGGGTTGTACCTTCCTCAAAGCCTTTATGTTTCACTCCCAATCCAAGTATTGGAGGGACTCTATTTCTATGCAAAATGAAACTTTTTGCAATCACAAACTTGCCATCCTCCATTATGGCATCTTCATCTTCAGCTGCAGTCCCATATTCTTCATCATATGCTCGGGTGGATAACAAATTCAGCTGCTCTTTCTTCTTTATTCTTGTGCCTACACAAAGAACAAACACATTAAAAGAAACAAGAGCTCCCAATATCATTTCTTCATGCCTCGTAGGTATGGAAGCTAGCTCTCTTCCATGGCTTGCATTCTCCTCATGATTTTCATTCAAGTGATGGAATCCCAAAATCCAACCATGTTGTCCCAAACACAACTGTATCCATGCATTTCCTTCCTTAAAATCAAGATGATAGTGGCTGGAAACTCTCCTACAACTGACAACAACATGGAAAGGGGGCTGGAAATGTCTATGACAGCAACACAAAAACTCATGACAGCATGCTTGAAATCCCACAAATCAAGACTCCTACTACTTCCAATCATACCTCCAAATCCCAGCTGAGTTACAATGCTCGAAACAACCAGATAACAACCATCCCACTCAATTTCAAACACAAAATTCATGAACTCAACTTCTACTTCTATTGGAGCACTCCCTCCAAGAGCCTGCTTATCAATTAGGAATTCAAAATCCTTATAACATGACTGCTGTTTTGAAAATAAAATTGTAGGTTTTACCTCATTATGTGTTGCCCATATGTCTTGCCTTCTTCCGGAAGTTCTTCCTCTTCTTGGTTGAGGAATCCCATTTGTCATGCTTGGAAGCACAACCTCTTGGCCATCAAGCTTGAACCTCAACTCCATGGTTTGGTAGTCTTGGGTAAATTTACCCAAAGAGTGTAGCCATGGCACTCCAAGTACCAAATCCGTATCTTCATTACAATTCACATAGAAATCACCACTTACCATGTGCTTGCCCAAGGTGAGCTTGAGTTGTTGGAACCTCTTGGTGCAAGGGATGATGAGGCCATCTTGTAGCATCTCATCCTTCACAAGGAGTTCGAATGCACAACAAACTCCATATGATTTCTCATAAAATTTCTTTCTAACCATATGCACGAAATGAAGCACTCACTAGCCATAGTAACATGGAACCCATTGAGGACTTCATCTTTTTGTAACTCAAAGGATCTATGTACTCTTTGCCACTTAGAGTGTTCTTCACTTTATCACCATTTCCACTATGTTGTCCATGATGACCACCAATTATACTATGAAGCATCAAACTTGACATAGGCTCATTCTTTTCAACAAGCTGCCCATGATGACACAAGTATGGCAGCGACATAGGAGGAGACCAAAAAACTGAAATGTGATTTTCACTATCATACCTTGGGCTGTCCTCAACTTGTTCATCTTCTTTTGCCGAATGAAGCTTGGTTGAGATCTCTTCATATTCAACTAGTGAAGCTCTTCCCACCTTGACTTCATCCATATTTTGTTGGCACATGCATGGAGCCTCTTCGTGGTTCTTGCCAAAGTCATGAACACCATCAACTTGTCTCTTATGAGCTGCTGTTTTGAAAATTCCAGCAAGCTGAGTATTCTCATTATCACCCGGAGATTGGGCTTCAACCACCAATTCCCCTCCACAATTTGGCGCATCATATTTCCCTTCTTTCTTGGGCTCATGCTCCATGGTTTCTTCATCAAACACATGCCCCTTCACACTGCTGTCCTGAAAATCAATCAATGGCTCATCCCTAGGAAGAGTGATAGGTACTTCTAGGGCTTCCATGGGCTGCTCCCTCTCAATGCCCAACAACTTTGAGTGTTCTTCTTCTTCCTTGATCATAATGGAGGGATTCTTTCCCTCTAGGGCTGGAACATCTTTCCCATTTTCCTTGGGCATAGCTCGGGGTTTAGACCTTGGTCCAATTCCCACTCTACCTTTCTTCAACCCTATGAACTCAGCGAGTGATATGGCATCACGAATCTTCTTTGGAAGAGCCCTATACTCCTCATAGCTATCTGCAATGTTGTGACCCATTGAATGTCGTGTTTCAACCACTAGAATGATTTCCTTTCTTGGTGGTCAAATTGACGTAGATGAAGAATCACTCACGATTCTTGGTGGCTGAATATTATTACTTGCCCTTGAAGAGCTCCTTCCTCATTTAGGTTTTAAATGGCATGAATCAATTGTGCCATCTTATTCGCCAATCTTTCTTGCCCTAGGGCAAACCTCTCAACCCTAACATCATCACAAAGTCTGCTCAACTTGGCTTTTTTGGAATCTCTGTGGCCCATACTATCCATCTCAAGTGGCTGCCTTGAATTCTTCTTACCCTTCCTTTGATAGCAAATGTACTCCTTGTGATCTTCTTGCATGGATAACCCTCAGGTGGCAAGATCTTGGGCTCTGATACCACTGTAATGTCCCTTTCCGGGCTGAAACTAAAAAAAAGAAATAAAACAAACCCCAATTGATAGTAAATTGAATTTTATGCAAGAACTAGGGCAACGACCTGTTTTAGGTCCACCAAGCCCTAAGTGACCAAGGGTAAATTCATATTTTTTCCTTCATACACAAATTTTTAGAAATACATCAACAACATGAAACCCTTGATGAAATCATGCAAAATAATTGCTTCAACCATAAATTGCAGACTGCTGGAATTAATTAATGCTAAAAAAATAATTGAAACTTCACGGATACTTGGAGAAAAATGCAAATGATAGCTCAAAATGACCATCAAAATGGCAGCTATCAAACAAAACTAGAATAAGGTTTTTCTAACCATCAAAACCCACTGAAAAGTGATCCCCAAAGCTCCAAATGGGTAGATCAAACAGGAAATGAATATGGCAGCCCCAAAAAGATTTGTCGTAGTTGAAATTTGTGCCCTACCACTGATAGAGACTCTTGCCGTTTTGAAATTTTGAATTTTGAAGCTCATATGTGACTCCCAGATGAAGCCACCAATACAACAAATGAGGGTTTTCGTCCCCAAGTGTTGTAACTATTAAGGGTTTTCGTCCCCAAGTGTTGTAACTATTAAGGGTTTTCGTCCTCAATAGGATCTAATGAGGGTTTCTATCCTCAATGGATTTGAGAAAGAGGCAAAGTGTGCTTCAACTCCAAGAAAATATCAAGATCCCAAAAATGCATAATCTTCTCTAAGCCAAGCGAACACCTTATATAGGTCATATGTGGTGCCAAATCTCTAAATGTTTACTTACTGTAATATAGAAGAGGCGGTTAGAGTGATGAACAGTGAGTAAGACCGCCGATGAGGAGGGCTTCCTGTGTTGAATTCTTCAAGTTTGGTCAGAAAGGTCTCGGTAGTTTCTTGGTTGATTTTTTCAACCATGTGGTACGATTTGGTTTTCCGTTGGCTTGGTCACATCACTCCATTCACCCGATACGCAAATCGGGCCCTAGTTCTAATCCCAATATTACAGGACTATCATGGTTGGCCATACATTCTTAAAGCTTTATGCTACTATTCTCCACATGCTTGCTCTTTAGGGAGTTGGAGCAAAGACACCTTAGAGCTAGTGGGAAGGCGGGGTTCCAACCTGTTTACTGCACCATTAACCATATCTTCACTCTCCGGGTCATTATTAAGAGGCACGTCATCACTCATCGAAAGTCTACTGCTGCTTTATAATCTTCCAAAAACTTTTGATTCTGTTCCTCGTGAGGCCCTTTTCTGAGGCTTAGAGATATTGACATTTTCGAAATCCTTTTGACTGCCATTATGCACTTATATGAGACTGTTCTTGGTTGTCTCCGTATTGTTCATGGAATATTAGATTTCACCAGAGTATTGTTGGGTTAAACAGGCTGCCCCATGTCACCCACTTTAGGATCTACATTGATGAGTTCGAGACCTTTCTTCGTGAGCATGTACAGACGGTGACAGTGCCTCCTCCACCAGTTCTTCCGATATCTATCCTTTTGTTTGCTGATGACATGGTCCTCCTAGCCTCATCTCTTGAGGGATTACAAAGACAGTGGATGCCTTAGGGTTGTTTTGTGATTTTCGATAGTTGATGATCAACCTGTGTAAAACCAAGGTTATGGTCTTCAATGGGTTGAAGACCTCACACCTCCATTTCTTCTTCAGGGGGGAGGAAATTGAGATTATCGGTACCTACACTGGGTGTGCAATTCTTTGGTCTCGTGTTTCAATCTGAGACAAGCCTTCCAACCACGTGTCAATAAGGGTTACGATTCCTTAGCTCTTCTCGAGCGACAATGCTTGACACCATTTTCAGGACATCTCCTCCAAGACGTCCCTCATGGATTCCCTTATCATCGACCGACTATTCTTTATGGCTTTGTGGTGTGGGGGCCATGTTTGCTCGAGTCGGATTGGGCTTTAGCCGAGAGAGTCCAGACACTTCTCCTTCGTCGCTTCATCATCGGGTGCAAGCAAATCTGCCTCCCCCATTCCCCATGACATCATTCTTGCGGAGTTTGGGACTTGTCCTTTCAGGATGTAGACCATTTTTGATCCGGTCTCCTTCGCATGTGGTAGATCTTAACTTTGCTAACTCAATGGAGGGAGAGACAAGTACTCGTCTTTGCATATTGTTCCTTGAGAGCATCGCCCTTTCTCGATTCTTCGAGTCGTGCCCGTTATCGGTACTCTAGGTTTCTCGCTTCTTAGAGTTAGCGGGTATTAAGATGGATCATCTTCCTCCTTTTCGGTACTCCTTGACGCACTAGCTCATTCTCTTCCTTCCAGCATGTGAGTCAACATGATCATTAGAGAGGATATTGACAAATTATAGTTCATCCACATCACTTGGGTGAATCCTCATGGCAGTTACGCCGAAGATGGCTTTTTGCATGGAGCACTTCTTGGAGTTAAGTCACAATTGCCTTTTTTGATTCTCCAGTCGCGCTTTGTTTGTTGTATGTACACTGGGTTTTCGCTCTCTTAGAGTCGGGCAGGTATTAGGATGGAGGGAAAAGAGCTAAACAAGATCATTAGAGAGGACATTTACAGACAGGTCATCCACACTTGGGTGAATCCCCATTGTGGGTTATGCCCGAAGATGACTTTTTACGCGGAGCTGTAGTGTCCCCAAATGGACATTTTTCAACCCCAGATGGATTTCCCGCAAATCCCAAATAAAATTGCAAGTAGTAGAAATTATACAAAAATAATTAAGTGCAGATCTGAATTTCTATGGGAAAATGCGACTTGCCTAGGGTATGCAAATCATTCCAAACTGAACCAAAATAACTCTTTTTATCATCAAAATAGATCAACTATTTTTATAAAGACAAATACTCAAGAAAAGTACCAGATTTGATCCCAAATGAAGGTTGAATTATTTTATTAAAATCTGCAGAATGCTCCTTCAAACACAAACTGAAAATACAATTTCCTTGGCCCAAAAATTATGTAAACCAGCTGATCTTGGCTTCTAAAATTATGGCAAAGTTATTGGTGATGAGATCCGAGACAACCATGCCCTAGAATGTACCTAACTCCACCCACAGGGGTGTAGATAACCCTAGATATGGCATGTCCCCAAATGGACAATTTTTAACCCCAAATGGATTTTGGGCAAAACCCCAATCCAAAGAACAATTTCTAAATAATTCATAAAATATTACAATGCAAATTTGAATTTTATACGGCATGGCGACTTGCATAGAGATGAAAACCCACAAAATGAAAAACATTGAATCTTGAATGAAATCAACTCAACAAATTTTATAAAGATGGAAGCAAGAGATAAATATCATATTTGAGCTCAAAACATGCTAGAATTATTTTATATAAATCCGCATGACAAATGTTCTCACCCATACACAGCTTGAAAAGTACAAAACCCGAGGCAAAAATTATGCAAGTTGGCTAATTTGACCTCTAAAAATATGGCAATGAAGATGGAGATGAGATCCGGATCAGCCGTGCCCTAGAATGTGTCAAACTCCACTCACAAGGGTGTAGATAACCCTAGATTTGGCTGGAAATGCATGCCAAAAATCAGCTACACTCTTATTCTTCAAACCTTAGCTCAAATCTGCACTTTTACAACCTTCTATACCGCTGGAAAATACTAAAAAACACCACTAATTCTGTGATCTCGCAATGGAGACTGTTGGCTAGATTTTCTGCATAGCTGAAAACCTAGGTAGTCATTAGATAAATCTCCTTCATTTACCGGTGAGGTTCCCGTGTAAGATTTGTCAATTAAATATGCTAGTATCTATTTTTGGGTATTACTTTAACCGTGGTAACTCATGAACCATAGTCAGTATAGTTTTGCAGCAAAGTAAGCAATTGTTAAAGAAAGGAAATATTTGATGAAGAAGGAAATAATAAAAACACAGAAAGAAAGAGGAAGATGTGCAATCCAATCAATAGATTACATAGTTGATTGCATGCACATAGATGTAATGTATAGATATTAACATACGTAATTATAAGCAAAGGGAACTTTCGGATCTAGATCTAGAATAACACAGCTTTATGAATAGACTTAAGATAGAAAGTTAGAAACAAAATGCACCATTGACAGAAAGTTCTCCGGAAATATGCTCCTTTCTATTCCTTTGCTTCAAATAGCTATCAGGGGTTTCAACGCAGTCTGGAACACAAGAATGTTGCTTACCATCTTTAACCTGACGGTTCTTCCTCTACTTATAGAATGTAGAGGATAAATTACAAATAGGAAGCTTTTAGTGAACTGACACATGTGGAAGTTGTAAAGGAAACAATTGACAATCTCCCTCCTCGAATTCCTCTTTGCATGACATGAATGATTTGCAACTGAAGATGGAACTTTCTATTTTGCATGTATGCCACCTATTTCCAAGTAATTGACTTCTTCAAGTAACGGCTTTTAAACCGATCACTTAAGTTTTATAATTTAATTGATCGCTCAATTACTTTGTCGGAGAAAAGAAGAAAGGAAAATGAATTAGAAGAAAGTTGCAACACTTTTGTTCTTTTTCCATATTCTGCATGCAGTTGATTCTTTTGCCCTTGATTCTCACCAAACTGGATCTGGAAGTAGCTGGATCTGGAAGCAAGTGACTGTGATTTGCTTGCGGGTATTGCCTTTGACTTGTCTTCCTTCTCATCCTTGAAGCTTTTGCAGTTCTTCTCCTAACTCATCATTTTTATTTTTAATTGCATATGAGCAATTAAAAATTCTGGAAAGCACTCTGGGTGAATGCAAATTCAATGAAGGCTTCAACTGGAAGATTGGGAGCACATGCACAAGATCCTGGAAGGAATTTTTCATGCACTGACTTCTACACGGGCTGCATTAGAAACAAGAGGATGAATTTTTGTCGGAAGCCTTTGCAATTATGAGATCTGGATCTGGATTTGGGCCTATTGACTTCAACAAATCTGGAAGCTATGCATGATTCTAGCACGATCCTTTTCTTTCATCATGCTTTGCCATGGCCGGAGCAATCTTTGTCTGAGCAACTCTTTTTCTTTTAATTATGCCGGAATTCTTTGCAATTGGTGCAGATCTGACAATTTCTTCAGATTCGGAGGACATATTCAATGTACCTGACATTGATTTGCACTCTCTTTCACTTATATGAGCACCTGTAATGAATACCTGCAATTAATTCAGACAAAGACGGATTCCAGAGCATGAACACTTGATTTTTATCACAAAAATCTGCATATTAAGCCCGCTGCCCTAAAATTTGAGGCTTTGCTTGCATGCATAGCAAGCGTAAATATTTTTAACTTCACCTGGGCACTCATACCAACATGCAGATAATTAACAAGGCTTAAATCAAGCTCCTCCAATCCTAGGCACCAAACTTTGAAGCTTTACGGCAATGAAAAACACTTCTTTATGCAAAAATCCTCCTCCTTTTGGACGCCAAAACTGTCCGGGCTGCACTCCTTTGCTAAAAGAATTAATTACATCTTCATTATGGCAGCCTATGCTTATCGAACTCTCAACATTCTATTTTTAATAATTGCCCCTCCTATTCCTCGGCAATTAATTAATAAACAATAATGTTTATTCACCCAAATTGGACGCGCTATTTTTTCGCATGCTTGTTGGCTGCCATTAAATAAATTTAATTTATTTATTTTTAGCATGCTACCTACCTTTAGTTCACTTTGGCTTGTTTTCATGCATTGAATTTCCTTCTATTTATGGCGCCAAAATTGGGTGAATAAACATTAATAAATATTATTAAATGCATTGTTATTCACCCAAGGTGGGTCGCACTTTTGGCATGGCTGATTTCTTTGTTTAAAAGTCAATTTTTAATGGGATTATTCACCCCGCACCGTAGCTCCAAAAATCCCTTCATCCACTTAAGTTGTTTGACTTCCACAATGATAATTTTTACCTCGCAAGGCGGGTAAAAAATTCCCATAAATGCCTTAAGTGTTTTTTCTTTATTTTACAATGGGAATTTTCATCTTGCATGGCAGTAAGAAATTCCCACCGCTCTTGCCTCTAATTTTCCCATCACGACTTAAGTGACTTTCCCTTAATGGGAAAAAGTACCTGTAAGGCAAGTACAAAAATCCCACCGCCTCGCTGCGACTAAAAATCCCACCCGCCTACCGCGACTAAAATCCCACCGCAGCCTTAAATCCATCCATTCCCAAAAATGCGACTTGTCCGTAAGAAGTTTTTTTGAGCACGACTGTCTTTTTAAAGAGAATCGACTTCCGAGGTTGATTCCTTCGGCATGGCGGCCGTAGATGATCTCCGAGATACTCCGGCAAGAAAATAGACTATACTTGGCGAAGGAATTGACTTAGGGAATTTCACAGAGAAAAAAAACAAGAAAATAACAAAAACGCAAAATGTTGCCGTAAGTCACAGATAAAGCCTAGGATCCATTCCTGGTGAAAACCCTACTAGCATATGTGAATATTGACATGCAAAACTTCAACAAGGTTAAACCGGAGCACAATTTACTTCAAACGGGGCTTAAAATAATTAAATAAAAATTTCCCGCAGACAAAACTGGCGAAGGGATAAAACGAGTTTCGACATCTGGGTATTTGTCAAAATTGGCTCATATGACTCTCTGGGAATATCTTGACGCAATACAGGCATTTTCTGGCAATGAAAACACAAAACGACCCGTTATTTTAAAAGTACGAAATTTTTAACATGGGGTAGTCTCAGATTTCAGGGTGAAATCTGGGGACACCAAAACCCCGTGTGGAGAATCCTCTCAACTAGGAGAAGGGTTTTCGTCCTTCTACTAGATCTCTTAGAGGGTTTTCGTCCTCAAGAGTGAATCTCTAAGGGTTTTTGTCCTTAGAAGATTATTGATGCAAGCTCAAAGCTCAACATACAAATCAGATTTTATAAAATAGACAAGAGATGATCTCTACAAGCAAGTCCACTTGCTTTTATAGAAGTAATGGGCCAAATGGCCACCCTCAACTCCCAATCAGATTTTTCCTCCTTCATTTAATGCTTTTCCCACTTTATTCCATCTCCTAAGGAGGTTGCATTTTCCATAGGATAAATAAACATTATCAAATGCCTTTTTTCCCTTTCTAATTTTATTTTATCATTAAGTCTATAATAACTTACTATAAGTGCTTTTATAATATTTATCTTTTTTTCTTTTATATGCACTTTATAATAACTTATTATGACTTAAGTTCCCCTTGTGTTCATCCCTTAGCCGTCGGGAGACAAAATGGGCTAGGGGTCTTCGACATGGATTATCTTAGGAAGTGGGACATTTCCGTCCTCCCTTCCCAAAATTGCTTGCCCTCAAGAAATTTCAAACACGTTTGTCCAAGTGCCATGCACAATCTTCGACATGGATTATCTTAGGAAGTAGGACATCATCATTAACAACCGGTAAATCTCTTTTCTCATGTGTATGCCCTTCAACATGGTCTTCTTGGGACTCCCCCTCAAAACCCTCTTGCAGATCTTTTTTTTCTTCTTCGTTCAAGAGAAACCCCTTTGGGTTTGGCTCCTTGGCGTGTTCTTGTGGTCTAGGGTTTAACCCTAGCATCTTCACCCATACATCGGCTGTCCCTTTGTTGGAGCCAGCGAATGTGGAATGTGTCACCTTCCTCACAGATTTTGAAGATACCTCGGTGGCACACGAGGTCTGGCTCTTCCTTGCTCTATCCCTATGATTTCGGCAAGAAAAATAGCATCACAAATCTCATTCGAAAGAGCCCTATATTCTTCATAGCTGGTTGCAATATTGTGCCCTACTGAATGTCGTGTATCTAACTCGAATAAATCCTTCCCTAGGGGGAAGGTAGGCTGAAAATCCCCAGCTGTAGGATCCATCACGGATTTCAGTGGTTGAAGATTGTTGTTGGCCCTTGAAGAACTTCTTGGATGCATTTTATCGATCAGTTGTGCCATTATATCATCCAACCTCTCTATCGCTTGTGCAAACCTCTCAAACTAGCATCATCAAAATTTATGTTCACCATTTTATATTCTCCTTCATAATGAATACCTTACAGATTGGGAAGATTGATGCTCTGATACCACTGTAATGTCCCTTTCTAGGCTACATCTGAAAAAACAAGGAAATAACACAAACCCTAATTAATAGTAGACCGAATTTTACAACAACCAACTGAAAATTATGACAACAGTGAACAACAATCTGATTTTTATAACAGCAGCAAGGAAAAAACAATAACTCTTCAAAATTGCATCATTCACACCATCCAAAACATGTAGGGACACTTAGAAACATTTTAGAACCAATGATAATCAAGAAATCAGCCTTGAAACCTCAACTAGAAATTAAATAAATGACAACAAAGAACATTCTTTTCAAAGGGGCTAAAATGAATGATTTGCCCAAAAATGAAGTATAAATGAAGATTCCGGCTGCTAAAAATATGAAGAATGCAATGATGGCTGAGTTGAGTGTCGCCGTGCCCTAGGAACAATCTAACTCTTCCCCAAGGTGGGTTGTTGCCCTAGGAGAGGGTTTGAAAATCAATGTAGGATTAAAACCTAGCTGAAAATCTAGAACATCAATCTTCTTGAAGCACTTAGAAAACCCCGCAATGGAGAATCCAAAACAAATCAAGAGTTTTGTTGTTCAATCAAGCAAGGAAGGTTTTCATCGGTGTTCCACTGAGTCTCGGGATGGGGGACAGGTTTTGGAAGGTTTTCCTCGTGTTCGCTTTTGCCCCGGAAGTGAATAGACTCAAAGTTTTCAAATCGAACTAGTTTGGAAAAGGGGACATCAGTGCAAATGTCTTTCAATGTACTACTAAATGCATGAAGACAACATGGGGTCCAAAAATGTGTTGAATCGGTCAACACTGCAAACATTCATGCGGTCCCAATTTCCTCTATGACATCCTTCGAAATTTGTAATCGGAAGTTTGCATCCTTACTCTTCCTCGACAATCAATAGCTCTATGTATATAAAAGCCATTTGAGATGTTACAATGATATTGATGAGTGGTCGATGTGTAATATTCGCCCATCCATCGATGATGATAGAGCAGCCCTCCCTTATCCAAGTTTGCCTCATCTCCTCGATCACAACACTCAACTTAGAATACTCTTTATCAAGGAGGTGAGTGCATAGTGAATGTTCTCTATGAGGGACAAAAAAGGAACCAACAACAAATACATCGTTGAACATTTGTTTGAAATAGTATGGCATGGGCATTGAAAAATTTGGCAATAGAAGATTACTTCCTGTGATTGCATATTAAAATCCTTGCAAAAACTAGCAACCTCTCTCTTTCCTTTGACTCTCAACATTCACTTATTTCTTGCCTCGCCCTCCATGTGCAATGTAATGTCCCCTTTTCAAACTAGCTTGATTGGAAGATTTTGAGCCCATTCCACTTCTTATTGGCAAGAAAGAAATGAGCAAGGGAAGTAATTGTCACGTTTTTCAGTTATTTTCGTGAGCATTGCATTCTTCTTTAGTAGTTTTCCATATAAAGTCAGGTCGGTTGGGTTAAGAAGATGAAAAGCCAAAGGAAAAATAGAAGAGAAGTATCCATTATGAGGTCGGTCCTATTTGGAAGCATTCTAATTGGTTTTGGCACCACAACAAGGTATAAGAAGGGGTCGCTTGGCTCATTTGTGCATCATCATCTTGTGAATTATATACTTCTCTTTTGGAAATTGGAGCATTGAGCTCTCATTTTCACCCTTTGAGGACAAAAACCCTCATTTGTTGATTGGTAGCTTCATCCGGAGTCACTTCAAGCTTCAAAATTTAGAATTTCGTAATGCCTAAGGCTAGGGCACACATTCCAGTTAGGGCATGTTTTTTTTGGGGATGCCACATTCATTTCCAACTTGATCTACCCATTTGGAGATTTCAGGATCACTTTTTAGTGGTTTTTCGTGGTGGGAAAAATATGATTATAATTTTGTTGATATTGTTTTTGTGATCATTTTGAGAAATCATTTGCATTTTTTCTCCAAGTATTTATGAAGATATGGAATTTTGAAGTTTCAGCTGTTTTTGAGCAATAATTAATTCTAATAGTTTGTAATTTATGGTTGAAGCATTTATTTTGCATGATTTCATCAAGGGTTTCATGTTGATGACATATTTTTGAAAATTTGTGTGTGGGAAAGGCTAAAACTTGAATTTAACCTAGGTCGCTTAGGGTTTGGTGGACCTAAAACAGTCTCTGCCCTAATTCTTGCACAAAATTAGCTTGTCAAAAAAACCAGTTTTACGACATGTGGCTGTTATCATTTCTTGCAATGTTCTATAAGGGCTTTTGGGAAAAGCCAAGGTCCTCAAATTTGAGCCCGAAAGGGACATTACATTCAACCTAATCACATCAACCTTCTCGTAAGGTTAGTTTTGCACAACGCTTTACCTGCCGACTTTTTCGCACAAAAGATGAGAGTAAACCTCAGATAGTCAAGCACAAATGACATAACCATACTGTAGACCTATGTTGTCGCATTTGGCGAATACTATGAAAAAAATCGAATCGCGAATGCCAAAACTGCCCGCCCTACAAAAGTCGTATATATCCGTGATTACAATCGCTTAATTTGTTTTGCTTAGTTATTTTCTGTATTCAATGTTCGCCATCGCAGCATGACTGTAGTATTTGGCATTGCAGTGGTGGAATAGTCCAAACATAGCTATTAATTGCGTGTAGATGTTGAGAAGTTTGTGAGGTGAGGAGAAGAAGCCGTGAGGTCACGAGAACCTGCAACAAACACAGTGGGAAGTAGCTCCTTGAAAACGTGAGAAGCACCGCTGAGAAAAAGTGAAGCTCGGTCGAAGCTTATCAATTTTATATTTTTAGTATAGTATTTTTTTATTTTTTTTTATTTAGCTTTACGATTATTTTATTATATTTAAATATTTTTAGTTTAGTATTCTTTTAGTTTATTTTACTCAGATTTAGTTTATTTAACTTATTTTATTAAGTTTGATTTATTTATTTTTATTATTATTTAGTTTATAAAATCTAACTTATATATTTTATGTTTTATAATTTAAAAGAATCATAGTTTTCAAGGTCTTATAATTTTACGTTTTCAACACGTCTCTTTTTGATAGTTTTTTTATAAAAATTTAATAGTTCACAATTTATCATGTGTGTTGTAGACATTTATTTACCCTTAATACTATTTTCTAACCCCAAGCGTGCTGGGCCTATCACCTGGGCCGGGCGCTGGTGCTCACCCGAGGCACGCGCGAGCGCCGAGCCCCTCCTTTATGTGAGCTTTGTGAGAAGGTTCCGCCATTAATGGAGGATGGTTTGCAAAAGTAAAAGTACATTCACTTATTTAAAAAGGTAGAAGGTGCAACTAATGTATCCCATGTATTAATGCATTACAAAAGCTAAATAACATTTGTAAGAAGCATAATAAACTAGATCTGGGCCATGATAAGTCATATAACACGAGGGTTTACACCCATAAAGAAGTTATACAGAACGAACCCACATATATATTGATTTAAAATAGTTCTGGTAGCCACATTACAGTCAAAAGGGTCATCTCAGACCATATACAATAAATGATAGAGACTTAACTCCTGTAAGATTCTCTGATATGAGATCCTAACTATACTTTTCCTCGCTCTAACCTCATACAAATCCCAGTACCCATGCATATGCTTATGGCATCCCTTATAACCCTTGGCACTAAGTGCTCTAAACCCTAGCATTACTGCAGTACTTTGTTACTCTCCTTCTCTTTCTCTGCATTCTCTATGTGTGTCTGTCTCTACCTTCTCTCTATCTCCCATTTCTCTATCTTCCATATTTGTCTCTGGACCGAGCATTTCTTTATATAAGATCAACACTCACCACCTGTGTCACAGGGTTAGGCGATTTTTGGACATGAAGTTCGAAAATCGCCGAACTTCATTCGACCTCCAAAAAATCGCCGAATATTCGTTATTATTCGCTATTAAAAAAATCTTTTAAAACGCTTTACAAAAAACCCTAAAAAAACCCTAACATAACCCTAAAACGACAGTCTGAGTTTATAAAAAGCGGTCGGAGTATGGGTTTGATCATTCCGAGTGCAAATGCGTTTGACGACAGTGTTGTTTTTATTGGCGAGTTAGTGATTTCTATCGACTTGCTTCCACTGCAACCTGATTTCCGCGCGCCTGCGACCTGATTTCCGCGCGCTTCTGCGATCTGATTTCCGCTGCTTCCGCGCGCCTGCGACTTGATTTCCACTGCTTCCGCGCGCCTGCGACTTGATTTCCGCGCGCCTTCGACGCGAGTTGCGTTCGAGAAGGCGTGATTTCGCTGATTTATTTGCGGCTGCGACCTGAGCTTCGACTTCCGTGTCTTCTTCGGCCTGAGCTTCGACCTCCGTGTCTTCTTCTACTGAGCTTCGTGGACTTCCGTGGCCACCACTACAAAAGATGCTGTGCATTTTTCGTTTTCCTTTGTTTGTTTAAAACTTTAAAATATTTACATATAAATTATAATTCATAAATGGTTCGAAACTTTAGTTAGGTTTACATTTTATAATTTATAATTTATAATTTATTATTTATGTATAATTTATTATTTTTACATTTTATAATTTATATAGTAATTTATTATTGTTTTATATTTTACATTTTATAATGTATAATTTATAATTTTATTCATATTTAATATTCTATCTTTTATTTATATATTTTATTATTACGTTTATAATTGTTTTTTTAATTAATGTTTTAATTTTAATAAAATATATAATTGTCTATATATTTTTTAATTTTTAAATATATTAAAATAATATTCATTTTTAAATGTATATTTTAAATTAAATTTTAAATTTTGAAGGTGTATAGTTTTTTAATTTTTTCAAATTTATTTAACATTTAAAATTTAAACTATGAATTTATGAAATATAACATAACATTATTATATTTTAACGATAAAATATTAGTAAAAATATTTAACGTTTTTAGTATTTTAAAATTTAAAGGAATTTTAAAAACATTTATTTGTAAAATATATTATTTTACATATTTATAAATTTATAATGCATTTTGATTTAACTATTTAAAAATATGTATGTACAAAATTAATTGAATTTTGTAGTCATATATTTAAATTTAAAAAGTTAAACTTGTTTAAAATGTATTTAACTTCGTTGTAAATTTGTAATATTATTGAATAGTGTTATTTGAATGCAGATTGTAATTCGATGGGACCCCCAAAATCAAATGCTGAGGCATGGAAACATGTTAGCCGCGACGGTAACAACCTCAAGTGCCGCTTGTGTGGTCATGCTTTTACAGGGAGTTTGACAAGGGCAGTGGACCACTTACTTGGGAATTCAGCCGGTCGGGGAGGAGGGGTTACAACATGTGGATCAATGACTCCAGAGATTAGAGCTGCTCTAGAGAAAGAGCAGTCCTCTTCGATTGTAGGAAAGATGCAATTGGCCCAAAAGAAACAGAGAGTCCAAGAGAACATGTCTAAGTTCACGACATCTGTTGTGTCTTCTTCTACCAGTATGCCCAACACCTCAATAGGTGGATCAATGGGGAGTGCAACATTGAAAAATTTGTGGAAACCATTAGAAAAACAACATGTGGATGATGCATTCGCCGATTTATTTTATTCAAGTGCCATTCCATTCAATGTAGCTAGGAATCCACATTTTCGAGACGCAATTCAGAAAGTTGCAGAGTTTGGCAAAGGCTACACACCTCCTTCTTCAGAGGCTTTGAGAACAACTCTTTTGCAGAGGTCAAAAGATAGGGTGACTGAGAAATTATCTGAGGTCAAAGCCTCTTGGAGGGCAACAGGGTGCACAATATTGAGTGATGGATGGTCAGATATATGTCAGAGACCACTGATTAATGTTTTGGTGGCTTGCCCTCAAGGTGTTGTGTTCTTGAAGGTGATAGACACCATGAACCATAAGAAAACTTCAGAGTATATTTTTGAAATATTAGAGGAAGCCATTCTTGAAATAGGTGTGGAAAATGTGGTTCAAGTGGTTACTGACAGTGCTGCAAATTGTGTGGGAGCTGGAAAGCTAATTGTAGAGAAATACCCACAAATATACTGGAGCCCATGTGCAGCACATTGTTTGGATTTGTTGTTACATGACTTGGCTAAATATCCATGGATACATGAAGCAATTCATAGAGGGAGAGCAATTGCAAATTTTATCAGAAATCACCGCCTCACATTGAATCTCTACAGGCAGCATGCATCGAGGGAGTTGTTGAGGCCATGTGAAACAAGGTTTGCTTCATTTTACATCACTTTGAAAAGAGTGGTTGAAGAGAAAGCAGCTCTAAGATTTGTTATGTGTTCCAGTGAGTGGGAAAATTCAGTGCTTGCTAAAGGTCCTAAGGGGAAGAACATAGAGAAAATTGTTTTAAATAGCAATTTTTGGGAAAGTGCAACAAAGGTTTTAAATGTGTGTGAACCAATTGTTGATGTGCTTCGCATGGTTGATGGCGACACCCCTTGTCTCGGTATGCTTTATGAGAGCATGGACCGTTGCAAGGAAGCTATTCAAAAAGCACTAAATAATGTGGAAGGAGACTACATGGAGATATGGAATACAATTGATTATAGATGGAAAATGATGCACACACCTTTACATGCAGCAGCATGCTATTTGGAGCCTAAGTTGTTTCAGGTAGATAGAGATAGTGATCGTGAGGTTATGACAGGGCTTTATGAAGCCATTGAGAAGTTCGAACCAGATCTAACAACCGCATGTCTAATTAGAAAGCAGTGTTGGGCATACAAGGCAGGAGAAGGGATGTTTGGAATGTCAGCAGCCAAATATGACATGTCACAAGCTGACATGCTTGGGTACAGATGGTGGAAGTCATATGGAGCACAAACACCTGAATTGCAACGCTTTGCCATTCGAATATTGAGTCAAGGAGCAAGTTCATCAGCTTGTGAGAGGAACTGGAGCTGCTTTGACCACATCCATTCTAAAAAGAGGAACAAGTTGTTGTCTGGAAAATTGGGAGATCTTGTTTATATTCGTAGCAATTTACAATTGTCTATGAACAATGCAACAAAAGACTCCACCTCTTTTTTGCAACATAAAATTCCAGATAACACAATGGATGCAGATGAGCCTGACTTTTTGGATGATGAATTGAGTGTTGCATCTAGTGATGATGATACTGCATCAACTCAACCAAGTGCTCTTGATGACTTGGAACTTGTTTAAGTTTGAGTCTTGACTCTTAATTGTAACTTTTTGACGATTTCATATGTTCCTGATAGTTTAACTTTGATAAGCATGGTTTATAAATGTAACAGAGACATCTTTTTATATAGATTTCAAGTTTATATAATAATGTTTTAGCTATTTTGAAAAAATTGTGCATTTATATCTTATTTTAAAAAAAAATGAAAATTATAACAGCCGAATTTAATCACGATTTTTTTGCCGAATTTTATCATTGCCGAACTTAATCCGAATTTAATCCTCGCCGAACACGAACACGAACACGAACCTGGTGACTTAGCTCACCACCATGCCTTCTCCAAGCGCAGATCGCGTGCAAGTGTCGATGTGGTCCTCCATCGTGAATGCTTATTCCTTTCGCAAACCCTCCATTCTTTGTAAAGATGTCTTCTGGGAATATTCCCTGTGGGGAATATCCTTTTCTTGACCTCTAAGGTTCCACGCTGGCACCTTATCCACTCATCACACCTAGTCGGGTCCTCACGTTTTTCCTCAAGTGCCCCTATAACGCCAAATATGACTAAGTCCTTTAAATCTGTGTTTTTCCTTCCGCGCGCCTGGTTTCACTTAAACCCTTCTTAAACCCCCTTTGTCTGCATGCTTTCCCCGAGCGCCCTTCTTCTTACTAGTCTTGCTTGCGCGCCTTCGCAGTACTTAGCCAATATTTCAGGGCCCAACATCACCCCACACTAAGCGTGTTCTCCGTCCTTGGAAACATCTTGCTTCTTCAAAGAATAAAGAATAGTGGAACAGGGACAATTTGAATAAAGAATGAAAGAATAGAAGAATCTACTACTATCAGTAGGAGTGGGAATTCCTTCTTCACTTGTTGCCTCAATCTTTTACAGGCATCTACCTCACCTTGCGCTTGCTGAAGTAGGTCACCTACTAGAGCGTTCACCTCATCAAAACTGAATTCATCGCTCTTAGCATTCAGTGTATCTACAATGCCTTCTAGCTGCTTGCTAAGATCATCTAACACGTCCATTTTGCGAGTGACTTGGGATATAGCTCCTTAAGCCGATTCTTAATCGAACCCCCGCAAGGTTTCAATTGCTTCCAACTTTTTCTCAACCTCGGCTAGGATCTTATTGTGCTCCGCCCTATTGCCTTTGTTCTTTTCTTGAAATTCCTTTAGATCCACCTCATGCATGCAAGAACCAATATGCTCGCCACCCAATCTCACAACAAGAATTGCATAAAACAACCTCACCATTTGCGCGGTGGTCTTTACAGTGGCAAGGAGCTCGGAATACCGAGTAATTGTCTCCCTAATCTTCATTTTTCTTCCTCCTTCGGCGTGCCACTGCCTCTTATACCGATTCCAATGCGAGTGGCCGCCTCTCCATGGTGAGGATGCGGGTCAAGTCTTCCAAGCATTGCATGGTTGACTCGTATTTTTGCTCAGGTGGGGCCAGGTCCGGGTGCTTCAAGATTATGGCGTCTGAAATAATCTCTATTTTCTTATGGATCTCGTGCACCTTTGCCTTTTCCTCCCTTAACTCGCGCCTTAATTGTGCATTGATCAGCTCCTCCTACTTTAACTCCCTATCTTTTTCAATGATCTCTTCATTTTTCTTTTCAAGCTCTTCCTCCAAGACCCTTATTCTGTCATTTCTTTGAAGAGCCTCGCCTCAACTTCTACTGATACTTTGTTGAGCGCGTTGCAAACTTGCTCATCAGATAGTTGTTGGGAATTCACCAGAGGGTTTACTCCCTTGGCATTTGGTATCTTCATCAATGCCTCATGGTTGACCTTGAATTCGGGCTCATCAACATGGGACTCAAAAGCCCAAGACAACATCTTCCTCGTGCGCGGTACGCACCCTCTTCATCGAAAGAAGACCATGCAAGGAGTTGGTTTGAAGGCACGGTACTTTGGAAACGCGCGTGCAGTACTTTGTTTGGATCATTGATGTAAGTCATTTTGTGTTCCTGTGCCGCTACCATACCCTTTCCACTGTGCGCGTTGCCTTTGGGAAGCTTACTGCCTCGGCTGGGATCTCCGCCCATGCTTCCATACTCCTTTCCCACACTTTCTCTTTCCTCCGTCTCCTTTAGTACTTCTTCGGCGCTGCGCTCCACCTCTTGATCCACCAAGTTCTTTATAATGCCTGCTACCTCCCTCTTTGCATCCTCTATCTGCTCCTTAGTTAGGCTTGGAGTCTTTTGATCCTTCATGTTGACTTCTTCACTTCCCCCTTGCCGTGAGCGCCTCCTTCGTCCTCATCCTTCTCTTCATTTTCCTCCTTTGACTTGTGTACATCGTACACAAGATGGTTCTGAGCCTCACCGTGCTCTTTATCGTCCTCGTCGCCTTTGTTGGCCTCCATGCTCTCTGCTTTCTTTTGAGTCCGCCTTTTTTCTACTCTTTACTCCTTCCTAACCGATGATTCCAATAGAGGAGGCTCTTCGCTTTCTTCTTCTTCCTAGCGCCTCCTTTCTCGTCGGCGATTCTTCTTTCGTAGGGGATTCTCTTGCTCTGGCACCTCTTCCTCAGGTGTCTTCTCTTTCTCTTATGTGGGGACTTCTTCCTCCATGCATAGTGTCTTGGTTTGCGCCCGACTCCCGTGCATGCCTATAAGACTGCACTGTATGTGTACTTGGTGCCTTTTTCTTAGGGGCCTCCTCTCTCTCCCTTTTCCTTGGCGCGACCTTCTTCCTTACGGTGGGGTCTTCTGGGATAGAGACATCATTTTCAACGTAAGCGCCCTTCTCATACTTGGTATACCCTTATACTTGCGGTCATCCCAAAGAAGGAAGACATCTACTTCTCCACATAGGCGCGCTTCTTTGGGTATATCAATGTTCTGCGCAGCTCACAGTAATCTGGTCTACCATGCTGAGGTCAAACCTTAGCTTCTTTGCCTCTTTGAATTGATTGACCCCGGCTTGGAAGTATTGTGTTGTGAAGGAGAATGGCAATTTGCACCAGGAACCTTGGCACCATCTGCCAGAGTAAACCTGCCAATACAAAAATGTTGGTACGCGGAAAATTCAGCCTCGCCTTGCAGTAAAGAAACTGTAACTGTTCTCAAGTATTCTCTACTCGGTGCCGAATGCGACATTTCGCTTATACCATTTTTCTAGGCACGCCTTGTGGGTGGCCGTCATGGTGTCACAAGTGTATTTCTCAAATCTTTTGGCGGGGAAGGGTTCTCATCTGGTACTCCCACACAAATTTATCTGGCCCATCGGGCACTCCAATCTCCGAAAAGACAATGGTAAGGAGGAAATTACCAAACATGATCTTTTCTCCATCGCGCGCATTGATGATTTCTTCTGCTATGAAAGCCAAGAGGTTATAGATGGTCCCCTCCGAGATCTTACGGCAAACGTTCAACCAAGCCTTGTTGATCTGTGTCCATCTCTCCTGCCCATTCAACTTTGTGACCAAGTGTGCGACCATCCTCATTACCGGGTCGGAAATTGCGCAGAGATGTTGAAAGTATCGTGAACCCTTCTTGTAGTCATAAGCTTCAACAGTCTTCTTGATGGCCTCCTTATCGTCCAAGTCATCATTGAAAGATTCTCCTTCGCAGACAAGACCGGTAAACTTAGAAATCAGTTGGGAGTTATTCGCATCCTCCGTCCTGCGAAGTAGAAGTGGTCTTCATGTATGTGCGACATTAACCACTGGTATAGTCGCTCAGGTTTGCCAAAATAGGGCAACTCATAGAGTTGCAATAACTCGACCTTCTCCATCTTCACCTTTACCTCATCATCGTAGATAGGCATTCCATCTGGTGTCCTCTTATCTGTAGGGTGAACCAGTTCTAATGCCATCTCGTTCTTTGTGGTGCTCATTCGATGGTTGTAGTCACTCACGACCATCTTTCTAACATGAGACACCCATTCTTTTCCAAGCAATACTGCCTGTCTGGATATTACATCTCTGTACCATTCTTCATTGAAATTAGTGGAAACGACTTGTTTCCCCTTGCCCTTGCCCTTCTTTGGTGAAACGTTTGTTGCTTTCCTTAGTGCCATTTCTCCGTCGGGTCACTAAAAGTTCTTCCTTTCCCCGATCCTGGCTCTGCTCAACTCTACGGCTCCACTCCTTTGCGAAAATCCCTTCAATCATGTGCCCTAGTTGCAGGAACCCTAACCTGGAAAACCCTTTTTCCACAAGATGACGTAATCACCTGCGGATTATTCCACACAACCTTCTCCGCTTACGCCTATGTACTTCTTTTTCCACTTTGGTTCGCTGATCAAACTAGCTATGCATGCAAATCTTCACAACCCTTTTTCGCACAACTTTTCTTCAAGGATGCCCTAGTTCGCGAGAGCTCTTTGATAACACAAATGCAAGGTAAACAATAATGCACCCCGACCTTCTACTTATAGCTTTTGCTTTTTCTCGTAATAAATGCCATGCCACCTACCAACATACTCTTACAATAAAGGCAACTTTTTCCTACTGCCAACCTTCAGCGCTTTTACCCTGCGCCCAATCCTCTGTGAAAAACTTCTACTGACCTTCTCTCGCGCGCAAAAACCCTTACTAACCGAAGATCCTTACGCGCGCTTTCAGCGCCAAAGGCACTTCTTCTATCTTTATCCTGATTTTTGACATCACCTACCTCATGTTGTTCTGCGCTTCTCACCCTTGTACGTGGTTTTTGTAAAGCCTTCTTGACACCAAACTCCTCATGTTCACCTTTTCCACGCGCGCTCTTCCAAACTACGTGCTTTTGATCCTTTGACTCGGGCCATCAAAACATAGCTTCCAATGCTTGTTGCATCACTTCACCCCACACAAAAATAGATGCGTGGTCCTCTGCGCATAGAAAACTTTTGAAATTGTAAGTGGCTATTGGCGCACAACACGCACACAACAAAAAAAGAAAGGGAACAAGCAACGAGAAGGGGAAACACAAAGAAAGGAAAAAGCATTAAAGGAAATCCTAGGCTAATTGGCAATACTTGCCTTATTTATAAACACAAGGAAGACTTATTTATAGTAGGGCTTTAGCCTACTCCCATTGAAATGGCCTAGTAACCATGTTCCATCCAATGCTTATAATTGGCAAGCGCTTGAATCAAGTATATAGGATACAATGTATGGGCCCATCCAATGGACTTTGAATTTCCCAGGATGGCGCAGAAACTTGGAATCATACAATAGAACCATCTGCCCAACCTCAAACTGTTTTTTCTTGATGTGTCTATCATGCCATGCCTTCTGCCTGGCTTTTTCTATTTTTCTGACTCCAGTAAGCAATAGCCCGCCTCTCATCTAACTGCATTAACTTATTAATCCTCTCCTCAAGCGCTTGTTCATCATCTAATCCTCGTGCGCATGCTATATGCAGCGTGATGGTAACATGAATTCAATAGGTAACACCACTTCCACACCAAACACCAATTGAAAAGGTGTGGCCTTATTCAGTCTTTTATAAGTAGTCTAGTATGACCATAACACAACAAAAACTTTATCATCCCAATCTCTTCTTCCTACATCACAAATTTTGGTCAGCGTGTGACTCAATATCTTGTTAAATGCCTCAATGAATTCCATTAGCTTGGGGTGATAAGGGGTAGTCTTGTGGTGGGCTACCATGAATTCCACCAACAAAATCCTAATTGTCTCATTCAAGAAATGAGTACCCCTATCACTTGTTAAACTTAGCAGGCATCCATATCTGCTGATTATGTTTTCCCACAGGGAACTTGGGCTTGTTGCCTCACATGTGCAATCCCTTATAGATGCTTCCTCCTCCGCCCACCTTGTTAAGTAATCGGTACATAAGTAATGATATAAGCACGAACCGGTCCTTCACGCAATGTATGAAATCGGTCCTATAAAATCAATGGCCCACTTCTCAAATGGTTCTGTGCTAGCTATCAGTCTCAAGGGCATCTCATCTCTTCTTCCGGTTTTCGCAAGCGCGCTGGCAATGGTCACGAAGAAACCAAACTCATCTTGCGTGCGGTTGCATTCCCTGCGCAGTAGTGTCCTTATGCAATTCCACCATGTGCTTCCTCCATGATTATAACGTAGCTTCATGCTCTAACACGCACCGACGCAAAACCTCATCATGCGACCTAGCTTGTATAAGTCTCCAACAATTAACATGTAGGGCGCGACGCGTATGGCTAATCTGCTTCCTTTCCAAAGTCTTCATTCCCTCTGGTGCCACAACCTTTCTTGAGAAATACAACAATATCTTCCAAGTCGGAGGGCGCACGCCGCAATCTAAATCAAGCGGTTGTGCATCTGGCATTGTATCCTCAATCCTCTGCGCGTCCTCCTCGGAAACAATCCTTGATAAATGGTCAGGTCCCAAATTACTCTTACCCGGTTTCACAACAACTGTAAACTCAATTCTTGAAACAACAGGACCCACCGACATATGCGCCCTTGTAAAACGGGCTTGTTTACTAAGTACTTCAATGCCATGTGGTCCGTGTAGAAAATGAAGGGTGTTGCCAATAGATACTGCCTGAATTTGTGCAGCACGTAGATCATTGACAATGCTTCGTGCTCAGTAGTAGTATAGTTCTGTTCTGCTGGGGTTAGCTTTCTACTAGCAAAACACAAGGGGTGGTCAATAACTCCCTCTCCAGGTTGTGCTAAGATTGCCCCAATTGCCATCCTCGAAGCATCAACATGTACATGGAATGGCTTATCCCAAGAAGGAAAGCGTAATATGGGTGCAGTGATAAGCTTATTCTTCATGTATCAAACGCCATTTGTTGCGCCTCTCCCCAGTGAAATGCACTTTTGTGTTTCAACAACTCTTCCAATGGCGCGACGATCTTGGCATACCCCTTAATAAATTTCTGGTAATACCCCGTATGCCCAAGGAATCCGCGCATTGCGCTCTGGTTTGCAGGTTCCCCCAATCCCACAATAACGACAACTTTGGCATGATTCACCAACGAGCCTTCTTTACATATGATATGCCCCAATAGGGTTCCAAATGGAGTAAAAAACACATTTCTTAATGTTGAGGGATATCCTCAATTGCCGACATCTTTCAAACATCAGCCTCAGATTGTCACAATGATCCCTTACTAATCCATATACTCGTCCAATCATCAAGGTAGACTTGAAGAAACTTATGGATGAAGTCTTGAAATGCCTGCACCACAATGCGCGAAAACATAGCGGTGCGTTCTTCAGTCCAAAAGGCATGACTATGTAGGCAAAGCTTCCCCATTCAGTGGCGAAAGTTGTCTTTTCTTGGTCTTCCTTTGCATAATCTGATGATATCTTGAGAATCAGATGTGAAAGAATAGATCTCGTGCCCGGCTACTCCTTCCAGGATCTCCTTAGTGAAGGGGATTGGAAAAGGATCAATAACACATACCGCATTCAAATCCTTGTAATCAACACAAATTCTTATCCTCCCATCCTTCTTAATGCATGACCATCGGACTTATCCATTCTGACTCCTCAACGACCTTAATGATGCCTGATGCGATCATTCATCAATCTCCTTGACTTGATGCGAAGATTCGATTCATTCGATAAGGTCTCTTCCAAATTGGGCGCTTAACTAGATTTTCATTTCCCCCGAGGAGTGGTGAACTCCTTTAAGTTCGTGTTACCCGCGCGGAAACAAATCCTGAAATTCACGCAACAAATCAATGATCTTTGAAACCTCCTTCTCTGTCCAGTAATCTCCAATAGTAGCCTCCTTAGGTTCGGCCTCCGAACCAATGTTAACCTTCTTGGTTTTCAGGGGTTCATGGTAGGCGCGTGCTTGATCATCAACACTATCCATAACTTTGCGCGTACCCATAGTATGGTTAACATCTAGATTTTCCGCCTCTTCACCATCGATCACATAAACCAACTTTCCTTTTTCTTTTTCCATGCATGCGTGCTCAAACTGTATCTCCTCTGATTCTTCCTCATCAAAGCGCGCTTCTAAGCTAGGTTCACCCAATAATTCCAGTATTCTATCCTTTGCCATGGCACTATCTCCCATAGTTAGGCGCTTAACAACCTGCAATGCCTCATCCACCGATGGCTTGGTACTCGATATTCGAAAGCTTGAAGGAGGTCAGCCATCAACTCCTACTAGTTTCTGTCTGACGGCACATCTTTGAGTGAATGTACCATGCGCATCATGCAACCTTGTAAGGTGGAGTACAACTTATGCACCCATAAAGAAGGTGGCAAGGCTTCGCATGCCTTCTATCCAGGCCTTCTCACATGCTTGGACGTGAAACGAGGCGGGTTCCTTCCCATGATAATCTTGTATGATAGTAGGTGCATTACTCCAGACAAACCTAACAGAGAACGCGATTCTCACTTCGCGCCACTCTAGAAGGTTATCGCGATGGGTCGCCCACCAACGTGCTGCGGTCCCGAGCAAGGTATAGCTGAGCATCCTTCTCCTTTTGATCTCACATCTCCACTGGGTCTCCATTTCTCGTAGGAAAATATTAGGGTTGGCTCCTCCAGAATAACTTGGCAACTTCTTTCCTCCTAGGCGCTTGACTGAGTGCGCCTTTGTTAATCTCGTCACATAGCCTCTTAACGCCTTCCGACCAACTCATATCTCTTGTGCACCCAATTGTCACATGCCACACTAGTTGTATCACTTAGTGTCTTCCCACCGAATAACGCCCTCCTTTGTTGGTTGCACAACTTCAGGGTCCTGGATAGTGCGCACGTAAATTCTGTCTAGGTCTTCCTCTCTAAAGGCTCAATATAGGGCACTGACTTCCCATCTGTCAAAGGAATGATAACACGTTTCTCTTTGTTCTCAAAACTTATATACCCCTTATTGAAACGTAAGTCAACATTGTTCTTATAGCACCAGGGGCGCCCAAGTAACGCTGAAAAGTTGTCCGCCTCAACAAGCGTTAAGACTTCAAGTCTCTAGTGAATTTTTCCCCTTGGATAGTGATAACAACATCCTTTAAAACACCAATGGGCATTGCCTTTGTCTTATTGGCCATATACAACACATTTGAAGATGGTTGTAATGGGGGCCTTCCCATTTGATTCTAGGCGTCCAGGGTGAGAACATTGACTTTCGTGCCTGTCAATTAGAATATTGCTTAGGAGCCATCCATCAACAACTGCATTCAAGGTAATCTCCTTATCGTAGTCGAGGTTGTGGGGAGGAAGGTTAGCATGCAAAACCTGCCTCTCGCGCTCTACTCCAGCGCTTGGTATCTTATCCTCAACCATTCTCCTAATAGAGGAATAATATTCTCTTAGCGCAACATCTTACACACCTCTCTGACATCATCTATATCTGACTGAGGAACCTCAGCGCTTTTCTTTTGCCCCAACTTCTTGGATTGCTCCTTTAGACATTGAATTTCCCCTTGAAGACTCCTGATTACGTCCATGGTCTCTTGATAGACTTCCTTTTGATGGGTAGGGTCCGGATACTTCCCATACACCACCTCTTCTCTTGTAATTAGTGGTCTCTGCTTTGGTATCTCCTAGTGCCGCATCCTCGCCTCGCGTCGTCACCAAGATAGGTTCTAATTCGACTCGTGCGCCGCCACCCTTGGCATCTATCATGAGTCGGCCTTCTTAACGCTTACCATTGTGGCGCCTTGTCTTTCCGGTGTTGTTGGCTCATATGTTCAAATAGCTCCGCACTCCTCATACTTGTGCTTCTTTCCACACCAAGAGCACTTGTAGTAGGTTAGGACATTCGCGCTTGTAATGCTCTGTGGACCCACAATTATAACAAGTTCCGTGAGGGAATTCACTTATTGAAAGCCTCTTCCACAAGCTCCTCTATTTGTGCATCCTTCATAGTGATGACCATCGTCCTTGGAATTGTTTGCAATGCTGGTCTGGTGCACACCAATATCAATGGCATCATGTATCTGGTCAATCAATCTACAATCCTTGGTGTCATGAGTAGTAGAGGTGCAAATCTTGCAATAGCAAGACACATTTTTACGGATCGTGCGCTGCAGTAGCGGACACCTACTTGCATCATGATCTCCATGGCAAATCTCACAGTCTACTATCATGATGCATACCGATCTCCGAGGACAACTGTCTTTTCGTATGCCCCTCTACCTCACAATCCGTGCACCATAGGCCACTGCGAGTCTCATGGGCTGAGTTTCCGAGATAGCTTCTCCAGTTGCTTTGCCATTGCAGCAATTTGAGCTTCAAGAAAAGGACTAACACCGGTATCCATGCTTTCTACGGCCTCGACGCGCAAGGAAGCCTCCAAGGCCTCGCGCAGGTCTGTGAAAGTCTTATGCGAAAGCGCTCTCCTAAAAGGCGTTATTAATCCTCCAACAAACCATTGAGCATGCTGAGAAGGATGAATATCATAAGACAATTTTGATATGAAAGTTTTAAAACACGCGTCATACTCCCGCACACTCTCTGCCATACCTTGTTGAATCTCTTTTAGTGTCTAATGCTCTTCCGTTCAAACTCAGGAATGTGGAATTCAGCTAAGAAGGCATTACACAACACAATATAATCTACTACTATCTGGTGGGGTCATACTTCCAGTACTAACTATGCGCGCGCCCCTGCAACGTTGTTGCAAACTGACTTGCCTATTGTTCCGGGGTAGTGACCCCCTTCGTGCGCCATAGCAGCTCACATTTGTGTACATGCTTTACAACATCCTCAACACCTTTGTAATTTGGTAGATGCAAAGACATTTAAAAAATACTTGTTGAGGTGGTTGAGGCCCTTGTCCGCTTGATCCAGAACCTTGATTCTCTCCGGTGTTGCATCCACCACCAGATCCACTAGATCCACCAACGCCTGTCCCTCCCGACCCACCGATCCATAGATCCGCCAAGTCCATTAGGGCCGCTAATTCCTATTCCACCGACCCACCGATTCACTCGCCGTAGGCGACAAGGGTCCTGAAGTGGTCGCGCCTTGTGTCCCCACTGTCACGCTAAACTGCACGCCAACAGCTTGTGATATTGCATTGCTACCGATGTGTGTCCGCGCCGCTTCCAGGACATGATACCCAAGTTTTGTGTACCCGAACTATGCCCAAATGTCACTCTGCACAATATACCTCCAAACACATGAAATGATCGTGCACCATAGATGTGCCAAATGTGTTGGCTAGATTTTCTGCATAGCTAAAAACCTAGGCAGTCATGAGATAAATCTCCCTCATTTACCGGTGAGGCTCCCATGTAAGATTTTGTCAATTATGTTTTCTAGTATCTATCATTGGTATTACTTTAACTATGTAGCTCATGAACCATAGCTAGACAATTTTGCAGCAAGTAAGCAGCTATAAAAGAAAGGAAAAAAACTACAGAAGAGGAAAATAATAGGAAACGAGAAGAAAGGAGAGAAGATGTGCAACCCAATCAATAGTTCACAGAGTTGATCACATGCACATAGATTAAAACAAATAGATCATGAAATACAAAATTCAAAGCAAAGGAAACTTTCAGATCTAGATCTAGAATAACACAAAGTTTATGAATAGATCTAGAAATAAATACGAGACAAATGCACCGTTGACACAAAGTTCTCTGAAATCTCTTCTCTATTCCTCTGCTTGTAGAAAGCTATCAAGGGTCTCAGCTCAAAGTCTGGAACACAAGAATGCTGATTACAAATTCCGATTCTTTAACCCGTAGGTTCTTCCTCTATTTATAGTGTATAAAGGACAATTACAAATAGGAAACTTTAAATGAATTCCCGCATGCGGAAGCTATGAAAAGGAAACAATTGGCAATCTTCCTCCTGGAATTCCTCTTTGCATGACATGCATGATTTATAACTGAAAAATAGAACCTTCTATTTTGCATGTCTACCACCTATTTCCAAGTAATTGACTTCTTCAAGTAACGACTTTTAAACCAATCACTTAAGTTTTATAATTTAATTGATTGCTCAATTACTTTGTCGGAGAAAATAAAAGAAAGAGGAAAAGAAATAAGAAGAAAGCTACAACCCTCCCAGTCTTGTTCTCCTTCCATACTCTGCATGTTGATCCAACCTGTATTGTACTTCTGCTTCATCTATTTTAGCAATGAATGATCTGAATGATATCTCTGCCGTGGATCTGAGATACTCCCATATGTTGTTGAATTCTTTCCTTTGATTCTCACCAAACTAGATTTAGAAGCGCGGATTGAGTGTGATTTGCTGCAGTGCTACCTCGACATGTCTTCCCCTTTTACCCTCAAGCTTTTGCAATTCTCGGTACATGCACCAAGTCAATGTTTGCCATAAATAATTCAGACAAAACTCATCATTTTTATTTTTAATTGCATATGAGCAATTTTAAATTCTGAAAGCACTTTGGGTGAATGCAAATACAAGTAAATTCAATGAAGGCTTCAACTGGAAGATTGGGAGCACATGCACAAGATCCTGGAAGGAATTTTCCATGCACTGACTTCTACACGGGCTGCGTTAGAAACAAGAGGATGAATTTTTGCTGGAAGCCTTTGCAATTATGAGATATGGATCTGTAAATTGGCGAATGGCTGTATCATTGACTTCAACAAATCTGGAAGCTATGCATGATTCTGCTGATCCTTTTCTTTCATCATGCTTCATCATGGCTGGAACAATCTTTGTCTGAGCTCTTTTTCTTTTAATTCTGTCGGAATCCCTTGCAATTGGATCAATTTGTGCAGATCTGACAATTTCTTCTGATTTGGAAGATATATTCAATGTACCTGACATTGATTTGAGCACCTGTGATGAATACCTGCAATTTATTCAGACAAAGATGGAGTCCATGGCATGAATACTTGATTTTTATCACCAAAATCTGCATATAAAGCCTGCTGCCCTAAAATTTGAGGCTTTGCTTGCATGCAAAGCAAACAAAAATATTATTTAATTCACCAAAGCACTTATACCAACATGCAAATAATTATCATAGCAAGAATCAAGCCATTCCAACCCTAGGCGCCAAAACTGGAAGCTCCCGACAGTGGAAAATAAACTTTAATGCAAAATCCTCCTTTTGGCGCCAAAACATGTCTGGGCTGCAATCCTCATAAAAAAGAATTAATTGCTTCTTTATTATGGCAGCCCATGCTTATATAATCCTCAACATACTATTTTTAATAATTGTCCTTCCTATTTCTGACAATTTAATTAATAAACAATCATGTTTATTCACCCAAATTGGGCGCCCAATTATGCATGCTGCTGGTTGCTTTTTAAATAATTTATTTTATTTATTTTTAGCATGCATCATTGACTTCTCCTTAGCTTTTCCACTTGCATTGACTTTCCTTCTATTTATGGCGCCAAAATTGGGTGAATAAACCATTAATAAATATTATTAATTGCATTGTTATTCACCCAAGGTGGGTCGCATTTTTTAGCAAGGGTAATTTCCAAAAATAGGAAGTCAACTTTGATGGGAATTTCTACCTGTCTTTGCAGCTCCAAAATCCCCTCTTTCACCTAAGTTGTTTGACTTTTATAATGAGAATTTTTACCTGCTGCAAGCGGTAAGAAATTCTCGATTTGCCGCCATTGCCAAAATTCCCATTGACTGAACTTAAGTGACTTTTACTTCATGGGAAAAAGTACCTGCAAGGCATAAAAAAATTCCCGCTTGCTGCCATTGCCAAAATTCCCACTTTGACTTAAAATCTTCCTTCGAAAAGTGCAACTTGCATTAAAACTGGCCTCCTTTGATAAAGTGCAACTTGCATGGGTGAATAAATCTCTTTGGTGGGAAAAGTTAGCTTGCCAGGCAGAAGAAAATTCCCATCGGTGCTTTAAGTGATTTTTCTTTATTTTATAATGGGAATTTTCACCTTGCAAGGCAGGTAAGAAATTCCTGCCTGCTACGCCTCTAATTTTCCCATCGCAGCTTAAGTGACTTTGACTTCATGGGAAAAAGTACCTTGCAAGGCAGGTAAGAAATTCCCACCTGCCTGCCACTACTAAAAATCCCATTGCAACTTACACTCATTAATTCCAGAAAATGCGACTTGCCTGGGAGAGGCTTTTTGTGCATGACTTCATCTTTTTTGGTCAGAAGCTTGCATTTTGAGGTTGATTCCTTCTGGTGCTATGTCGGTAGATGATCTCCAGATGCTTCAGCAATTAAACAAACTATACTGGTGAAAGAATTGACCTAGGGGAATTTCACAGAGAAATGGGAGAAAACCGGAGAAAACGCAAAAGAAATAAATAAAAGTAAAAAACATTGTCAGAAGTTGCAGATAATGCCCCGAATTCATTCCTGGTGAAACCCTATTGAGATGAGTGAATACTGGCATACAAAACTTCAACAGGATTCAACCGAGAGCACAATTTATTTCAAACGGGGCATTATTTATTCAATAAATAATTAAATAAAAATTTCCCATAGACAAAACTTGGTGGAGGGATAAAATGAGTTTGGGCATCTGGGTATTTGTCGAAATTGGCTCATATGATTCACTAGGAATATCCTAACATAATACAAACATCTTTTAGCAATAAAAACACAAAAAGACCCGTTATTTTAAAAGAATGATTTTTTTTTTAAATGGGTAGTCCCAGATTTTAGGGTGAAATCTGGGACACCAAAATGAAAAGTTATATCTCTTAGGTGCTGATCGGTTACTTCCACCAATATCATCTGGGTTAGTAATACTTATCTCTAGATTTGGAAAACTAAGCACCAGGGGTTGGTCACCACGCGGATTTAGATGCGTGCCAACGACTCTCCTTTCTCCAAGTGACGAGCTCTCATCGAAGTTGAAGGGGTCTCTCTCCTTGCCTAGATGGGGTAAGCCAGATAACTCAAGCTCCACATCCTCCGCTTGAACCTCAATTCCTTCCCGCAACGTCTGCCTCCATAAATCCATCGCTCCTACAACTTTGCGTTGTCTATCTAACTCCCTTTCACGAGCTTCATTATACTTGAGTTGTCTCTCTTCCCTCTCTTTTTCAGCCATGCAAGGTCTGCCATCTTCCTCCACCCTAGCTTCCTCGCCCAACACTCAGAAGAAGCTTAGCCGGCCATAGGAAATGCTTCCAAACTCAAGTGTAATGATCAGGATCTTTATAGCTAAAGGGATAACATGCAAGAATGATCCTCTTGGCTCCCTCAAGAACTCAAACTCAACAATCTCTGGACAAGAATACGTAGAAATTGTGTACTCCAAGGTGTAACTTGTCAACACTCTACTCCACCAATGATCAACAACATGTGTCCAAGTCGATCAGCATCATGCAGCCTTTGATGCTCCTCTTGGGTCCATATGCAAGGTCTATAGTACCAGCTTGATCTAGATGTATACGCCGAAAGCCATTCATACAACTCCATTGGAAAACAACAAAAGAAGGTCTCATACAACTTATGGTATAGATGTTCTTCTACCCATTTACGTGCGTCAAACTCAGGTCCATCTCTAAATCTCTAAATCTTTGATACTGTCCAAGGTCAAATGCTCTGTCATCACGCACCATTCTCACAACAACTTCAAAAGAGGTCCGGCAACGGAACCAAGATGTAGTCATTTATTTACCCTTAATACTTTTTCTAACCCCAAGCCGAGCATCAAAATCACCCAAAAGTGGGAGTTGGGGCTCACCCGAGGCATGCGTGGGTGCTGAGCCCCTCTTTTATGTGAGCTTTGTGAGAAGGTTCCGCCATTAATGGAGGATGGTTTGCAGAAGTAGAAGTACATTCACTTATTTAAAAAGGTAGAAGGTGCAACTAACAGATCCACACATTAATGCATTACAAAAGCTAAATAACATTTGTAAGAAGCATAATAAACTAGATTTGGGCCATGATAAGTCATATAACACAAGGGTTTACACCCATAAAGAAGTTATACAGAACGAACCCACATATATATTGATTTAAAATAGTTCTGGTAGCCACATTACAGTCAAAAGGGTCATCTCAGACCATATACATAAAATGATAGAGACTTAACTTCTGTAAGCTTCTCTGATATGAGATCCTAAGCATACTTTTCCTTGCTCTAACCCTTGTTACATATCCCAGTACCCATGCATATGCTTATGGCACCCCTTACAACCCTTGGCACTAAGTGCTCTAAACCCCAGCATTCTCTATCAGCAGTTCGTCACTCTCCTTCTCTTTCTCTGCATTTTGTGTGTGTCTGTCTTTTACTTCTCTCTATCTCCCATTTCTTTGTCTTCGTTTCTCATCTCTGTCTCTCTACCCGAGCATTTCTTTATATAACATCAACACCCACTTGCCATGCCTTCTCCAACAAATTGCGTGTCAAGTGTCCTAAATGTGGTCCTCCACGTGGTGAATGCTTATCCTTTTGCAAACCCTCCACTCTCTATAATGATGTCTTTTGGGAAAATTCCCAGGGTATATCCTTTTCTTGACCTCTAAGGTTCCAGGTCAGCACCTTATCCACTCATCACTCCTCACATTTTTCCTCAAGTGCCCCTATAACGCCAAATATGAATAAGTCCTTTAAACACCGTGTTCTTCCTTTCATGTGCGCCCCATTTTACTGGTTTCACTTAAACCATTCTTAAACCCCTTTTCCCCGCACGCTTTCCCTTGAGCGCCCTTCTTCTTATCGGGTCAACTGCGTGCGTGCGCCACTTTGGTACTTAGCCAATATTCCATGGCCCAACATGTGTGTGTGTGTGTGTGTGTGTGTGTGTGTGTGTGTGTGTGTGTTTATATGTTTTTAATTTAATTTTAGCCAATTATTGATTGTAAATTTGTTTTTGACAATGATTACTTATATGAAATGTCAAATTATTTAAATTTGTTTTAGTCAAATTTAATCATGAATTCTATGGCTGATTTTTTTGGAACCGAATTTTTAGGAACTTTATCCTTCACGAATTCGAATGCGAAAATGCTTAGCTATAGACCCCCTCATTTATTTTTTTTTGTCCTTGTCTATGGCTGTTGCAAATTGTGAATCTCCTCACCATCACTACCCTCTTTGCTGCTTATTGTTGTTTTGTTGAAAACTCAAAACACATTTGTAAGTGCAATCATAGAACAAAAAATAGACCTCCCCAAGTGTTCAAAACTTTGAAAAAACACACCTTGAATGATGTATTTCAATGCTCTTTTGCCTTCTACTCATTATTGTTCAGTAATGTTCCTTTCTAGGGCTGAAATTGGAAAACAAAGAAATAACGCAAAACCCAAATGAGAGTAATCTGATTTTTATGACAACATATTTGGAAATGTAAGAAACCCTAAAGCAGCTTGAATTTGGTGTCACCCATTTCATCCTGAAATTTGACTACTCTATCCGAAAAAATTTTTTCGTACTTTTAAAATAATGGGTCGTTTGTGTTTTTATTGCAAAAGTTCTTGTATTGCGTCAAGATATTCCCAAAGAGCCATATTAGCCTTTTTCGCCAAATACCCAGATGCCCAAAATTGTTATATTCTGTCGTCGGGATTTGTCTGGGAAATTTGTATTTAATTATTTTGAGCCCCATATGAGGCTATTTGCGCTCCGTTTTAACTCTGTTATGATCGAACATACCATTATTCCTATATACCAGAAGGGTTTTAACTAAAAATAAGTTTTGGGCTTTATTTGTAACTTTTGGCAATTTTTCGTGTTTTTGTGTTGTCCCGTTTCATTTTCTGTGAAATTT
Source organism: Taxus wallichiana var. yunnanensis (assembly GCA_018340775.1). Taxonomy (NCBI): domain Eukaryota; kingdom Viridiplantae; phylum Streptophyta; class Pinopsida; order Cupressales; family Taxaceae; genus Taxus; species Taxus wallichiana. The sequence continues at coordinate 319,390,732 of CM031234.1, read as the reverse complement.
CTCTAGAACAATTCCTTTGCGGGTAAGCCCGATTTTTGGCCTGGAGCAGCTGGAAAACATATACGCACATTATGCCCGGAGGAAGTCACCATCGGAGGTCTGGATCACTGGGAAAAAGCGAAGTCGTGCAGAAAAGCCCCTGCGGGGATGGGCGCATTTTTGGAAAACAAAGGATTTAAGCTGCAATGGGAAAAATAGAAGCCGCAGGCATGATGGGAATTTTATACCTGCCTAGCAGGGTACTTTTTCCCATGTTATAAAATTCACTTAAGCTGCAGTGGGAAAAATAGAAAGCGGTGGCGGTGGAAATTTTGTACTGCTACAGGATACTTTTTCCCATGATATAAAATTCACTTAAGCTGCAGTGGGAAAGTTAGAGGCTGCGGCGGTGGGAATTTTGTACTGCCACAGGTACTTTTTCCCGTGATATAAAATTCACTTAAGCTGCAGTGGGAAAGTTAGAGGCTGCAGGCAGGCGGGAATTTATTGCCTGCCTTGCAGGTAAAAATTCCCATGGTGAAATAAAAGAAAAGTGACTTAAGTGAAATTACGGGATTTTATTGCCTTGCCTTGCAGGGTAAATAATCCCATTGTCAAAGTCAAATCACTTAAGTGGATCATGGGATTTCCGGGGCTGCCTTGCAGGGTAAAGAATCCCATTGTCAGAAATTCTTAAAAATAGAATTCTATTATGCAAAAAAGTGCGACCCACCTTGGGTGAATAATAATGCATTAAATAAATATTTGTTAATATTTATTCACCCAATTTTGGCACCCAGGCTTGTGGAAAAGTCAACAAAAGCAAAGGGGAATAAATCAATTGGAAATAGAATTCCAAAATTAAATAAATTTAATTTATTTAATGCAGCCCCTTTTGAGAAGGAATTAATACTTTTTAAAGTATTAAATGATTATATTAATTCCTATTTTCAGTGGCTATGGTCAAAGCACACTGTGAAGCTTAAGTGAAGTGAAGTGTGGATGATTAAATTGAATTAATTTAATTGATTGGATGGTTGTCCTTAAACATGCTATATTTAAAAGAGAAGAGCTTGATTTTTAATTAATTAATTGCCTTTAATTGTTAGGGCAATTATTAATTATAGAATTGTGAGGGTTATATAAGCATGGGCAGCCATATGGGTGAATTATTTAATTCACAGGTAAAGAATTGCAGCCAAGAGGAAAAGTGCGCCCCCATTTGAAGAAGGATTTTGCTCAGGCAAGGTGGCAACAAGGCTAAAAGCTTCCAGATTTGGCGCATGCTTTGAAGGAGGTTGATCTTTGTCTGCATAATTGTTTGCACAGGTGTTACAGGAGCTCAGGTGTTGTTGAAAGGATTCATGCTCTCTTTATGTGCAAATTAAACACCATTTTTTTGGGGCAGTAGGCTTGAAAAGTGCAGATTTTTACAATTAAAATTCACTATTCATGCTCCGGTGGCCATTTTTGTCTGAATAAATTGCAGGAATTCATTACAGGTGCTTTACAAAGGAAAATGAGCTTTTATCAATGTCCAATACATTGCATATATCCTCCGAATCTGAAGAATTGTCCAGATCTGCACCAGTATTGAAGAAATCCGGCCAAGTAAGAAGAAAAAGAATTATTCAGACGAAGATAGACAAAGCTATGGCGAAGAAAGATGAAAAAGAAAGCACAACGGAGTCATGCATCACTTCTAAATTTACAGATATTGGAGACACGGATCTAGGCTCGAAACCTCTTGCTGAATTGATAGACAAATCCAGAGCAGGAAAGACTTCACTCATGCGTGCAGGAAAAACTTCACTCATGCGTGCGATTAAAAGCAATGGAATTATTCGAGTTGCAGCTTTTCCATCCATAGCCCAGTTGCCAAAGTTTGTTATGCAGGTGCAGATCCATATCCAGATGCAGATGCAAATCCATATGTAGATCCAGATCCAGATCTCATAGTTGCAAAAGCTTCCGGCACAAAGGCTTCATCCTCTTGTTTCAATGTAGCCCGTGAAGAAGTCAGTGCATTGAAAATTCCTTCCAAGATCCTGTGCATGTGCTCTCATCTTCTAGTTGAAGCCTTCATTGAATTTTCATTCACCCTGAGTGCTTTCTAGAATTTTTAATTGCTCATATGCAATTAAAAATAAGGATGATGAGTTATCTACGGCCAACCTTGCATTGATGCATGTACAATAGAAGAACTGCAAAAGCTTCAAAGGATAAAAGAGAAGACAATGCGAAGGCAAAATTCCAGCTTGCTTCCAATTCCAACTGCTTCCAATTCCAGCTTGTTTCCAGATCCAGCTACTCCCAGATCACCTTTGGTGAGAATCAAAGGCAAAAGAATCAAATTTGTGGCATGAAAAAAGACAAAGTCAGCTTTCCTCTTCCTTCTTTCCTCCGACAAAGTAATTGAGCGATCAATTAAATTATACAACTTAAGTGATTGGTTTAAAAGCCATTACTTGAAGAAGTCAACTACTTGGAGATAGGTGGCGGACGTGCAAAATAGAAGGTTCTATTTTCGATTCAGAAATCATACTTGTCACGCAAAGAGGAATTCCAGAGGAGGAAGATTGCGATTGTTTCTTTTCCGACTTCCACATGTGCTTAGTTCAACTAAAGCTTCCACTTGTAATTGCTTCCTCTACATTCTATAAGTAGAGGAAGAACCTTCAGTAAACAATCGAATTTGTAAGCAGCAATCTTGTGTTCTAGACTTTGTCTTTGAACCCCGAGAGCAACTTGGAGCAAAGGAATACAAAGGAGCAGTTTTCCTGGAGAATTTTGTGTCACGGTGTCTTGTGTTTCTTGCTTTTAATCTTAGATCTCTTAATAGACTTTGTGTTATTTTAGATCTGATCTAGAGCTTCCCTTTGTTTTATAATTCATGTGTTCATATCTATTAAGTTTTTCTATGTGCATGCAATTAGCTCTGCTTTATCTACTAATTGGGATGCACATCTTCCCCATTTCTTCTTCTCTCAGATTTCCTTTACTTCCTTCTTCTATAAAATACTTCCTTTCTTGAACTCTTTAACACTTTGCCGTAACTTCTTAGTTATGGTTCATGAACTAAGTGGTTAAAGTAAAACCTCGATAGATAATAACACATTTTTATTGACAAATCGACACGGAGCCTCACCGTTAAATGAGGGAGATTTATCTCATGATCGCCTAGGTTTTGTGCTATGCAGAAAATCTAGCCAACATAATTGTATATACACTTTTAGGGCATCAAACACCTTTGAAACTAGCTGAAAATGGATGTATAAATTCTCCTAAATATTATATTCAACCAATGGAATAAACATCAAGCAAAAGTACTCCAAAACATATGCAAATTATGAAGTTCTACCTAGCTGTAATTAAATTAATGACAACAAAAATACAACTCACAATAATGGTTAGAAAAGGAGATTCCAATCCCAAAAATATCATGAAAGTGTGAAATCAACCTCTAAAATTATGAGGAAGATGAATATTCCAATTGCCAAGATGTGCCCTAGAAGGCACCCAACTCCTCCAAGCAAGTCGCTACCCTAGGAGAGGGTCCAAAATTGATGTAGAAACCTTAGTAGCTCTTCTCCTATCAAACCCTAGCTGAAAACCAACAACATCACTTTCCTAGGAACCACCAATTGAAGAGTTTTCGTTCTTCAATTTGAACAAGGGTTTCATCCTTGTATGCCACACCAAAGGATTTTCACCCCTTAGTGGAAGGAATTGAGCAATCAGCCCAAAACCATGCAAGTATAATTTTAATGATAAGATAGATGCCCAAAATGAGTCCAAGCGACCCCTTTTATACCCTTTTGGTGGCGCCAAAACCAATAAGGGAGTCTTCCCTCATGACCGACCTCATAAGGATGTTTGCTTTTAACTTTATCTTTGGCTTTTCACCTCTTCAACCCAACCAACCTGACTTATTGTTCTTGGTTGGTTCTTTCTTGCCAAAAACTTTCCCTTCCTAGTAATGATCTCTTCCCTCGACTATCCAGTTGTTCTCTTATTTGTTGTTTTTCTTAGTATTAAGGGTCATAATCCACTTCTTAGTTTAGACATGGTTGGATTATTTGTTTGTTTGTTGTCTTGGATTTTAATTCTTCTTTGTTGTTCTCTTTTATTTGTTGTTGTCAATCCCCAAACAATACACATCCTTGGTGTACCTCTTGACAATGGGGATAAGGCATATTGTTAGTAAGTTTTTAACTCAAAATTCATAAATCTCTTCAATGAGGTCTTTCCCTTTCTTTGTCTTCCTCTTCCTTCTTCATGTGCTCCTCATACTACTAGTGGATATTTTCACACTCTACCTCTCATTGTAGTGAGTGAGATAGGCTAGCAGATGGATGTGCAGGTGCTTGACATACTCATTCCACACCAAGCTGGTGGAAACTGTTTTGAGGAGTTCATGTTTTGAAATTCCTTCAAGGTCAAGTCATTTTTGGCCAAGACCTAGATCAAATTGAGGTATGTCACCAATTCTTCCTCCTTTCTATAAGCTTTTCTCACGTTTGTGGACAACTATGAGAAAATAAGGCTTTTCTTGACTCGTGATTCTCACGAACAATTGATCGATTAAGTAATTGGAAAGAACTAAAAGTGTAGGTTGCAAACTTAAACTCAACAATAATAACATAAATCATTCACATTCAATGGAACACAATAGAGTACATTGCACATAAAACAATCACATCACACATAGAGGAACAATATGGCAAATAAAGCCCTTTCCCTTATTTGCATTAAAAAGGTCAGGCTTGACTTCACATAACGTTCTAGCAATGATGCATTGGATTGATATGCATAACACGATCCTTGTAGAAATCTATATTACAATTCGCCATTGAGTAGGTGCGACAGTTTGTATAAACCACCGTCGAAACTACCCACTCAGTGAAAACTTAAAGTAACAACCTGTAATTCAGAAGTACTCCTTGATCCACTCTGACAGTGGCAAAATATTCATCAAACAAGATGTACACAATTACTTTGATTTACTAAAATTTCCTAGAAAAGATGAGCTGAAAAAAATGAGATACGTAAGGAGGGAATTGTATACATTGTTAGGGAAGGAGATAATGTAATTTTCTATTTGGCATAGGATAGCTTAGAGAAATGCAGTGTGTTCATTTTCACCCATATCTAATTCTTATACCTATAGCAAACCACTCTCTGCCGTGAGATTGGCCTTGAGCAGTGATAAATTGATTTTCTTTTAAATTGTCAATAATTGATCGAGTTTCTCCATTTTTCTTCGAGATTTTTTAATAAGTGATTCACATTGATTCTCGATTCTCTGCCCATTTTTGCTGTTTCAACAATATTCAAGGCTGTCAAATAGCATTCATCACCATTAGTATTCCTCATTCATGTTTGACATTACAAATTAATATACATGTAATCTTTTCTGGTATTATTTTTATGGATTGTCCAATTTTTAATATACAAATAGACTTATTAAAATAAAGAAAGATAAGACCTTACCCTTCTTTGAGTTCGAAGAAGGGTAAGGTCTTATCTTTCTAAGTTTTCACTTTCGTGTGTACAGTATTCCTCATAGATATGAAATACATTTTATTATCTATAGGGATGATCCTAATCCGGAATAAGAACCATAGAAAAAGATACCTATTAAACCAATCACGAGAATACCAGTTAAAGTACCTATCAACCAAAGAGGGATCCTTCCGGTGGTATCAGCCATTTTTCTTACTTCCTTTCAAATTTTATTAAGTAGTCATGCTCAAGACATAAACAATTATTATATTGAGTATTAGTTTTTTCCAAATTGGGTGAGAAAGAATATTCTACACTGTTCCTAATTGAAAAAGTAATTAGAGAATAGAACGGCAAGTACAAAAATGAGTAACAACCCCCAATAGAGGCTGGTACGATTCAATTCAACATTTTGTTCGTTCGGGTTTGATTGTGTCATTAGATAGCTCCGTGATTTAGTTTATATAGAGTTTATCGTTGTATGAATTGCATTGTTGATATTGATCCCAAGAAAAAACTGTAGGTACAGCTAGTCCGTGAACGGCCACCATCTAACTGTAAAATTGGATAGGTTCTATCTATAGTCATTAGTACCTCCTAAAAAGATCTAGATCTAGTAAATTCATCTAGTTGCTCTAATGAATCAAAGCGACCGAGTTACTAATGGAACCTCTTGTCGACTTTACTGTGAAATATTCATTCGGCCGAGGGCTACCGAATACATCATAAGCTAAACCCGTACTAACAAATAACCAACCTGCAATGAATAGGGAAGGTATAGTAATGCTTATGGATAACCCAAAGTATCGAATACTGGTAATAATGTCAGCAAAAGCGCGTTCTCCCGTATTCCCAGGACATGCTAAGCTCCACTCCATATATTATTATAAAGTCAAGGGAATTTGGTCCCATGAAAGAGAGATCGAGAAAATGGAAAACTACTGATATCTTCTACAATCCTTGTTTTATTGTCAATATTATACCAAAGGTATATTTGAAGTATCTTGAACCAAAGATAACTAGCCTTCTTCTAACATAGCAATACAATTTTGGTTAGGTTAATATCGAAAGGGAGTGGGATAGAATGATTCTGCTCACGTCGGAGCTTCCAACTCTATTTGGTCAATGAATCCATCTCTTTTTTTTTTTTTTTTTTATTGGGCATTTTTTTTTTTGACTCGGACAGAAATTAGATAATCCCGTATGTTTCATGATACGTCCGGAAAATATCATGTCTCAAAATTGTATTGTAACAATTGAACATATAAATTATGGGAAAATGAATTTCGATTTCATCTGAGCAGAATAATCATTGTCTTGGTTTTCGGTTATATAGGTGGTATAACTAGAATACATTAATGTCACTTCAAGAAGTGGATCATTAGTGTTACTGTATGTAATAGTATCGTTGGTGAAGTTATGCCGTGAACTTAATGGTTCATTAACATAGAACTTTGAGTTGAGAACCGAGTGTTACTAATCTCATTAATAGAATAGTGAAATATTCTCTGTGATATTATTTTGTACGAATTGTAAATACAAGTTATTCCTATTTTTTTACAAGAGAGACAGGATGGAATATCAGTCTTTGCTTACAAGCCATATGAAAAAGTGAATCTATATAGAATATACGAATATATTCTATTCGCATGAATGGATTTCGTTTGCACTGTAAAGAGGTTTTTTCGTTCCAATCTTTCGAACAGATTGGTAGAGATTAATCATTGTTAAATTCAATGATCTCATATTTATTAGTTTATAATAATATAATAATATTAGTTTATATTTAAAAATTACGTTTTCTAATTTGTAATTTGCCGAGTGGTTACACAATTGGCATTTATTTTATTCATGGGTTGCTCAATATCAATAAATTTGAGGATTATATTTTTGGTTATTCCAAAAAATAAATATAATATCTTTTATTGTCTATTCCCTTAATGTTTGTATAATATTCATACATTTTATATTCTTTATACAAATTAGTAATTTGTTATAATTGAATTAACACTTTGTAACATTTAATTTTTTTATTATTCTGATCCTATCTTACAAAAGTAAATAAATTTAGGTAATTGCACGATAAAGATACACATCAATCATATTCTTTCCATTAAGTCCTTCCAATGTCTACTATTATTAGTTATTTCATTTTTTTATTAGTTCTGCTTATTTTAACCTTAGTCCTATTCATAGGTTTAAGTAATATACGACTTATTTGAAATACTTATTTGAAATTAAATAGGAATAAAACCTCTTCGTTCGCTTAATCAAGAAGTTTTCTCAATTCAAAATTGATTGAGATTTCTAGTAAGTCTGGGTTACTATCCGGGGTAGCTATTAATCTTTACTTCCTTTTTTTAATCAATATGATTGAAGTTTTGTTATCCGGAATTGTGTTAGGTCTGATTCCTATAACTTTGGCTGGATTATTCGTAACTGCATATTTACAGTACCGACGTGGTGATCAATTGGATATTTGAGATCATTTTTATCGTGAATGAATGAGTCTCCTACTGATTCTGGGAGATAAGATTTCATTGACCATTCTAATTTATGGAATGATCAATTCAAAAGATTGGACCAATAAAAAAAGAATCGCGCTCTGTAGGATTTGAACCTACGGCATCGGGTTTTGGAGACTGCGTTCTACCGCCTTGACCGAACTAAGAGCGCTTTCTTGGAAAAACTAAAAAATACAAAATGATAAAAAAGATCATTTTACAACAAATCACTGGTTATTTATGTTCCAGTGAATCAAAATAACTGGAGCTTTTTGTACGAAAAGGACTAGGTAGGGATGACAGGATTTGAACCTGCGACATTTTGTACCCAAAACAAACGCGCTACCAAGCTGCGCTACATCCCTTTTAATTGTTAGTCTTTAACATTATTTATAATATAATTTATATTTATTTTCTTCCACATTTATCTATTTGGGTCTACTCTATAAAACGAGAATATAATAGACAATATGTCTATTAATTATGGATTATTTGATAATAGAATATGTTCTGTTACAGAAAGGAATAGAAACATTGCCCAAATCATTTTACAGATTGTTCGGAGTCCCCAGGGACTGATAAACTATGGGTATAGTTGACCATATAAGATATGCATCCGGATTGATAAGGAAAACTTACGAACAATGCGAGATATAAAGACATACCTTTCCACAGCGCCTGTGCTAGCTACTTTATGGTTGGGATCTTTAGCCGGTTTATTGATTGAGATAAACCGCTTTTTCCCAGATGCTCTTACTTTTCCCTTTTTCTTATTCTAATTCTCCTGCAACTGCGAAAGGAAAAAAAGATGCTAGATCAATTTTCTACTTTTATTCTTGTATAAAGAATAAGATGGATTAAATATCCCTATCCGAGTTTGTAACTCAAGGGAGGATATATAGAATCAAACAAAATAGAAATTTATATCCAAAAGTTCCTTCTACAAAATAATAGTATTATTGAAAATTAATAATAAAGATTTTATTACGAGAATGAATTAAGTAATAAAATCTTTAATCATTCTACGACAACTTCTATCCCTTTATCTTTCTTCTCCTTTTCGAAATTGAAAAAGCGAAGTATATTCAATATATCTAATATAGAGTAAGTTTATGGCCAAGGGTGGAAATGTAAGAGTAACAATTACTCTTGGCTGTCAAATAGCATTCATCACCATTAGTACTAGTCTTTTGTGATAGTCATTTTCAGTCCCAACTCTTTATATTATTGTCTTGCTGTATCATGTCATGTTTATATTTTCTACTTTATCATTATTTTTAAATCAGTACATAACTCATTTCCAAATTTTTTTATTATGTTTTCACCTTTCTTTAAACTGCAGCTAATGTCGAAGTTATTAATTTTCTTGTATATTTCTTTATTAACCTTTCTTTGTTTAATTTTTTTATGTATTTTAATTTCCTTATAACTTCAATTATAGATTTATCTACATGAAAAAAAGAAGAAGAAAAATTAAACTAAATTTTGATTAGCAGCTGAAACATTAAATTAGCAAACACTTAAAAAGATTACTTGAATAATGACCAAGGAAAGCAGATTAATTTTTTTCTTGAAGATGAGGTTGCTAAAAACTGGAACAAGGGTAAACCATGAGTACCTACTACATAGTACATACCATGATAGAGGTGTTCAATTAAAATTAATTTCACGCAAAGTTTAAAAAATAAAATTTAACATTTAATCTTCTGAATTGGACCTATATTCTTGGGGCTCCAGATTGGGATGGGTCTCCAGGATTCTATGGAGAGGGTTCAAACTGTCTACTGAATGGTTGATACTTTTGTCGTTGGCTATTCCTGACCAAGATGTTGGTCCTGGTATTTATCCTTGATCTTCACCAGCCTAGTTTTGTTTAGGGGTTTTCCCCACACGTGGCTATTTGTTCTTGCATTTGCACCATATTTTTGGGATTTAATTGTTTGGGGTTTACACTATCTAGTTGTGTTTATATTGTTTACTACTTAGTGCTCAGTAACTTTCCGGAACCGAGTACTGTCATGCTGTCCCTTTTTATAGTAAAATGATAGTTGCTGTTATTCATGTTTCTTTAGTGCTTTGTACTCAATTAATGTTTTTGTAATCTAGGGTACCATCAACATACTTTTGGTCATATGTAGACATTGAGTAATTTATCTTTCTTTCTGTTGTAACTTCTTTTTTATCCATAATTCTATCCCAAAGTTTAATGATCTCAAAATAAACCATTTTTATGGACTTTTGTTGTGACTGCATCATGGCCTGTGCATCTCTCTTGATCGTTGTAAAATTTGATTCAACATTCAAAATAATAATCTCTCAGAACTTAAATATAATTTCTTTCTTTCTATTGTCATTGAAATTTGAATTTACTCTTAAGAGTCCATTGATCTACTTTGGACATTTGTGGGCATTATTAAAATCTCTTTCATCATAACTTTGAACTTGCAAATATAATAGCATAATCCGTATTTCCGTTAACTTAATTAGCTGAAACTACTGCACAGAAAAATTAATGAACCGAGTTTGAAAATATCAAATTCCTGATAGCTAGCATCACATTCTTCTAATCTTATGAATTGGGTATATCCATTTTCAGTAACTTCTCCAATAATAAAGAATTTTGGCTTAGCCCTTGATGAACCGTAATATCCAGTTTGCATGGAAAAGCGGTTTCTTTCAAATTTGAATGGAGATTTCTTATTACCTTTTCTTTTTCTGTATCACAACTCATCCTTAAAAATAATGTACACTGATTTTTGCCAAAGACTGCAAAGAAGTGTCACTTAAGAAGAATTTATGATTTATGGAGATTCCATTTTATAGCTACTACTGCAGCCTACTTTATAGATTGTTATTTCCCATGGACCAGCTAGGACTCGAACAAGATACGTTTCCTGCATGCTGGGGTGTTCTACCATTGTGCTACAGGCCCTTTTGTGTCTGGGGCTTTTGGCAAGCCCCTTTTTATTGTTCAGGTGTGGCTCATTTTCTACAACACCCCATTGAGAGACACCTTGGTTCTCGAGGTTCCTACTCTGGCTCTGATACCGTGTTAATTTTCCATGGACCAGTTAAGAATCAAGCCTAGGAACCACCCATTTGCATGTTGGGGTGCTCTGCCATTGAGCTACAGAACCTTTTGTGACCAGGGCTTTTGGTAGCTTCCTTTTTGGTTCTGGGGAGTATTATTTTATTTGGCACACCATTGAGCTGCTCTTTGGTGCTCAGGGATCCAATTTTTACTCTAACACCATGCTATTTTCCATGGACCAGCTAGGAAAATGCCCACTTAACATTTCAAACAAACCCAATCATCTAACAGCTTTTGAGATCTTGTCCACAAATTCACAAAAGGTGTTATTGCGTAAGAGAAGCAGGCAGGCGTATTTACTAAGCCAAAATCCATTCCCTGAGATGTAAAGGTTCTTTAATGGGAAAATGTTCTTTAATTCTTGTGTGCTGATCTCCAATAAAACAGAATATAAAAGCTGGTGAAGAAATCTTTCGTAATAAATGAGTCAACTTTGAGAACTCTCCATTAGCTGACACCTTTATTTGAGGCCCAAGAAAAGTGTCTTAACTATGGATCCAAACTTTGAACACAATTTCAGCCATGAAAGCATACCATGAATGGAGTTCGATGCAATCTGGATTTGAATTCTAAATTCAAGAACATTTTCAAATAACAATGTCATCTGAATTTGACGACTTAGCCAACTCAATATCCTCTGATATTGGGATAATGTTGTTGAGAATGAATCTACCTTATTTATCAATTGTAGTAACCCAATATTAGTTTGGCATCTAAGGGATTCATCCTGCCAACAACATTGGAAATTAGTGTAGGCAGAAAGAAAGAAATTATATTAATGTCCATGAACGACCAAAAGTAGGTCAATAGGACATGATATTACATCCAGTTACAATACAAAGTGCCAGGGTAAAAGAACCTTAGAACAGAAAACTAACCAAGTAAAAATGAACTGAAGTACTAAAAATAAATGAGCGGTGTAAACCCATGAAATAAATCCGAAATCCATGTGGTTAACATACCAATACAATAGCCATGTGGTGGAAGCAAGACCCCTAAAGCGCGTGGTCTGATGAAATTCATAAAGACTGGAAGCGAGTCCTGCCATACTTCTCTGTCAAAAAGCTAACCAAGTAAAAAAACTGAAGTACTAAAAATAAACAAGGGTTGTCAACCAAAAGTAATAAAACCCAAATCCACGTGGTCAACATACCAATACAAAGAGCTATGTGGTGGAAGCAAGTTTCCCCAAAGAGCACAGTTTGATGAAATTTGTAAATACTTGAAGTGAGTTCCATTATACATCTCTGTCAAGATTCGAGTTGTAACTTTAATATGATTTATTTCAGTGCTATTACAAGTTAATGATTCAAGCATTTTTATTTTAGAATAGCTAAGGGTTATATGTCTATTCCTAGATTTTGTATTCATATTAAAGAATAATTTCTATTTGCAAGAGTCAGGGATTTAACCAATGATGTTGAATGTGATTTTGGATAGGAAATCTATGGATACGTACAAATTTCTGTATCTCCATATTTTGTTTAATGCAATCACAAGTTCCTTTTTTTTGTAACAGCAAGAGGATGGATATTTGCTGGATTTGAAGATACCATTACTGCCTAGTAAATCACAAAAGGAGGGCCTTGAAGAGAAACATACATATTTACTAGTAGTCATAGAAGCTCAAAAGAGAGACGAATTTAGCAGGACTGAAGTTGACAAAGAGACTGGAGTACAACTTGGTGCTATAGAATCCGTTTCACCTTGTTGCAACTTCATACAAGCAGTATTTGTAATGCCCCTTTCCATGCTGAATCTTAACACTAAAGGAACTTGCTCAAATCCAAATATTAAACTGAAGCAAAACTAAAATTAAATTCTCAAACCCTAGCAGTAGGCTGTAAACATATTTTTATAATAGAAATCAGCCACAAACTTGTTGGAAATAATATAGAAACCCTTCAAAATATTATTCTTCAAAGCGGGAATGAATTGCAAAGAAAAGTACTGGAGATAATATCAGCTGGAAATTAATTATCAACAACAAATACTATTTACAAATATGGCTGGAAATGAAGAATTCCAAGCCCAAACTCAAGTACAAATGAAGATTTCAGCTGCTAAAAATAGGAGGAACACAATGATGATTGAATTTGAAGTTGTTGTGCCCTAGAACACCCCAAACTCCACCTTAGGGCAGGTTACCATCCTAGGAGAGGGTTTGAAATTGCCTAAACAGCTAGTTTGAAACCCTTGCAAGCTCAAACACGGACATGTGTGGCTGTCCCACTCTCAAAACCATGCAAATTTAACTGTCTTAGTTGTGAACGATGCTCTAGTCTTGATAAATCTAATTGAAGCACAAGTGTGACCTATATACGAGATCACCAATGAAAATGTGAGGGTTTCCGTCTTCAAATTTAAGTACTATTGAGCGATTTCGTCCTTAATAGACCTCTATGGCGGGTTTCCATTCCTAAATGAATGAGAGAGAGCAAAACGTGCTCCAACTCTAAGAGAATAAATTCCAAAGCATGCATAAACATCTTCCAAGCCAAGCGACCCTTTAAATAGCTAGAGGTGGCGCTAAAAACCAAATAGAATCCTCCTAAAGAGGACCGACCCCCTCCTTGGGGGACGAAAATATTGCAACGACATAGGAGGAATCGACAAATCTAAAATATGATCATCACTATCATACCTTAGGTTACTAAGAAGGAGCTCACCCTCCTTTGCTGAATTGGGATTTGTGGAGACACCTCCAACCCTTCTATCCTTGTGACTCCCAATATTCTCTTCAAACACATGCCCCTTCACAATGTTGTTATGAAAATCAGTCAATGACTCATCCTTAGGAAGTTCAAAGGATGGTACATGTGCCTCTATCTTGAGCTCTTCGCATTCAACTAGTAATGCCCTTTTTGTTTCGATTTCTTCACTATTTTGCTGCCACATGCAATCATTGGAAATCAATAAAACATCATCTATTGTCAAAGAATCTTTACCTTCACAATGTTATGAAAATTAGTCAATGACTCATCCTTAGGAAGTTCTAAGGATGGTACATGTGCCTCTATCTTGAACTCTTCGCAATCATCTAGTAATGCCCTTTTTGTTTCGATTTCTTCACTATTTTGCTGCCACATGCAATCATTGGAGATCAATAAAACATCCGTGATGTCCCCTTTTTATACGAATGGGGATTTCAACAAACTTCAACACAAATCAAATCAAGAAGGATTAGATCCTTTTGATTCAACCTCAAATAACCCAATGTCAGCTAATTACAACCCAAAATGGGGTTGGAAGTAGCCAAGGTGATGGGTGAGATGGGAGAATCAATTGGAATTCAAATCTTTTCTATTTCTGATTTTTATAACAGATATTAAATTAAAAGAGCTTGCAGACAAGCTGAAACTTCAAAAATCAGAACTTAATCAATACTTCATCTTTTCACTTGAAACAAAGTGCATCATAAACTAGATTTTTAGACCTTTCCGATGCACTAACAATCATATTTTTCTGATCATGAAAACCCTTCCAAAACAGGCCCAAAAATTCTAGATCTAGTCGTTAGGGTTAGGGAAAAATGATTTAAATTATTCCAGCCCTTTTTTAGCTTCCAAACACACCAAATAAACTCCTCTTGCTCGAAATAAATGCTAACATGAACTAGATTTCAGATCTGACTCATTTACCATCAAAACATACCAAAATAACCTCCAAATCAAGTCGCCATAGCTAGGAAAAACACAGCAGTGAACAATAGTAGCAAAATAACTCAAACCCTTCAAAGATCACTTCTAAAATAAGCAAGAAACATGCAGATTTGCCCTCTAAATAAATGCGCCAACCTCTAGATCAATTCGCCAAGCTTTAGGAGGATTTATCATGCATAAAAACACTCAACTATCATACGCTAGGGTTAGAAATGGGCATAACTAGCAATAACACTTCCACAATGACACAAGAAGGCTTCACACTCTCCAAAATATGGTGGTGTTGATCAAACACCTTTGTTATGAGAACTCATGGGCATACATCCCTCTTCAAGCATGAAGATAAATTGAATATAATCAACAACATGTCTTCAAGAGGTTGCCCTCATCTTCTTTTATATCTTTACTTTTGAAATCTCCAAGTTTCCCTCCTCTTTTTGGCGCAAATCTTTATGTAGGAGAGTTACTTTTAAAAATAGTCTTCTTTCCTGAAAGTCAAACTCCAAATAGAACATTAATTTCCCCTTTTTATTATTTGAAATAAAAATATAAGAGGAGAATTAATATTTAATTTAAAAATAAAGGAGTTATGACATTTTCCCAATTTTTATCCTTTAATCCATGGGAAAGGTGGATTAAAGGTCTTCAATATTTAATTTAATTAATGTCCCGGAAAAGGGGACATTACAACATCATCTATTGTCAAAGAATCTTTAGCTTTGAGCTTCTTTTGTACTTGGGCCTCTTTCTTCATCACAAAGGGAGAATTCTTTTCGCTTGGGATGGAACACATTTGCCACTTTCCGTTGTACGGTAGATTCCTCCATGGGATGTTCTCTCTCCATGCTCCACCATTACAATTTGGAAATTATTTTCTTCTTCCTTTCTTAAGACATGTTGAAGATCCTTCTGTGGTCCTTGAGACCTAGGCTCAGCCTCCTTGATCTACCTTTTCTCACTCCTTTGAACTCTGCGAGTGATATGGCTTCTTTTGTTCTTGGGCCTCTTTCTTCATCACAAAGGGGGAATTCTTTTCGTCTTGGGATGGAACATATTTTCCACTTTCCTTTGGCACGGTAGATTCCTCCATGGGTTCTCTCTCCATGCTCTCGAGCCTTGATCTACCTTTTCTCACTCCTCCGAACTTGCAAGTGATATGACTTCTTTTGTTCTTGGGCCTCTTTCTTCATCACAAAGGGAAAATTCTTTTTGTCTTGGGATGGAACATATTTTCCACTTTCCTTTCGCACGGTAGATTCCTCCATGGGTTGTTCTCTCTCCATGCTCCATCATTGCAATTTAGAAATTATTTTCCTCTTCCTTTCTTAAGGTATGTTGAAGATCCTTCTGTGGTGCTTGAGACCTAGGCTCGGGCCTTGATCTACCCTTGCTCACTCCTATGAACTCTACAAGTGATATGGCATCACGAATCTCATCCGGAAGTGCCCTATACTCCTCATAGCTGGTAAATGAATGTCAGTGGCCCTCCAATATCATGTTTTAACCTTTGGAATGGTGTCTTCCTAGGGAGGAAGGTAGGCTGAAAAGGCCTAGCAACATATCTGAAAATTGACCTTTGGGGCTTCCTATTGTTATGAACCCTTGAAGAGCTGCCCTCACCATTGGGTTGCCTTGAGGCCTGAAGTTTCTGTAAAGTTAGGGTTAGTGAATCCATAGTGTTTGCCAATCTCTTTTGCCCTTCAACAAGTTGATTCAACTTGGCTTCTTCTGAATTTTTGTTAGCCATTTTGGAACCCTCTGATTGTTGTCCTAAATCTCTTCTCCCTTCTTTGATAAAAGAGGAATCCCTCATTGGCACCTTGCATGTTTACCTAATAGGTTAGGAGGATTATGCTCGATACCACCGTAATGCTCCTTTCTAGGCCGGATCCAACACCAAAGGAACTTGCACAACTCCAAATGGTAAATTGAAACAAAACTGAAACTAAATTCTCAAACCCTAAAGAACAAAGTTGTCAACATATTTTTATGATAGAAATGAACCGCGAACTTGTTGGAAATAATATAGAAACCCTTCAAAATATATGCTTCAAAGCAAGAATTAATTGCGAAGGAAAAAGTATTGAGAATATATATTTTTTTACCAATTTAATATCGTGGAAATTAATTATCAACAACAAATACGCTTTACAAATATGGCTGGAAATGAAGAATTCCAAGCCCAAATTCAAGTACAAATGAAAATTCAAGCTGCTAAAATAAGAGGAAGACAATGATGATTGAATTTGAAGTTACCGTGCCCTAGAAGACCCCAAACTCCACCTTAGGGCAGGTCGTCACCCTAGGAGAGGGTCTGAAATTGGCCAAACAACTGGTCTGAAACCTTTGCAAGCTCAAACACAAACTTGTGAATGCAAATCTGATCTGCCCTAGTTGTGAATGATGCCCTAGCACTGATAAATTTGTCTTGAATCTTTGTAAATTTGATTGTAGCACAAGTGTGACCTCTGTATGAGATCACCAATGAAGATGTGAGGGTTTCGTCCTCAAATCTAAGCGCTATTGAGGGATTTCATCCTCAATTGACCTCCACAAATTCCAAAGCATGCATAAACATCTTCCAAGCCAAGCGACCCTTTAAATAGCTAGAGGTGGCGCCAAAACCAAATAGAATCCTCCTAAAGAGGACCGACCTCCTTGGGGACATAATAGTTCCTTTTTCTTTTATTTTTCAATTGGTTTTCACCTTTTCCCAGCTGACCTGACTATACTTAGAAAATAACTTTAAATTAATGCAAAGCTCACAAAAACAACTGATCATCATCACACTAACTTCTCTTGCTCATTTCCTTTTAGCCCACATAAAGTGGAATGGGCCCAAGGTCTTCGAAATGACTAGCCTAGAGAAGGGGACATTACAATATTTAACAATATAAAAAATTGTGATTAAAGTCCTCTAGTGCTCAGTTCACAAATGGTCATCTGTATACTACTGCCTTGTATCTGTATGTATGGTATGCATTGTCTGTGTTTAATGTGTGTATGTGTATAACATAAATTTCAATCATGATTGCAAAACTAATTATCTTAGTCACCAAGGGACGTGGGGATGAGGACTGATTTGTTATTTAGAATCAGGTTATGGGCGTATGTAGGTACAGGGCATGTCTGATGCACAGACACCACATGAATATACAAGTTTGAAAATAAAAAATTGAAATTAACTATCACAAACTTTGATTGTTTCTTCAAGCATATACTTGTTTGTTTCTTCAAGCATTTGTAGGAGATACCATTCTTAGTCCTGCTGAAATATACTTCGCTTTATTTTATAAATTCCATCAAATTTCAGTTTCCAAATATTTACAACTTTATGTTCTTTTGAAGTTTGAATTTTCTTTCAGTTAAGTGCCTATATACCAACCCTCAATGGTGAATGATTTACACTTCCGTATAATAAAGATTATGTACAATAGAATTTTCTTTTTACCAGGCATGAATGTTCTGTCCATTGTGGGTCTTCTTTCTACACCATGTACTATTGAAGAAGCTGGCTTGATAAGCTTAGTGTTATTGTTTCTATTTGCATTAATTTGCAGCTACACAGGTGTTCTTTTGCGGCAATCTTTTGAGAGTAAACAGGGTATCTTTACATATCCAGATGTTGGAGAAGTTGCATTTGGGAGATTTGGTCGGTTTTTTATTTCGGCAAGTTGTTACTCTATTTATTTGGGAAACACTTTGCATTTTGCAAGTCAATGCTATATTGAGTGAGGGTTAAAAATGTTAAAGATATTTGACAAAATCTTAGATTATTGGACAAAGTGTTAAATTGTTGCTCTCTATCTATTTTATTTGTTTTGTTTCTATGCCTCTGATAAAATTGAACCTTTGGATTGCTGCGGATTCTTTTGCATGATATTGATGTTGATTTCCCATGGCTTTCAATCAATGCTTGATTTTGGCCTTCAAAAGTTCTAATGTTGATTCCATACTTGATGCTGACATTAATTTATCTTGAGAATATCTAGGTTGTTTTCTCAAGGTTGCCATATTGAGTGAGGGTAACAAAATGTTTCTATGACTTCAATAAAAGTGAACCTTCGGTTGCTCTGAATTCTTTTGCATGATATTGATATTGATTTTCCCATGGTTGTCAATGAATGCTGCATTTGGCCTTTAAAAGTACTAATGTTGATTCCATACTTGATACTGACATCAATTTATCTTCAGAATATCGAGGTTGTTTTGTGAAGAGAAAATGATATTCGGAATGGAATTGGTTTGTAATGCAAATCATGATTGTTTTCCCATAGGTGGTCAGAGAATTAACCCCGAAATACATACTTAACCTCTGAAATGTCAGAAACAGAGTTGCTTTAAGATATGAATATTAATGATTATAAGAAAAAAGGAATGATTGAAATTTTGTGATAGTCATCCCTGAAAGGACATAGTTAGTTCCCATTGTGGAAGATAAATGGCTGCAGGTTTAATCATCTTTCTTGTCAGAAACGATTTCAGTTACATAAGCATAACCTCTTCTTTCAGATGACCAGTTTCTTTGTCTTAGTTTTAAGCTTAACATCAGTATCAAGTTCAAAGAAGATTGCTATTGTATGGTTCTAGAGCCTTCTTTTTCTTTTCACATAATGCTAGTTGCTAGTTGTCATATAATATCTTTTTGCTATGTGCAGATAATTTTGTACTGCGAACTCTTATGTAAGTGTGGATCATTTAGTTAACTAGATATGGTGTAGGAAATCTAGTTTCTTTCATATCATTTCTACTTTTATTTTATATTTATACCTTTTTCTACCACCCAGTCATATTGTGTAGAGTTTGTCATACTGGGAAATAATTTAAAGAGATTTTTTCCAGATTTTCATTTTGATATTGCCGGGGTTCAACTAAGTTCTATCCATTCATTTGGTATTTTAACTACGTATTCTCTCTTATATCTCAGGTTTCATTGTTTTCCCTATTGACATATTTGTTTCATGCGTGTGCTTCCTTCTCCCCTAAAGAATAAGTTTCAATGTGCTCCGCTTTTGAATATATCTCATATTCAGCTGGTGGAGTCCTTGCCACTGTTGTGGTAGTCATCTCAGTGTTTTGGTTGGGAGATGTAGATGGATTTGGTTTTCATTTTGGAGGTTCATTTGAAAATTAGGCTCACCTTCCTTTTGCGGTTGGGGTGTATGGGTTCTGTTACTCTAGCCATTCTGGGTTCTGCAACATATATATGCATAATGGTGTCCAATATCCTTACAACTTAGTGATTGAAAGAACTCTATATAGTTATATTTCATTGAATTTGGTGTGGTTAGGATCCAATTGTATTCTCCTAAGATATGATCTGATGATTGATATCCCCTTAACATTAAGCAAAATATATTTTATTATTAAATCCAATTGCAAGGAGCATGGAGGAGTTGCTTCCATGACAAAATTCCATCAGTGAAAGGTCAGCGTCCATTTATATATGGACATTTCTTGTTTCCTCAACTGTGTGTGGTTTCTCTTCTTGTGCCATTATTGGTAAGTTTCTCTTCTTGAAAAAGAAAATGCTACCACTCATTCTACTGATTTCAAGAAGCATCACACTGTCTTTTGTTGGGTTTCTATTCATAAAAAAATGAAACATTAGAATACATAGGTAAAAATGCCAGTTGTACATGGAAACATTTATTGTTTATCGTAGTACTGTATTTTGCATTGTCACTTCTTGCCATGTTAAACATTAGGAAAGGTAAACATATTGGTACACCACAAACCATTTTACGTCTACACCACTAAGTTTTAACTTTTAATGACAATGTGTATAGAAAAGTTTGATCATGACACTAGCATATATATCCCTTGGATTCACAGGAAAAAAATGTCTGCCTAAGAATGAAGGAGGTTTTAATATGAGAATTTTATCGAAGTGGCCTGGCGGCTCTAGAAGGAGCCTCTGTCAATATGAAACAAATCATAAAGGAAAAAAATTTATTGCTAGTGTCTAAATGTCTCTTGATGGCCAAACACCTCCAAAATAATTGTCTATGCTAAGAGGTAAACTCACTTGGAAAGTTGGAATTGGGCCTGAAATGACCATGTGGGAGGACACACTCCTCTACATCAATTGGATCTCTAGGACACTTGACTCAAAATACAAAGAGTTGTACACTTCTATAATTGGGACTACTATCAGATTGCACCAAACAACCAACTTCTTTAGGTTATGGAAAAATAAGATCAACAGCCCTAGAGTAGCAACTACACACTTATCAACTAATCAGGTAGCAAAATGGCATAATTCTTTTTGAAACATGCATGACATTTTGTTTTGGCCTCACAATAATGAAAGTAACTACAAAATCAAATCTACATACTACTCTTAATATAAACCGACCCAAGAATACAA
This sequence comes from Taxus wallichiana var. yunnanensis, assembly GCA_018340775.1. Lineage (NCBI taxonomy): Eukaryota > Viridiplantae > Streptophyta > Pinopsida > Cupressales > Taxaceae > Taxus > Taxus wallichiana. The sequence continues at coordinate 319,369,621 of CM031234.1, read as the reverse complement.
ATGGAACATTGTTTTGGTTCTTGGGCAAAATAAGATGAATTCTATGGATCATGTTACATGGTAGTGCTCCCATGTTAGGTATCCATTAAAAGAAAGGGTGGATAGGCCCTACTTGGCACTAAATGGTTAGAAAGCTAGTGAATCCATCACTCATTTGTTCTTTAAATACAAAATTTCTAACTAGGTATGGAGACAAGTTGCTTTCATTTTTAGGTGCGCAAATCTGACATGAGTTATATAATCACCTTTCAATTTTAATGGAAATTGGAATGGCCCTATTTCAGATGCAATATTCCTAAATTTGTTGTCTACAAATGTAGCCTTGAATTTTATACTTTGGCAGAGTGCAACTTTTACATATTTGAAAATAAATAACAAAAAGTGGATCAAGTCTTGAGATACATCAAGAACCATATTAGATCTACATGACTGATACTTTACAATGATACAAATTAGATACTATCTTCAACTTATATAATTGACTCCCAAATAGATCATATGTAGAATATTTCTTTTTGACAAATTCCCATATTTTTGAAGTCACTTGAAAAATACTTGGGCCATAGCTCCAATAGGGTACTACAAATTAAATTTTAATTAGGCATCAATGAAAAATCTAGGTTAATCATGCATTAGGTTGTTGTCGGAAGAAAGTCAAGAGGGGAGCTCATTATCAACTCCTCAATAAATTGACTCTAGAAGGCCATTGACAATAGTATTCTCAAGTTACAAATCAAAGGAAACATTAAGAAGGTTCAAACTATCACTAGGAAGTTGTTTTTAGGTCAACAATCCCATAGGGAGATATCACTAGAAAATGAATAACATTCTTCACCATGTATCTCTTTGAATATTCTTGGTACCTTTCTCTCCTACCACCATCCACATTTTAATCCTAGGCACACCTTACCCTCACTACCTTGCCCACCCCCCCACCGTCTTTGAAATAATTACAACTCTTTATTGGCATGAGGGTCCTCCTTTGTGTATAGACCTTTTTATTTTCTATTGTACACTTGATTATATACTATCTATATTCGCCCATACATGCTTTGACTACCTAGGATCATAATCTCGATACCTTCTCCCGAAGAACGCAAGAGGTATTATAAAACAATGATGGGTTTGAGGTTTTGCAGTAATCCAATGATTACCCGATGTCACCGATCAAATTCACACATCAACATTAATTGCATTGCTCTTATTTGAATGAAAGAGTCACATATTTTCAAATAAAAGAATGTTCTTATTATACAAAAACACTTTCATGTGGAATTGGTGCCGATAGAGAATAATGCCAATGAGTTATTCATGCTCTTCATTCAATTTGTGATCTTCAAACATTAAAACAAGAACCAAATGCCCACCAATATGGATTGCATAATCGCTTAAATCCTAGTTAAATGCCCACCAATATTGACATCGGAAAGAGGAATGAACCAAATTCTTCAAGGGACAAAGTCAAGATTAACTTAGATGCATTTGGGAAGATTTACGAGATTCACAATTTAGATTTTCAATTTCTTTATATGAATATCGCAAGGTTTTTTATAAATGGGTATCAAGATCAAAAGGAGCCCCGTCTTAGTTCCAAATCCATACATACTCCCACTCCCTTATGTAAATGTAACTATTATCTAAGTGATATTTGGTGACTCAAAGTCTATACAAAAGGGCTTAAGAAAAAGAGATTAATGACAATCAACCAACAATTGAGGTTTGGCGTAAACATGAAACAACAAAGCTATGATCATCAATTGATTCAACCGACGAGGAAGAGCCGATCATTTTAGATATTATGCTTCTTATTATGAGGTGAATACACACAAGTTTTGCACCTCTTCCCGGATAGATGACAAGTATGCCCTATAATTCTCTTCTACCACCATGACCTTGAGCTTGTCTTCAACAAAAAGCAACACCTCCTCTATACCTCTCTAGGGTTTACTCAATAGTTGACTTGCAAGTTTCAATTGCCTTTACCTAGTACCCATTTCCTCAGGGCTTTTCTCTCCTATCACTCATAGAGAAAGTGAAGCTTTTAGTATCCCTAAGTCTTTGTTAGATCTACATTCCAAATTTAAATGACATATATTGTTACGATCCTAGGGTTTTGGCATTGTCAATGACAAGATCTTTGAGTTTAACATATGATTTTAGTGATCTAAAATCAACAACCATGATGTTTTTTAGCAATATGAGAGAAAAGTTCAACTCGATCCATAATTTGAGTGTTAGAATGTATTTCTTCTTTGTAGTTTGCACAAAGCTAAAAAGGATTATGGTGCATGAATCTCACTCACACAAAGCCAAACTCGAGTAATTTGGTGGAACTTTTCCAAGGTCAAAATTCCCCACACCAACTTTCTTATTTCCCCTCGCATACAAGTCAATGGCTTTAGTGTCTCGAATTTCACAACAATCAATATCACAAAGTTCTTTCTCTAGAAGTTCCTTTTCAAAAAGTTTTTCGTCATGTTACAACTTCCTCAACCTTTTTTTTGTGAATATCTTTAATAAAATTCTAAACTACTTCTAGATCATTGTGTTTCTCTCCATAGGTCTTCATGTGGATTATGAACTTGGTTTTAATTCTCCATCTACTTTTTGCATTCTTACTTCCTTTCCCAAGGATTTTCCTAGTACAATTCAAAATGTGTTTCAATCTTTACGGGTTATCACTTGTTTCTAACTTGTATGTCTTGGACTCATTAAGTCATCTTTTATGCTCTACTATAACAAGAACTTGAAACACTTATGCAACCAACTTGTCACTTCACTTTTCATCTCCATCGACTTCACAGAAAACAATTTTTTCCATCAAGATCTTAAAGCCCGATCTAACTCATGCGCGGATATATTATCTCGTGTTTGCTTGTCAAGAACTTGAAACACTTATGTAACCAACTTGTCACTTCACTTTTCATCTTCATCGACTTCACAAGAAAACAAATTTTTTCCATCAAGATCTTAAAGCCCGATCTAACTCACACGCAAATATATTATCTGTGTGTTTGCTTGTATAATGTGTTAGATTTCCTTTACTACGTTCTCCATCACTCCCACTTGTTGTGTTTTTCGCTTATTCTTCTTACTTTTTTTTGTGTAATATCTTTCTCTTTCACAACACTCCCCTCTTCTTCTTTGGGTGGATTTGTTTACTAGAGCTTTTGGTGTTGGTTCACATACATTGGATTTAGTGTGTACACCTATTGGTTATCTTCTCGTAACCACATTTATAGTCGGTGGAGGTTTAATTTTCAAGTTATCATCCTCAAACCGTTCATTGTCAAAGGCCTCTATATTTCTTTTAATTTTATACTTTAATCCTTTCTCGCATGTACTTCTTCGCCCTTCACACCGATGTGCGTAATTTCCTACATCATGTTAAGTCTTCTCTCAAAACTTCTTGTCATCAAATTTTGAATTGTTCCACAAATACCAACATCCGAATAGATGCTAACCCAAACAATCGTGTCCTCTCCCTGTGCTCCTATCCATGAGATCATCGCATGCTAGTTTTAGAATCAAAGCTTACACAGTCCAAAATATGCATGTACAAATCATTCACTAGCCTAGAATCAGTCTAGACCTACATTTACAAGTTGAGTCATTCTTTAAACCCTATCTATTGCTCTTGTTTGTGTTTCCTTTACTTGATCCTTCTTATTTATTGTTTTATCTATCGATCACGAGTGCCCTTACATTAGATTTAATTTTATTAAATCATTTGGTGAACATGTTTATTGACCAGACCTTAGGTTCCTCCATGGATATCTCTTTGATTGCATTTTACCAAGCCCATCCAGAATGTAATATGCTTTACAACACACTATGGATCATACCCTAATCCGATCTGATACTTCCCCACCTATGTTACTCATCGAGTATCTTCAGCCTTGGCTTTAAATCATGAGCATATTACTTTTACTTCTAATGATATTCCTTCCCAAGCAATAGTTGATAATGCACCTCCTTTTCGTGCTCATATTCACAATGTGTTAGTCAAGCGTGCTTTGGTTGATAATGGATATGGTCTTAATATATGCAATATTTATTTTTTACATTAGATAGGCCTTTCTACAACTAATCTCACCCCATCTACTTTATGCATTTGTGGTTTTGATAATACTCCCAAACAAGTGTTAGGTGAAATTTCTCTACCCATTATAGTAGGACCATGTACCCTCAATGTGTCATTTCATGTTATGCCTAATAATCTCAGTTATAATTTGCTCTTAGGACACCCTTGGTTACATTCTATACTTGTTCCCTCTACCCTCCATGTTCGTCTTAAATTTCTTTTCGAGGGTGTTATCTATGATGGCTTTAGTTGATCCATCCACGTTTATTTATTGTAATACCAGTGACCATCCATCCACTTCTTCATCTCCTCCTACCCCACATGTTGTTGATTATAAGTATTTGCTTCAACGTGGCTTGTCTCGACTTAGGACTTGGAAATAATGGCCAAGGCATCACTGAGACCATTTCTTATCCCCGAGAAGCTTGATAAAGCTCGTATCAACTTTGTCTCTCGATCCTCAGTACTACACTTTCTTGGGGGACCCATTTTATCCCTACCCATGCCTACTCTAAAATATGCACTACTTCCCATTGCTCCATGTTGCAACTAGTTTATCCACACCTCATCGACGACCCTACCTCTCCCCGATCTCCCTCGTTTAGATGAGTTTCACAATGATGAGGCACTCCTTGAGTACATGGGAGCATACGACACTTTCCCTTCACACCATCACAAGAAGAGGTTCCCCCACTCCCTTCACGCCGCTGCATATTTTGGTGAGGGTGATCCTAACATGTCCCAAACTGATGCTCCTGACACTATACCCACTCAACCATATGCTAAACACTTATCTACCTTGCTTAGTGAAGAAACCATTCCACGTAATCTAAGCACTGATGATGATCCACATATTATTCTTCTAGTTGCTTCCGTGACTTATTTGCTTGGCATTATCATGATATGCTAGGAATTGACCCCATTGTCTTATATGAAGATGCTAAACCCATCCAATAGAAAATTTGAAAATTCATCCCCGCGACCTTATTAGTAAAAGACGATATTCAACATTTGTTAGGCGCTGTGTTTATTTACGTTGTGGATCATCCACAATGGGTCTCCAATATTGTTCTCGTTATGAAGCCTAATGAGCAAATTCGTTGTTGCATTGACTTTCATGACCTCAAGAAAGCCTTTCTAAAGGATAGTTTTCCTCTACCACTCATTGATTCTATTGTTGATTCCACTACTAGCCATGATATGCTCTCTTTTATGGATGGGTTTTCCGGATATAATCAAATCAAAATAAACCCGTTGACAAAAAAAAACACCTCATTTACTACCCCCTAGGGAACCTTTTGCTATATTGTTATGCCCTTTGGTCTCAAAAATGTTGGGGCTACATACCAACATGTTATGACCCACATATTCCACAATTATATTCATAAGATCATTAAGGACTATGTTGATGATATTCTTGCCAAATCCAAACATCACGTTGTTCAAGCTCAAGATATCAATACGCTACTTATATGTTTATGACAATATCATGTACACCTTAATCCAAAAATATGTCTTTGGAATTACTATTGGAAAATGTTTAGGATACATCATTTCCGTGAGGTATTGAGATTGATCCCAGAAGATCTGCACCATCAGAGATATGTCGCCTCCACAAAATCTTCATCAAATTTGTTCTTTACAAGGTAATATCTAGGCTATCCATCGTTTCATTGCACAACTAGTTAATGATATTCTTGCCAAATCTAAACATCGCTACCGATCATGCTCAAGATATCAATACACTATTTACATGCTTATGACAATATCATGTACACCTTAATCCAAAAGTGTCTTTGGAGTTACTACTGGAAAATTGTTAGGATACATCATTTCTGGCGAGGTATTGAGATTGATCCCCAGAAGATCCGCACCATCAGATATGCCTCCCAAATTCTTCATCAACTTTGTTCTTTACAAGGTTATATCCAAGCTATCCATCGTTTCATTGCACAACTAGTTGACAAGACCCAACCATTTACACGTCTCATGAAAAAGGATACTACATTTACTTGGGATGTTAGTTGTCAACAGCATTCGATGATATCAAAGCTTATTTACTTAATTTGCCTATTTTAACTCCTCCCGTGCCTGATCAACGATTGGTTTTGTACATCTCAACCACTTTTCATGCCTTAGGCACTTTGCTTGCTCAACATGATATGGATCAGTGTGAACGTGCCATCTATTATACCAGTTGCACCTTACTTTCTTACAAATGCAATTATAACTATATTGAAAAGTTGTGCCTTGGCCTTGTATTTGTCACTGACAAGTTACGTCACTATATGATCAATACCGAAATTCATATTATTACCAAAGTTGATCCTTTGCACTACTTGCTTTCACGGACCCATCTATCTCGGTTGCACTCGCTTGTTGGGTCATGTTACTTTCTGAATTTAATGTTAAATTTGTTCCGTAAAAAGCTATAAAAGGCCAAGTCATAGCCGTGACCAACTCGCAAAGGCTTCGTCCACGATCCTTTCCCTATTTGTGATGACTTTGGTGAAGGTTTTATTGCATATACCATTTATTCTGACATTTGGACATGTATATCGATGGCTCCTATTGTGCCACAGGTGTCGGTGTTGGTATTATTTTCATTATGCCACATGGTGAACCTATGCCCTTTGCTTATCAACTCGGCTTCTCATGCACAAATAATATAGATAAATATGAATCCCTGATTCTAGGCTTATCTATCACTCAATCTCTCCCTATATGCCACCTTTGTATATTTGGAGATTCTCAGCTCATTGTTAATCAAGTTAATGGTACATACCAAGTCAAAGAAGAGAAACTCATCCCATATCATATCATTGTTACTGGTATTCTTGCTACATTCGATTCTCACTCTATCACTACTATCCCTCACAAAGATAACCGACATGCTAATGCCATGGCGATTCTTGCTTTCACTTATTCCTCTTGACATTACAGATGACCACGCTACATTTATTATTCCCAACTTGCGTCATCCTTCCACTGATTCCCATAAAATAGTTCTTAATGGTACACGTAGCGATAACAATCTAGAATGGTACACTCCTATTTATAATTTCTTTTACACGAAAGATATTCTCGCCAACCTATCTCCACATGGGGCGTGATGACTCATGGGCATGACGACACCCACTATGTTATTGTTGGTGGTTCTTTACTCAAATGTGCTTTTGATGGTAATCTCCTTTGTTATTTGGGACTCCAAGATATCCCATTAGCTCTCTCTCATATACATAATAGTACATGTGGTGGACACTTTAGTGGTAAATCTACGGCTCAAAAATTATTATGGCAAGGGTATTATTGGCCCACTATGTAACCGATGAGCCTATCCATCACGCAGGTTCGCAGTCAACGCGAACCTGCACAAAACTTTGACCAGTGCTATCCTTGTACCCAGCCGGCCTTGAACCCGGGACCCCCGCGCCCTATTTCTCATGCCCCACCATCCTGCTGCGCACTCACGTATGAAACCATATGGCGCCGGTTCCTTTTAAAAAACCTCAAACGGAAATTTGACGGAAAAGGAAACAACGTATTACGTTGTTACCTATATAGGTAACAACGTAATACGTTGTTTCCTTTTCCGTCAAAACTAACGGCGACGCGACAAAACTAACGGCAACGTGACGGAAAATACTTTTTCCCTATTGTGCGAACTTGCGTGAGAGATAGGCCTAGCCCTATGTAACAACATTGCCTAGAATATGCCAATCACCGTGATAAGTCCCAACGTCACAAAAATTGCACTATACACCGGCCGATGATTTAAAACCTATTGTGTCCTCGTCTCCCTTTTCACAAAGTGGGGTTTCGTCCTCTTTCACAAGATTAACCTTGAACCATCAAGGACATAAATTCATCATTATTGCCACCAATTACTTCACTAAATGGGTTGAAGTTACACGCTTGAAACTACTACTGGTGAAGATATTTACAAATTCGTTAATACCCATATCATAACCCACTTTGGGGTTCCTTTGCAATTGTGGATCGACAATGGATCATCTTTCAAAATTTGCACTGTCAAAATTTTTACGCAAAATACAAGATCAAACACACATTCTCTACTCCTTATTACCCTCAAGGCAACAATTAAGCTCAATCCACTAATAAGACAATAATCCAAATTCTCCAAAAATTGTTGATTGCGAATGGCGATGACTCACAATCAAATGTTATATGCTCTTTGGGATTACCGCACTGCAGTTGTCGGTACTCCTTCAAATGCCACACCATTCTCTCGTACGTTATTGCGGCCATTATACCTCTAAAGATTGAAATCTTGATTTTACGTATTTCTCTTAAAAACATTCTCTAAGATAGTGAATATCGAGAACGACAATTACACAAACTTGAAATGTTATATTCTAAGTATGTCCAAGAATTGGAACATCTCCATGCTTACCAAGATTGTATAAAACGTGCTTATCATAACAAAGTGCGATCCCATGAATTCAATGTTGGTGATTTAGTACTCAAAGAAAATCAAAAGAATACCAATGTTGACCCCTCTCTAAAAGGAAAGTTTCAACCCAATTAGTTTGGCCCATATGTTATTATTGAAAATCGGGCGGTGTGTTTATCATCTTGCAACTCTCCTTGAAAATCCTCACAAAGCTCCCATGAATGTGTTGGCTAGATTTCTGCGCATAGCTAAAAACCTAGCAAATCATGATATAAATTTCCCTCATTTATCGGTGAGGCTCCCATGTAAGGTTTGTCAATAAAGTATGCTAGTATCTATTTAGGGGTTTTACTTTAACCATGCAGCTCATGAACCATAGCTGTATAGTTTTGCAGCAAATAAGCAGCTGTTTAAAGAAAGAAAATATCAAAAGAAGAAGGAAATAATAAAAACACAAGAAAGAAATAGGGAAGATGTGCAACCTAATCAATAGATTACAGAGTTGATTGCATGCACATAGACATGACCAATAGATATTAACACGTAGAATTCTAAGCAAAGACAACTTTCAGATCTAGATCTAGAATAACACAAAGTTTATAGGTAGATCTAAGACAATAAGCTAGAAACAAAATGCACCATGACACAAAGTTCTCCGGAAACCTGTTTCTTTCTATTCCTTTGCTTCAAATAGCTATCGGGGCTTCAACACAAAGTCTGGAACACAAGAATGCTGCTTACAAATTCCAATCCTTAACCCGAAGGTTCTTCTTTTACTTATAGAATGTAGAAGGGAAAATACAAATGAGAAACTCAACTGAACTGGAACTTAAACAAAAAGTAAAGATAACATCTGGCAATCATCCCCTCTAATTCATCAAGTGACATACATCCGAGTCCATATTCAAACTTATACACATCTATCACTTAACTAATAGAATCGCTTCACACAACTTAAAGTAATGGTTTCAAAACCAATAATTTTAAAGTTTTACAATCACATCCGAAACGTGGAAAATAAAAGAAGAAAGAGTAGAAGAAGAAAGACACGCCATTTGTAACATCTACATTTTCTTTTTGTTTTGATATTGAATATACTTGTCGAACATGTAATTCAACATCTTCCCATTTGTTTTAGCCACAACTTCCTTTTCTTATAAAAACACTTGTGATGAATTCCGTAATTAATTCGCATAAAGATGGAAACCAAAACATGAACACTTGATTTTAATTATAAAAATCTGCATATATCAAGTCTATCGCCCCAAAATTTGATGTTTTGTTTGCATGCAAAACAAGCATGAATTTTATCAACTTCACTGAGCACTTGTACCACTATGCGGACTTAATTCAAACTCCTTCAAACATAGGTGCCAAACTTTAAATCCTTCTCATGAAAACACCTTTTTTTGTACAAAATTTCTTCTTAATCGGGCGCCAAATTTTCCCGGCTACTCTTCCTTGCTAAAGAATTAATTAATTCATCATTATGGTAGCCCCTTCTTATATAATCCTCACCATTCTATAATTAATAATTGCCTCTTCTATTCCCCTGGCAATTAATCAATTAATTAACATGATTTTCTTTTCAATTTGGGTGCCTATTTTGTGCATGCTCATGGTTGCCATTAAATAAATTAAATTTATTTAATTTTAGCTGTCTACTTCTTACTCACTTAAGCTTCACAGTGTGCTTTGACCTCATCCACTAAAAATAGGAATTAATTACATCAATTAATACTTAAAAAAATATTATTCCTCTTCCATATGGGTTGCACTTTTTGACATGATGGCGGTTGCATTAAATAAATTATATTTATTTAATTTTAGAATTCTATTTCTAAATTCCCTTATCCTCTTCTTCTTTGTTGAATTTTCCCCATTGTTGAGTGCCAAATTTGGAAAAAATAAAATTAATTATTACCATTAAAGTCGCCTTCTATTCCAAAAGGGGTCGTACTTTTTTGGCTTAGCCTATTTCTATTTTTAAAAGCCAATTTTCAATGGGATTATTTACCTCGCACTACAGCTCCAAAATCCCATGATCCACTTAAGTCGTTTGACTTTCATAATGAGATTATTTACCCTACTGAGGCGGGTTAGAAAATCCCATCAATGTCTTAAGTGATTTTCTTTTATTTCACAATGGGAATTTTCACCCTACAAGGCAGGTAAGAAATTCCCACCCGCCTGCTGCCTCTAATTTTCCCATTTTGATTTAAGTGGCGTTGCTTCCATGGGAAAAAGTACTCTGCTAGTCAGGTACAAAATTCCCACCGCATTCTGACCGAAAATCCCATTGTAGCTTAAAATCTTCTTTTCCCAAAAATGTGACCTGCCCAGAAGAAGCTTTTTTGTGCATGACTTTGTCTTTTCGTGAGAGAACCGGACTCTCCCGTGACAAATTCCTTCTAAAGATAACATCCATAGGTGATCTCCAGGATACTCCGTGCAAGAAATCAAATTAAACTGGCAAAGGAATTGACCCAGAGAAATTTCACACAAAACAAAACGAGAAAACACCAAAACGCAAAACGTTGTCAAGTCACGATAAAGCCCATGATTCATTCCCGTTAAAACCCTACCGGAATATGGGAATATTGACATGTAAGACCACAACAGGGTTAAATCGGAGCACAATTTGCCTCAAACGGGGCTTAGAATAATTAAATACAAATTTGCCGCAGGCAAACCCTAGCGACAAAATATAACGATTTTGGGCATCTGAGTATTTGACGAAATTGGCTAATATGACTCCATGGGAATATCTCGACAAATACGATACTTTCTCGCAACAAAAATACAAAACGACCCATTATTTTAAAAGTACAATTTTTTTACATAGGTAGTCCTGCATTTCGTGGTGAAATCTGGGACACCATAATGTCATGTACCTTAAGCAATATTACACTTAGATATTTACACTTGGGGGGATGGCCACCTTCCCCTACATCACTCGATGACACACTCTTGCTCCCGGTTCATACTTGACAGTTGAGGGTTTCTTTATATGGACCTCACTTTGCACACACAACGGGGGCATCCTTGTTCCTCCCTTCTCACTATTCTCTTTCACATTATTACAATTAAAAATTCAAAAACATGTTTACTTATATCTTGGTTGGATGTACTCTTGCTTTCCTATACTACTATATGTTACACCTTTCGTTATCATGTCTACGGTTCATAGTATGCCTTATCATTTTCATAGATACATGCACATTCACATGGTATCTTGAGGTGAATGTAGGTTGTCACATGATGTATGATGTTTGGCCATATCCATTACCAATCCCACTAAGGCTCCTAGGGCATCTACCTTTTCCCACTTATTGTTAGATTCTATCATTGCATTATTTCACATTTTCATATATTTAGTTATTACATTGTCACATACTTGTTTATCTTTCCTAAGACGTGAAACGAATGCTTCTGTGTAGCATTTTCCTCAGAGAACTCCTAATAATGGTTATCTGATTTGCTTGTACCTTGTTTATCATTGTTTGTGGGCTATGCCATATGTTTGCTTGTTATCTTGTTTGTAAAATCCTTGACAACTCCGATTGTCTTGTGACACCCCCGAGTGATGTCCTATACATGTAACCTACACGTTGTGTCCTTGTTTGTTATTTTCCCATATGCTTTTTCCTAGTTGCTATTTCTGTGAACATTGCTTGTTTGTCACTAACACTTGTATGCTAGCATTTTCCACTTGTTTTGCTTGTGCCATGGTAACTACCATGTGTAATCCCTATCCCCACCGCAGATACCTCTATCGGATGTGTACATCAATTTCATCCTTCCTCGTTTGGGCTCCATTCACTTTTATTCATCTCATGTACCCCAAACAGTGGGGAAAACATTGGGTGAACCTTTTCACCCTCCTAACAAATGCTATAAAAACAATTATAGAAACACAAACAACATGATCAAGACATAAACCAGCTTATAGAATGAGGCCAAAACAAACTTGTCCAAAATTCATATCCTGGACAAAAGTTCCCAAAGACAAACATGAACGATGGGTGCTAGTGTCCCACCTAGTGCTCCTGTCCTAGGGGAAAAAACAGCTTAAAAGGAAATTTCAACAACCGCACAATTACAATTTTCTCCAGCTTCAACGGTTACATGGCCAGTTTCAAATTACAATCAGTTACTAACATGAACTAACTACTTACTTAGGAACTAAAGTAGGAAAAAAAGTAGGAATTAAATCAGGGAATGACACCTAAGGCATATGCAAGACAACGCTATGCTTGGAAGAATGTGTCACCCGAGGAAAGTTACAAATTGGGTTTGTGATCATCTCAGCGGTGACACTTATCCATGTGGAAGTGTTACCAATTGAGGGAAAACATGACGCTCTCCCAATACACTTTTCCTTAAGCAGAAACAAGATGCATAAATCAAGTTTGGCATCGGGTTGCTCAAATCCATAGTTTGGTGACATGACGCCCAAATTTTGTGTGATTGAATTAGGCCGAGAATTGATCACTCTTGACTCTCCCAACCAGCTTCCTAAGCATCAAATATGAACAATTTTCTATCCCTATCTCTTTCAACATTTCGGGGGTACTCTAACCCTTGGTTTATCTCTGTTACTAATTATGCATTTCAATTTTACATACTTTCCAAGTTAATGCTCAATTGCATTTACCATGAACATTGAAAACATTTGATTTCTTTTGCATGTCCTATCCTACTCCAACGAAGGAAAAAAACGTGGAACATCAACGGAATCTCAAGCATGCATCATTCCTACTAGACACACACAAATGTCACCCTAGGATCCTTTTCTATAACTTAGAGTTCCATGGTACACATCTTACACTTTTCCATTCGGTCTACAATACTTAGTTGACATGCTATTGGGCACACCATTCTTTTGCATCTGCCGCAGGTACACTTTTCTTTTCTACTTTATGCTACCAATTTTTCATTCACCAAAGTGTAAAGTGGGGGCAAACGCAATACTAAAATTTGCACTTATTACTATTATTATGGTACTCCTCTAGTATGTTGTTATAAACACAATTTCTAAGTATGGAAACTAGGCAATGGGGACACCTTTGTGGTCCTTTTTTCTTTTGATTGAATTTGCTTACATATTCGGTCATGCTTTTGCATCTTCTGGTTGTGGTCAAAAGGATCCCTCTTCATGTCTTTGGTCCTATTTCTATTTACTTGCTTCAGACAATACCGCCTGAGACAGACAATAGCGTCTAACCGCTAATATCCTTCTGGGTGCTTAAGCTCTTTTTGCCTTGTTTTCTACTTTTTATGTTTGCTTTGGCTTTGAGTCTTTTCTTATCTCCTTTTCATGACCTAGGTAAAAATTTTGTGTAACTATGTGCCAAAATTCAAACTAAGAAATCATGTGTCTAACAAAATACTAGAGGTGTAACATAATAGTAATAAGTGCATATTCTAGTGACTACATTTGTCTCGACTTTATGCTGGTGAATGAAAATTTGGTAAAGATAAAGTAGAAAAGAAAAATGTACTTGAGGGAGTCGAAAGAATGTTGTGCCCAATAGTGTGTCGACTAAGTATTGTAGCGTGCTAAATGGAAAAGTGTAAGATGTGTACCATGGAATTCTAAGGAACAGAAAAGATCCAAGGGACGACGTTTGCATGTGTGTAGTACGAATAATGCATGCTTGAGATTTGCTTCAATCTTCCACGTGTTCTTTGCCTTCGTTGGAGTAGGACATAACCTACAAAAGAAAACAAGTGTAGTCAATGTTCATGGTAAATACAATTGAGCATTAACTTGAGAGTATGTAAAATGAAAATGTGTATTTAGAAAAAGCTATACCAAGGGGTTATAGTACACCTAAAATGATGAAAGAGAAAGGGATAGAAATTTGTTCTTGTTTGATGCTTAGGAGCTGGTTGGGAGAGTCGAGAGTGATCAATCTCAACTTGATTCGATCACACAAAGGAGTTGGGCGTCCTGTCACCAAAATAGGGATTTGAGTGCCATGACGCTAAACTTTGGATTTAGACGTCTTGTCGCCACTAAGGAAAGTGTATTGGGAGAGCGATTTGTTTTTCCCTCCAACCGTTAACGCTTCCCCACGTATAAGTGCCACCGAGATGATCACATTGTTATAGGCATATCGTTGTCTTGTATTTGCGTTAAGTTTCATTCCTTATTTAGTTCCTATTTTGGTTCCTACTTTAGTTCTTGAGTGAGGAGATAAGAAAATACCCAAATCCAAATAAAAATGACAAAGCAAAAAATAAGGCAAAGAGAATAGAAGCACCCAGAAGGACATTAGCACTTGGGCACTACTATCCCGTTTAGATGGTACTATCCTAAAGCAAGCAAACAAAAACACGACCAAAAACAAGAAGAGGGATCTCTATGACATGACCGTAAAGATTCAAAAGCGTAACCAAAGACGCAAGCAAAGTTAATCAAAAGCAAGAAAATGACCAAAGAGGTGTCACCAATGCCTAGTTTCCATACTTAGAAATCATGTGTATAACAACATACTAGAGGCGTGACATAGTAATAAGTGCATATTTTAGTGACTACATTTTCCACCACTTTATGCTAGTGAATGAAAATTCAGTAGCATAAAGTAGAAAAGAAAAGCGTACTTAGGGAGCTGAAAGATCTCATATATATACACAACCTACTAACCATTCTAAGGGGGAAATTGGGCTATCATTTTCTATATCTACCACATATAAAGAGAAACACAAGGGATTGTATTTTTAGGTTGCATTATTCACCGCACAAATGGAGGCTATTCTAAATTCCATACCGCACAATTTTCATTTGGGAAATAGTAGTTATAGCCTATTATTATTTGTGCAAATGGAACTAGGGAAACCTAGCTCAAATGAATCAATTTCAATAACACACCACAAGAACTACGTGGAGTCTGAAATGTAGTGCAACTCTCGGCAACAAGATCACATTGGGGTGACCGTCGGGGTTAGTCCGACTTGCTCATATGTATTTTTCATTTAGTCTAATGTGTGTTTGAGTCTTATGCAAGTAGCTAGGGTTTGTTTTGCAGGTAGATGTGTGATAAAGAAAATGTACATGAAACTTGATGTGACCGACAATGAAATAAAAGTGACAAGAAACAACACAAAAAATAGATATGAAATTATTCCATAAACACCATCGCCCAGACAGACGTTAGCACCTAGGTGATCGTGTGTCCTCTCCTGTAGACACTCTCGCATTGAGATTAACACATGTCGGTTTCAAAATTAGATCGTACATAGTCCATAATATTCATGTACAGATCATTCACTGTGTCACAATCACCCGAGCTATGGTTACAAGACGAGTCATTCTCTAAACCCTATCTATCGCTCATGCTTGTGTTTCCTTTACTTGATCTTGATTATTTACTATTGTATCTATCTAATCAGCAAAGGCCCTTATTGGAAGGAAAATGTAATGAGGGGGATGGATCAATCCTTCACAACCTTTAATCAATTGTCTTTAACTTGTACAAATCAGTAACCATTCAATCATGCATTCATGTGAGCTTAACAACCATGAAACAATCATTCAAATGAGCATAACCAAGAGAGAGTACACAATAACACAAGATGTAAAGTGGGAAATCCTAAAGGAAAAGAAAAGCCATTGAAACTTTTTATTGTATTACTCAAACCAAAAAAATTCATGAATATGACACATCACAGAGATTTGTTTAGTGAGACACCAATCTTACAAGGAGCACCAACCCCTAGTTTAGTAGGACACCAATCCTACAAGGAGGCTACAACCCCTAAGGTGATCAAACACCAACTCAACCACATGAAGATGAAGAACATTGAAGATATGTTTCTGCTACAACCGATACTCATCACAATATCGACTCCACTCTCTCAAACCCTTTTCAAACACACTCCCTCTTACTTCACTCAAACTTGCTTCTTCATGGGTTGATTAGAACTCTTTTCCTTGTTCTTATGATTCTCAATTCTTCTCAACACTTCATACTCTCTCTCAACTCGTGTTGATTCTCTCTCAAACCTCTATTACACTCTCACTAGGTTCACACTTTTCCCTCTCTCATGCAACTAGTTGAAATGAACACATGCACTCACTTAAATACATGATTCATCTCCTAAACACACTACTAGGCGGGCCATGGCCCTTAAGGTCAGTCATACCAATAACAAATTACATCTACACACTCATATAAAATCATAACAAGGACCCATATGGGTTGGCAATGCATCAAGACAACCACAATGCACAACTAGGCCTAAAAGGCTAGTTTCTCCTTCACCGAGCACTCCATGAACTTTGAGGGCATAGTATAATTTTTTCAAGACTCGAGAAGCTCCACACATGTCAAAAACATCCTCTCAACATATCCTACCAGCTCAGGAACCTCTGAATCACTCATTCATCTCATAACATCACCAAGTAGGAATGTTTCCTACTCATTAAAGGCACCTCCAACTAACAAGTCTTCAAAGATGAAGACCTATCATCCAAAAAGCACCTTCACTTTGACATGTAACCACATATTGGAAAACCATTGACTTGAAGAACACTTCTAATCATGTTAGACATGATGATTCAACCTACAAAGCCAATAGAATAACTTATCCTCTCAAGCAACTTGAACTTCCCGAAACCGCTTTTGGAATCTTGACCTTCAAACATGCTTTCTTGCTAATAATTTCACGATCTATAATTGCATGGAATAGGATAAATTTTCATGCCTCTTCACTCTTTAATGGATATGCATCATGAGCCAATCCAAAATATGCCTTCATTCCATCATACCAAGCCATCCTACCGACTAAGCCATTCTCACATCGTCCACTCTTGCAACCATGTTACACCTTGTCTACTCAACTCCATATCTCCATACAATATCCTTTTTCATCAATGTGCTTGGGCATTTACATCAATGACAATACACAAATAGACACATTGCAACAATGTCCCCCTTTGTTATTGATGGAAAACAACCTAGTACTTCTCTCCCTTTTTACCTTAGTGACAAAGTACATACCAGTAGCACACATTCTTCATCTTCATCAGCTTCTTTGGAACATCTCTTGGTTGGAAATATCAACCAAACTCATCAAACAATCTCAAAAACCTGTCATTTCTTCTTTACTCTATTTTTTCAACCTCATGATAGCATTTGAGCATTGAGCCCCCTGGACAAAATCATTCAAAGCACATACACATGCCAACAATCTTGCTTTTGAGTGAAAATGTCATCTTGATTCATAATTAGGCCTATCTCAACTAAAATTACCCTCACACAAAATTGATCATGCCAAACACAAACTGCTAGCAACTCTTAGAACCAAGATCCATGAAGGGTCTTTTCGGACCATTTTTGCTAACTTTCTCTTTGCTTCAAGAGCATATAAACCCATGGAACAATACCTTATAGCTCACTCCGAGGATATACCATCTCAATCTAACTGCCTAAGAAAAATAAGCTTACATACCTTACATACATGCCATGGAGATGGGTTAAGAATATCAACACAAGCCTCGAAGCAACTTTTCAAAGTGCTTTTGCCTCCTCTTTTCATGCTATCACACATGTTTGAGCTTATGAAACTATTACAACAATACTTTGCTAACAACCATCATTCTACCTTATTAGGACTTCTTGACACCTAAAACACTTGTTTCAAGATAAATACCAACTCCCCATGCTTCAAGAGGCCTTCATGACACTGTAGCTCACCATTATTCCTCTGCATAGTCTACTATACCTTGTCATGATGCAACTAAACAACCATGTAATTCCTGTAGCATTCCTAGCTTTAGCTCTCAAGGGAAGTTAACACACTAGCTCCCCTCAGCTCATGCCATCATAAAAACCCCGTGATTCTTCATACTTAAGCAAAAATAAGATATGCAATTTTTACTATCTTGTTACCTCTTCAAGAGAAATAACTCAGAGTCATACCTTTAGCCTTTGATGCATTTGTACAGATTTCACATACCTTCATCAAGCTTCAACTATTCATTCTAGACCTGAGTAGCCTTGCATACCTCCTTATCACTTCATATTTTTGTTTGAGATACAACTACAAACCTCAAGTATCCACTCACAAATTCACAACATTGTTTAACCACCGAGAAACCCATCTTTTGTCTTCACAAGACTTTACATACTTAAATATCTCTACAAAACTTCCATGATGCAAAAACACACTTGATACACCATAGAGCATGGGTCAAGAACCGAGACACGACATGTAGACCCATTCAATTTACACACATACCTAAAAAGCACCATTTCACCTTGCTTATGATGGTCGATCAAGTCATCATTCAAGATGAATGACCTTCTTCTTGATGAATCCAACATCATTTGTCACTTATGGTTGCACCTAAACCATCTTCTGACACATTAAAGACGTTCAAGACCCCAATGAACTCTTCTTGACCTCATGATAGGACTTGCTAGAGAATCAAACTTCCAACTTATTCATGTTCCCCTTTAATACCATGCTTCATATGGATGACAATGTCTCTAAGAAGCCTAGTAGAGACATCTTTCTTCATAAGGAATCTAGAAGAACATACTAAAGAGGTCCCATGCCCTCTTAGAAACCTATGACTAACGTTTTCCTTCTTTCTTCTTCGGTCTACACCTTGAGAATCTCTTTGATTTACTTCAACACTGGTTTAAGAGGAAAACAATTATTTGCTCTAGGCTCCTAAAACCTGCCTTGTTTTTTATTCTCGCACTCTAGAGTCTCTCTAGAAACCTCCCTCATTACAATTTTCCCTCTTGGGCCTTCTTCTCTCCAAAACCGATCGAATGACTCATATATGTAGTACTTGGCAGTGTGTCCCTTCTCTTGACAATTAAAACAAGTAACATTCCTTGATTGCTCATCTCTACTATCCCTCCATGGATGATCATCTCTAACAAACCTCCTACAGTCCTTTGCCTATGTTCAAAGCCATTATAAGTATAACAATAACTATTAAATGATTTTTTTATAGCTTGAAGCATTAGGCTACCTAATAGACTTTTTCTTCACATTGTCTTTGAAATTCCTTTCCTACTACTCCTCTCCAGGTCTTTATGCTTGGAACAACTTATTTTTGCATCAACTCTTTGCATTTGAGGTGTTCCTTGAACCTCAAGTCTATCTTGTGTCCTACAAACCTTTGACTGCCTAGAAGATCATCAAGATCTTTAATGCTCTTTCAAACTTATGAAAGGTCTTAGCTCTACTAGTTGCGTTAGATATCTCTCCCTTAGAAGGATTATCTTCTTTCCAAACCTAGTACATTCTTATTTCATGGAACACATCTACATTTATATCCTTTTGACTATTTCATCAAGCTTACTTGTCACAAACCAATGTTTCCCCTTAAGGTCATGTATCTTTTCTTCATACTCCTTGATTTGAGCCTTCAACTTCTTATTATTCTTCTTAGCATGCTTCAACTCACTCTAAACACATATTAGCTCAATTTCAAAGTCGCCTCCTTCTTCCTTAGAAGTGCATGGAGTCACCAAATAGAAGGGAACCATCATTCATAGTCCTCATGACATCCTTTTCCATGAACAAGACCTCATCACCTATCTCTTCATGCTTAGATTCGAGTCAAAATTAGAATAATCATTATAGGTACTTTCCTCGGATGAGCAATGCTCTTTCTTTGAATATAATATTTTCTTGTTTTCAAACCTCTTGAGCTTTTTTTTCCCTTGTCTAACATGTGATTCTTTTTGTCATGATCGTCATCACTCTCTTCATCCTCATCCTTGTGCTTGTGAGGGCACTTGTTGTCAAAGTTACCTATTTCACCATAGTTAAAGCATTTAAAATGCACCTTTCCTTGTACTTACTCGATCTAACCTTTAATCTTCTAACAATCATCACAAACAGTTTATCATCATCAATCTCATGAACATAATCATCATTAGTCTTTTTATCTTTGTCTTCTTCTCATCCTTGAAAGCAATCTCCTTCTTGATAGGTTTAGAATCAGTAATCCTCATTTCATATGTAGTCAAGATGCCATGTAGCTCATCCATTAACATGACCTTAAAATCCTTAGCTTCCTCAATAAGACACCTTAGAATCAAACTTGGGAGTGAGAGATCTTAATACCTTTTGAACCACTACCTCTTCTTTTACTTCTTCACCTAAACCTCTCATGGAGTTGACAACTTGATCAACTTTGAGTAAATATGCAACAATTGATTCTTCTTCTCTCATCTTTAGGCCTTCAAATTGATTTCTAAAAGTTTGGATCTTTTCCATCCTTACTCCTTCAAACCTAAAGTTTCTCCCACATATCTTTAGCTGATGTATAATGCATGACCTTCACAAGTTCTGATTCAACTAGACCACACATGATTGCATTCATTGCCTTGGAATTGTCACTACTAAGCTTCTTGTTTATAGTAGTGGTTGGAGGAGTCTGGAGGAACTGTATACCCATCTAACACAAATTGCCAAATTTCAAACCCTAAGGACATGATATGAGTCCTCATCCTGATGCTCCAAAATGCATAGTTTGTTCCATCAAACAAGGGATCTTTGTTGGAAGAAGTGTCACTCTGTGACTCGCCATTTTAGTGCTTCAAAGGATCTTTTTCAAGTGATTAAACTTCTTCAAAAGGACCTATTATGATACCAATTGTTAGAAGCATAATGGATTGAGGGGGTGGATCACCTTCCTTCAAACTATTTAATCAACTATCTTTAATTTACACAAATCATTAACCATTCAACCATGCATTAATGTGAGCTTAACAACATGAAACAATCATTCAAATGAGCATAACCAAGAGAGAGTACATAATAACACAAGATGTAAAGTGGGAAACCCTCAAGGGGAAGATGAAACTTTTGATTATATTACTCAAACCAAAATACTTGCATGAATATGACACATCACACAAGATTTGTTTAGTGAGACACCAATCCCACAAGGAACACCAACCCCTAGTTTAGTAGGACACCAATCCTACAAGGAGGCTATAATTGCCTAAGGTGATCAAGCACCAACTCAACCACTTGAAGATGAATAAAACTGAAGATATGTTGTTGCTGCAACTTATAGTGATCAAAATTTCAGCTTCACTCTCTCAAAACTCTTTTCAAACACACTCCCTCTTACTTCGCTCAATGTTGCTTCTTCATGAGCTGATTAGACCTCTTTCCCTTACTTCTCTGCTTCTCAACTCTTCTCAACACTTCATACTCTCTCTCAGCTCTGTCTTGATGCCCTCAAACCTCTATCACTCTCTCTCTAGGTTCGTACTTTTTCCTCTCATACAACTAGTTCAAAATGAACACATACACTCACTTAAATACATGATTAATCTCTTAAACACTACTAGTTCAGTTATACCAAAAAAAAAAAATCTACGCACTCATATAAAATCATAACAAGGACTCACATGGGTCGACAATACACTAATACAATCACAATGCACAACTAGGCCTAAAAGAGTAGTTTCTCCTTCACCGAGCACTCCATGAACTTCAAGGGCACAATCCAGCTTTTTCAAGACTCAATAAGCTCCACACATGTCAAAACATCCTCTCAACATCTCCTACAAGCTTATGAACCTCAGCATCACTCATTCATCTTATAACACCACCAATTAGGTCTATTTCCTACTCATTCAAGGCACCTCTAGGTGGCAGGTCTTCAAAGATGAAGACCTTGCATCCAAAAAACACCTCAACCATGACATTTAACCACTCACTAGAAATATGATGACCTGAAGAACACTTATAATCATGTTATACATCATGATTCAACCTATAAAGCCAACAGAACAAATTCTACTCTTAAGCAATTTGAACTATCCAAAACCAGATTTGTAATCTTGACCTTATAACACACTTTCTAACACTTTCAAGATCTCTAAATGCATGAAATAGGATCAATTTTCATCCCTCTTCACTCTCCAATGAATAGGCATCATGAACCAATCCAAAATATTGGTCTTCTAGACCAATCTTCAACTACAAAACATTGTTGTCATGAACTAGTCAAACTAGGTCAACTTGTGACCTCAACCATGCCACCAAAACTGACTTGCAGAGCTCAACCAAAGCATGAAACACATCACATTGGATGTCAAAAACACCTCCAAGGTCATCAACCATCATCACCAAGTCCATAAATTCCCAAGAACATCCATTCTCCATGACTACTAAAACTACCTTCTAGCCCTAAAAACCAGTCTTCATGTTTGGACCCATGCAAACCATTAATTGAATTTACCAAGCTCTAAAATCACTTCAAAAATGTAGTGTTTGTTCTTAACAACTCAGTTAACCAATTTAGTTCATAGGTCAAATGGAAAACATGAGAGCAAAACAAACTTTCCTTGAAACTGGCAGATTTGAGTGGGCTCCACCTACAGTTAGGACACCAAACCACCAACATGTGTAATATGGAAGAGTCCTCTTGATCCCCAATCATCACATTTGATGATTCAATGCATTCTTGGTTCATACCAAGAATGTTTTTTCTATCGCTAGTAAACTGGGGTTTATGGAGGGTTTTGACCTTCATACCTTCTTAACAATCGTTCATAAATCTCAGGGCCTCATTTGATCTCATTCCAACTATGATATATTTTTAACTACATGCTTCAACATCCATAAAGGCTCAAGGTCCCATGCAACCATTGCATGTGCCAACCAATGCAAAAATTTCACTTTGAGATGGAAAACACATTTGCTTGAGCTCGATAGGACCAAAAACATCATAACTTGCAAAAATTCTTCATGCCAACCTGAATTTTTCCCACCGCACTACAAAAATCTCTACTAACATCTCCAATTCTGACGTTCTCATAAATAGCCATGTATCTTCTCAAATACTAAGGCTTGTATAGCCATGTCCCAGGAATTAAGTCTAGTTCAAACCTAGATAATGAAGAAACCAAAACACCTTTGCTTTCAAGCTCTTCAAAACAACCTAACATCCTTAAGACAACATGTCTCACACCTTTGCATGCCATTATGGGCTCACACTACTCTACAACACATCTTCATCTTCATTAGGCCTCCAAGCACCTAGACGAGGTTTATATGATCAATTGTGTTATCTCGTTTTTAGTGATTCCACCAAAATTGAGATAACCATAGAATTTTTTTGACAAAACCTCCTAAAAATGCCCTTTGAAGGAGATTTTTGGTTTTTGGGTTTCCATCGCATGCAAACATGTCTTTTACATGCTTCATGTCGAGTGTCTTCCAAAACCCGAAACCTGATTACATGCCAGTGTATCGGGTTTTCGGAACCCAAGAGCATCAGAACATACCTTACAAAAACATGTTACATGTTGCTTGTTTCCCGAAACCCAAAACCCGAAATGATCCTTTGTGTCGGTTTTCAAACTCGGTAGCATCCAAACATGTCTTTTACATGCTTCATGTCGGTTGGTTCCCGAAACCCGATTTGTTAAGAAAACCTTTGTTTCGGGTTTTCGAAGTGCTAAGCATGATGACATGGCATTAATGCCGAGTTGTTGGTTAGTTGGCACACGTGTCGAGAGGAGGTGTAATAAATGCTAGGGTTTTATAAATAGTCTAATTTTACACGTCATTTCTACTTGACATATTTTCGCTACGTGGATTTTTCGTACATGCTCCTTCGACCTCCAAACCCGACTGAACTTCTCGACCGATTTCGCGATTCATCTTCGATCATTTTTCGAATTTCTTGAAGGTATTTTTCTCTTCTTATCATTTTGGGGTCTTTGGGTTTGTTTTTGAAGTGTTCTTTTGGTGTTTTTCCTCTTTTCTTTTTCTTGCCCCTAGGTTTAGGGTTTAGGGTTGTTTTATTCATTTTCTGATTGAATTTCTATGAAACCCCTTGTTTAAAAATTCATCTTAGGTGTTTTCTTATTTCCTTCCATGGATATACTCTTGTGTTTTTTTGAGAATAAATCTATAAAACCTAACTTACAAGCTTGGAGGAAATTTTACCTGTTCTGACATCCCAGAAACCCGACACCTTTGTTTTGGGTTTTACAGGGTGTCCAACACTGTTTGGTTTCCGTAGTGTATCGGGTTTTGCAAAGTGCTCAGCATCCTCTCGACTTCCACTTTTGTCAGGTTTCACGATTTTCTGACACTATTTGGTTTCCGCAGTGTGTTGGGTTCCGTAGGGTGCTCAACATCTCCTGATTTCCACCTATGTGTCAAGTTTCACGAAGTGTCCGACACAACCTAGTTTCCGATTATACTCTGCAGTGTGTCGGGTTTCACGAATTGTCTGACAGGTCTCAAAGTCCGGTTGGTGTGGCGGGTCTGTGGGGTTGCTCAGCAAGCTTCCAAGCCCGATTGGTCAAACAAGAGTTATCTAGGCATTCTTTCTTCAGGACTTCTCATGTCGGATCCTGGATCATCTAAGGATAAGTCGATAGGTCAGGAAAGATGAAGTACAAGTACCAAAAATGGAATCTCCTTCCTACATAGATTGCAATTACGACATCCGAGACATGGAGCTTGGTAACATAGACATGGAGGACTTTTGGAACAAAACCAAGGATTCTTCTTAGAGTCCCTGGATGAAGTCAATAACCAACAGTGGCCTCCCTCTCGCAGCAGGATTCCCAATGTCTGCTCAATGCCCTAAGTTCATTCTGGCCTGTGCTTCCAATTATGACTCAGATTCCCACTCAGTGAAAAATCAAGCAGGAGAAACCATAGTGAAGTTGGACAGAGGTTACTTTGATGACCTCTTAAGATTACCCAACTTTGAGGAATATGTCGATGTAGATCTTAAGTCAACACAGAAAGCCTGGGACAAAGATCAAGAAGATTGCATCAAGCATGTGAATAAAAATTTCCTGATCAAGGCCAAGCCACCATCTCTAGGTTTCCCAAATTTGTCCCCAGGAGTGATTTCATCCTTGAAATTAGTGACATCATCACCCTGTTGAGTCGAGTATTTGGACTCCCCGAGTCAAGAGACTTCCAAGGGTGGATGTATCAATTCATGGTCATTATAAAGAAGAACGAACAAGGGATTGATTGGAGTAGTCTTATAAGTAATGAGATTGATTCCCAGATGAAGACAGTCTTGACTACCGACAAGTTTTATATGTCGTCATATGTCACCTATGCAGCAGCTGGCATGAGGAATTATCCAGGGTTGGACGCTAAGGGAAGTAAGTCAACCAAACATATATCGGTATTTCCCTCAGCTGACAATGAAGGGGTCCAAGGATCAATTCAGAAGAGTGAATGATGCCTTCTTTTATGAGAACATCTAGCATGCTGAACCCTGATTTAAGAAAGAGAAGAGTCTCTGATGAGGCATGGGCCGAAGTATCAAAATGGGGTTGTATCTTCTTGCAGTTCAAGAAGTTCACATACCTTCGGGTGGTCATGTACCCAGGTGATCCTTTCCGATTTCCCAGATTCCCAGGTGATAAGCTAATACTGATGGAGTTGGTTAGACAATTGTTGGATTTTCACAAATTCCAACAGAGTAAACACAAGGTTGCCATATCCTTCCCTATTTCCATCGGAAGGTACACGTGCTCGACAGTGGTTAAAGCTAAGAATGTGGTGCACGAGCTTTAGGACAAGTTGAAGAAGCACATGAAGCACAGAGATGGATTTGATTTCCGAGGAGTCCTTAAATCGTATGGGACTTTATATCTACATGTGCCCAACATAGAAGATATTTGGGTTGATCTTCGGGATGAAGTTGCCATCCGAAGAAAGGACAATAATAGGTTGACAATTGAAGAAATCCAGATGCTAGATTTATCTGACATCCCAGAGGGCACCACGGATAACGAGAGTGTCCTTGACACCTCGTATGATGGGTTAAATGAAGACCGATATGTATTCCCAACCATTGATTGGTCCATTGCTGAGAAAGCTTCTATTGTGGGGAGAGCTGCTCAAATTCTTGCTTGTACTAAGGCGTGGCTCATTTCTTGGGAATGAGTTATAAAGAAGGGAGTTTTTCAAAGCTAGATACTTTGGAAGTGGGACCCTCCAAGGGAAAAAAGGAAAAGGATAAGAACCCTTCCAAGAGGCCAATAAAGGTTAAGTTTGTCAGAAAGGGAGAAGATCAAGTAACCACACCAGTGGCCACTCTCCCACAAACAATTGAGGTTCTTGATTCACCTCCACAACTAGAACAAGGAAATCCTCCTTCAAGAGAAGAGATTGTTCAACCTTCCATTCCTCTTTTGGTTGACATTTCATCAGAGGTAAGTCTTCCTCTTATCTCTCAAGCTCTAATTTCAGAATCATTGCCTCCTCCCATTCAACCTTCCTTGCCTCAGATTTCTTCACCAAGTTCCTCAGCCATGGCTAGTATCTTCTCTAGCCTCTCACCTCTCCCCACTGGACCCCAGTTAACCATGGACATGCCTCCTCCTTTTGCACCTTCATTCCCTGAGTCCATTACCACGGACACTACACTTGCAGTGGTCACCACTCCACAAGCTAACCTTCCTCCACCTAAGGATGTGACCGTAACACCTACAATGGGAGAAACTTCTTCCAATATGCCTCAATGGTTAATAGATCGACCCCAAGGAAGAGGAAGGTGGTAGTTCCCCTACTAGCCTTTGATTTCAATTCCCTCAAGGTAACTCCTACCAAGTCAGCCAAGAAACCCAAAACAGTTTCAAGGATTTCAGTGGATGCCTCAGGGCATAAATTTGTAGAAATTGCTACTCCTACGGCTGATAAAACCAAGGATGATATAATGGTCACAGATTATCAAATCACAAGGGTTGATCTAGGAAAAGTAACAACAGAGGGAGCACAACAGACACACAAAAATGCCATGAATGTGTTGTGCCAAAAGCTAAAGGAAACTAAGGCAAACAGAGATGAGCTAAAAGAGAAAGTAGAGTAGCTGATAGAAGTACTACTCAAGCTCTCAAAGCCTCTTGAGTCAACACCATCATCCTCTACTCCTATCAGGTTTGATTTCTCATCGGTACCCATGATTGAGAAGATTAATGAGAATAGGAGAATAGTCGATGAATGGATCCAGAGGCTGCTCCTAAGGGAAAAGAAGTCATTGATGACACCGTGGAAGTCTACAAATCCTTGGAGGATATAAAGAGGGATGGAGAGAAAATGGATGATGAATTTTCAGTAGAAGTTGGGAACCTAGAGTTAACTTTTGAAGCTCTCCAAATGCTAAAACAGGTTCCGTCCGCATCCTGATCGAAGAAGGCATCATTCCACATGGGGACAAGCATTTTCAACTGACCAAGGCCATTAGATTTAGAATAAAGATTCTCAATGAAGCTTGTAGAAAATTGAGGGAATCAAGAGATCAATTGGTCGATGGCACAAATGACATAGAAGAAGAGCTAGTCAAGATCTGCGCTAAGGTGTTGAATGAAAGCTCGGGTATTCGCTTGTTGATGATCTTTACAAGCAGATCCAAGAATCAATTCAACATGAACCAACTTATGGCTTTGGTCTGGAAATCATTGATAGGTTTTTGAAAATTGAACATTCTTTGGAAACACTGAGGAAACTCAACAAGAGATTGAAGAAGCTTCCTGAAATGCTAGCGATACTCAGGAAACATGTGAAGTTCTGAGTGATCATTCCACCGCGCCTGATGAAAATGAGATGCAGGGTATAATCCGAAAATTCCAAGAATTTCGGGACAAGCATGATTTGTTGGAGGAAGACAAAGATGATGAAACAAAATAGGCATAATGTTGCATGTCATTTCAATCCTGAAATCGACATGTCTTTTTCATTTTGTTTCGTCACATAGGAAGCAAATTTTGACTTGGTCTCCTGTGTGAGAGTCAAGCAAAATAGGAATCTCATTAAAAAGACTATTTTCTAGGATTTATCCTATTTTCTCTCAACTCCTTTTATTATAAATAAGGGATGCTTATGCATTCCAAAGGGTTGAGATTTTTGGAATATTGAGAACTATTGTGAAGAAGAAAGACTTTGTGTTTTCTTTTAATCATTTGAGGAATAGAAGCTGATGCTATTTTGCAAACTTTATGTTGTGAGATGTATCTTTCTTAGGATATTGTTCTTATGTTCATAATCTTAAGCTATTCCTTGATTGTTCTAATCATTTCAAACATTACATTTATTGTCTAAAACTCGTATGATTCTTTTGTGATTTGCAATTGCTCGAAAGAAAGTACGTTCCCATCATTTCCTTACCATTTTTGTTTCTTCCATAATAAAATTTCCTTTCCGATCCATTTCATTTCGAAAGTAGCAATATCTCCGCCTAGTATGGATATAAATTTTGGGATTCTATCCCAACCCCAATGGTTAGATTAGTGTGAATACTGTATATTATTTCTGCTATGTTTTAGACTAGTAATAAACATGTAGCCTCACCTGTCTTTGAGGAGGGATTTAATCCCATGTACTATGGTTGAGCCTCATATTTTGGCTTGACAAAATATCCAACCAACAAATTACAAACCATGTTCAAACCTATACCTGCACTTTGATACTCACATGAGTGTCTCAACACACTCTCCTCGTGCTCTCTAAGCCTTGACCATGCTTATCCATCTACCGATTCCTTTATTCCATCATACCAAGCCATCTTCGCTGACTAGGCCTCCTAATTAGGCTTTCTAGGTCAAGCCATTCTTAGCTTGTACACTCTTGCAACCATGCTACACTTTGTCTACTCAAATTCTCATGATCTCCATATAATATCCTTGTCTATAATGTGCTTGTGCATTTACATCAATGACAACACACAAATACACACTTGCCAAGAATTTACATTATATTTAATTTTATTAAATCATATACATGTAATGATTGGAATCCATTAGCGAACATTTCCATCTCAGAGAGAAACATATCCGTAAGTACGAATATGATCCTTCTGCCAAGACTTGATAGGATTCCCATAGTCCTCCTATTGGAAAATACAAATATAATATTAATTTATGTTGTAATTAAAAAATAAAACTTGAACACTTATTATTATAAAAGAATTTAAACTACGATACTTACAAATCGTTCCCATGTTCCAACGAAGACCATAGGACCGGTGGGATTTGTGATCTTTTTCATTGTTCTAATATGACATTTACAACTAGTTGTCGACTTGGTTACATTGAATCTCGACTATTCCAATATTCAATCAATTGACACCATGGATCGGGTTTGTACCTAGCATGCCTATAAATAGTTTAGAAGTACACTTGGTTAGCACAACATTTAGAAAAAAGTAAAACTAATTATGAAAGTAACCACATTTATAAAAAAATTAAAGTAAATATGACTTAGACATCAACATTTACCTCCCAGTTGTTTTCCACTCATCATGGTCATAATGCATCTTCAAATTTCTTTTTAAATTATCTCTCTTCTACAAGTTTTCTGTAATGTAGTAGTGAACCATGCTTGTGTTATAAAAATATGTTAAGAAACAAAACATAATGTAATAAAATATTATGAAATCATTCAAATTAATCATTATTCAAAGAATTTTAATCAAGAAATAAACTTACCGTCATCCAAAAATGGACGATACATTTCTAAAATTTCTTTTAACACCCAATTTTTACATCTTTTTAGAAAATTGACATAGAAGATAAAATAGTAACCTTTGAATGCCTTCTTGGCTAGCTTGTTATTTTTTTTGCATTGTCGCATCATAATATTTTATTATTATTATTTATTGCTTGTAATTTCAAACTATTATAAAAGATAAATTAATAACTTGTAATTAAAATAGAAATTTTCATTTAAAACATATGAATATACCTTCCATTCATGTCGGGGTAGATATCCCCAAAAGTATATAGGAATATAGTTTTGTTCTTATTACTAGAACAATACCTCTTATACCTCTCTTTTAGTAAACCACAAGGTGCAACATCTAGTCCTATATCAAAGTGTGAAGAAGAAGGTGGAGAAGGGGAATGAAAATCATCATTGGAGACATCTCATGGAAAGAATATGCGATGGGGGTCTCGCACTGTACATGCCGATGAGGCATAACACTCCATCATAGATGTCGTCGTAGTAGAGAGGTGTGATATATTAATCGATAGAGGGATCAATAACGGGGACACTTGAGTGATTGGAGGAAGGTGATATAAAAGAATGTGAGCTAGTGGAGGAGGAGACATATTATGTGCATCACCAACTACAACCATAAAGTTTTTAGCCATTTTAGGATTTTCTTGAATTTGGCTAATAAAAATATATTAAATAAATACATAAAATACGTAACAAAAAAATGTCATGATTTAAAACAATTTACCTTATATTAAAAATAATGACATTACATAAAATAATAAATGTAATTTAAAGAATTTTCCTAAAGTTCAAGATTTTTTTAAGGTTACAAATTTAACAATAAAATCAAATTTCACTATTAGTTTTTATCACATAAAGTGTATGAAGTGTAAGATCATTAGAAATGCATGAAGTATAAGAGCTTTAATTTTTTTATGGCAAACACACTCATAATTAGGTTTTGGAACCAAGTCAAGGCATAAAGTGCATGTATAATGGAATTTTAGGACTCAAAAGTGCATGAGCGCTCTAGAATGGGCCTTAGGAACTTAAATCTTCTAAAGGAATTATGAAGGGTATCTCTCTTCCCAATTACCCTTAATCTCAACTTATTAATGGCCACGTTGAAAATGAATCCAACTTCCTCAATATCTCAAAGGAAGATGAAGTGGTCAAGAAAACCATGGAATGTCTATTTACGTTTCACCTTGTCTTGGGCTTTAACATTCAATGGGGAAAACCAATTGCTTATGGGTAGTCTATTACCTAAAATATGGTTAGAACTAGATTACACATGGATATATGTTCAACTATTGTGGAATCCTCTATCTTCCAAGTATTTCAATGTAATCAGAGAATTATGTTATTCAATGAGTTGATAAGAAGCTTTCCTATTGGATGAAAAAAACATCTATCTCACAAGTATGTTATAGATATGCTTTACATTTTTAGTAGCCACTCATGTTCACTACCCCTCTTCTTCTTTATGTTAGATCCACATGGAAATGGCTTGTCTTTCACACCTTGTGCACCACCCCTATGCCTGTAAAAATTATAAGGACATTTTTCTATTAACACTCACTCTTCATAAATATTTAGTATATTGACCACTTGGCCGAAGTGCCTTGGATTAAAGAATTTGGACCTTTTAGGAAGGGAAATTGTACTATTACTCACATATTTGAAAAATGATCTAAGTCATGGTCACCTTTTTTGGAGACATTCAAATGGTAAGGAGATTGATGAAGGATAGGGGAATTAAAAATATTGTTACAAAGAAAATTGTTGTGAGAGATGTAAAAAAATTTCATTAATTCAAAAAAAAATTTTTGTGAGAGATTATGTAAAATGTGGAATCATGCACTTGGTATGTGAAGTGTTTGACAAAATGCTTGAAAGAAATGTGGTCTTATGGACTACAATTCAACCAAATTCAATGAATAGATATTCAACTGATTAGCTCACATTTTCCATGGAAAAATAAAATCTTTGCAATGGGGTATGGACATCCATCAAGGCATAATAGGAAGTGTTTTTTGTTGGATGTTGTAGTTGTAGGTGCCCCATTTGATATGTATGTAAAATGTCGTGAAAAGGCCTTGGAAACTTTTAAATGCTTGAATGGAAGCTTTAGTGTATGTACACCAAATGAAAGAATGTGATATATTTTTATGGAATATCATACTTATAAGTCGAATGCATTTCGTTGGTGTAAAACCAAACTCTACAACCTTTTCCAACATCCTCTTATCTTGCACCAAAATGGAAGCTTTAGAGTAGGCCATGAACAACCATCAAAGCATAATGGTAGCATATTTTTATCACATGTAGTTGCAAGTTCCCTAATTAATAGACATGTATGAAAATTGTGGTCAACAAAACAACTCAAAGAGTTGTGGTCTCATGGAACATACCCTGACCATGTTAGTTTCATTTTTGTTTTTTACTATGTTTCCAAACAAGTTTAACATATGAGGGTTGTAAATTTTTCAATGTCATGAAGTTGTAACTTATGTTACTCTTTCAAAATCTATCTAGAAGTATGCATCGTAGGGTGATGTTCAAACAATAAGGAGATTGATGAAGGATATAGGAATTAAAAATATTGTTGTAAAGATTTTTTTTGAGAGATATAAAATAATTCCATAAATTCAAAAAAACAAATTGTTGTGAGTGATTATAGAAGACTTGAGCATCTTCACAAAATATTGTTGTTATTTCATCAAATGTAGCCAAGAGGTGTCCAACTCCGGTCGGTTCACCTTTTAAGGATATTCTCATCCTATCTCAACATAGGAGATTTGAAATAAGGTATGGAAATACACCAAAGCATAATGGAGAAAAAACAATTATTAGATGTTATAGTTGCAATTCATGCTATGGTGATATGTATGTAAAATGTGGAATCATACACTTTGGGTGTGAAATATTTGACAAAATTCTTGAAACTAATGTGGTCCTATGGATTGCAATTTAAAAAAACCAATGAACAAATATTCAACCCGATTAGCACATATTTTCCATGGAAAAAAATCTTTGCAATGGGGTATGGACATCCATCGAGGCATAATAGGAAGTGTTTTTGTTGGATGTTGTAGTTGCAGGTGCCCTATTTGATATGTATGTAAAATGTTGTGAAAAGGCCTTGGAAAATTTTAATGCCCAAATGGAAGCTTTAGTATATGCACACCAAGTGTTTGACCAAATGAAATAACGTGATATATTTTTATGGAATATCATACTTATAAGTGAATGCATTTCACCGTGCAAACCAAACTTTGCAACCTTTTCTAAAGATCCTTTTATTATTGCACCAAAATAACATATTTAGAGTAGGACATGGAAAATCATTAAAGGATAATAGCATCGATGTTTTTCAGATGTAGTTGCACGTGCTCTAATTAATAGACACAAACTATGGTCTAAAAAACACCTCAAAAAATTGTGGTTTCATAGAACATACCCTTATTGTGTTAGCTTCATTTTTATTTTATCATAATGTTGCCATGCGAGTTTAGTGGATGAGGGTTGTAAATTTTTCAATGGCATGAGGTTGCAACTTATGTTATTCTATCAAACATTTATGTAGAAGTATGCATTTTGGGGTGAAGTTCAAATGGTAAGGAGATTGATGAAGGATAGAGGAATTAAAAATATTGTTGCGAAAGCAAATTGTTGTGAGAGATGTAAAACAATTCCATCATTTTCAAAAACAAATTGTTGTGATAGATTATAGAAGACTTGAGCATCCTCACAAAGTATTGTTGTTGTTTCATCAAAGGAAACTAACATGTGTTCAATATGGTCATTTCACCTTTGTTAAAATACTCTCATCATATGTTAACATTAGATATTTGAAATAAGGTATGGAAATACACCAAAGCATAATGGAGAAAGGACTTTTGTCAAATGTTATAGTTACAAGTGTTATGGTGATATGCATCTAAAATGTAGAATCATGCACTTGGCATGTGAATTGTTCAATAAAATGTCTGAAATAAATTTGGTCTTATGGATTACAATTCAACCAAATTTAACAAACAAAAATTCAACTTGATTAGTTCACATTTGCCATGGAAAAATAAAATCTTTGCAATGGGTTATGGACATCCATAGAGGCATAATGTAAGAGATGGAATGGCTATGGAAGGATAAAAACCAACAACTTGAATTTACAATCAACATTTGATATAACCCATAAAGAAGCTCCGCATCATTCAAACAAGGCATATGAAAGGCAAGTGATTAAGCTAGTGCAATTGCTCACATGTACTTGATGATCAAAATTTTCAATGTATGCACCATTGAAATTCAAAAAAGGTTTGTAAGCTTGTTGGTTCTTAAATTTGAATACATATAATAAAAAAGAGTAAAAACACTTGCACAAATCGCAACAATTGAGTGTTATGACACCATACTTTGGTTCATGCTTTTATTAACACAAAAGGCTAAATTTTCCACTTCCAACTCAACTTGCAAAACAAGTTAAACTCAAAATCCTAAACTAATTTTGGACTTCCATATAACTCAAAAATAGGCTCATGTAGGCACAACGTCAACATGTAAGAAATTTTTCTCGGAATAGAATTATGCAAGTCAAGAATGCACTCAAAGCTTAATTATATCTCTCTCCTAGAGAATGTGCCCCAAGGTCTCTAAAATATAGGGATTGTCATAAAATTAACATATTTGCAGTTATTTTAACTTAGAAAGTGTTTCCCACCTCTTTGGGGATGACTATACAATAATCTGTACTTATCCAAAAATTGACATTTGACAGTTTATTTTGTAGTGATTTAACTATTTTTAGGAAATCACTTATTTGGTCCTACATGGCTAAATAAACACATGACTAAAATAAATAAATCCTAAAACATCCCGAAAGTATACTTTTAGAGTATTTACAAAATAAAAATGATCTAAATTTAACAATTTCAAATGTCGAAATTGATGTCATTCCCAAAATTTCCCCTTTGATGTAAAGGGAAGAAATTCCAATCATCTGTTTGAGTATTCCACTTGTGTGCTTCAGAAATCCCTTGGTGAGTATATCAACAATTTGATCCTTTGTTCTCACATATTTAATGAAAAAATATTTATCATTGACCAAGTCTCTGATAAAGTGATCCTTGAGCTCAATGTGTTTGGTTCTAGTATGGAAAACTGAATTCTTGGAAAAATTTATTGCCTCTTTGAAATCAACTAAGAGTTTCCTCAACCACATTCCTTGTATGCAAGACTATGTAATGGTTGAAAATTCAAATTCAACAGAGGATAATGTAGCAGCACCTTATTTCTTTGAAATCCAAGAAACCAACTCTCTTCCCAATGTGAAGCAATAACCTGAAGTAAACTTCTTGTCATCAAAAGAACCTCCTCAATATAAATCTAAGTATCCAAAAAGACATAATGAATTTTTATCTGAAGTGAATACTATGATCATAGGTATTCACTTATAACTAAAAATTCTTTTTTCACAACTTATATGTGTTTGAGTCAAGGCTTGCTCATGAATCTAGAAACTAGTGAAACCCCATAAGTGATATAATGTCTAGTCATAGTCATAAACATCAAACCTCCCACCATGCTTCTAAAAATATTCTTATTAGCTAAATGGATGTCATTCTCTCTCATTATTTTTTCTTTTCTTGCAATTGGATTATTTGTAGCCTTAGAAACTTGAAGATTGAACTTCAACAAGTAAGCTTGGACATATTGTGCTTGACAAATAAATATTTCTTCTTTCTTTTTATGGGCTTCCATACCAAGAAAGTACTTCATAATTCGAAGATAACTCATTTCAATTTTTATTTCATAGCTTGTTTTAAGCTTATACAACATCTCCATGGAGCTTCCAATGAAGATCAAATTGTCTACATAGAGGAAAACATACAAAACATTAGACTTGAATGTTTTTATGTAAAGTGTTGGCTCATTTTGAATTCTTACAAATAATTTTGCCAAAACCCAATTGTCAATTCTTGAGTACTATTGCCCAAAATAACCCATGGATATTTTGGCAGTTTACAGCTTCCATTCGGCTCTAAGGCATCACTTTTGAGGTTGCACACGCTACTGGTTTTGTCCTTGGTGCATTTTTCATGGTTGTTCTTCTTGCGCTCCCTCGCTTCTTCCCTTTCCCTCACTTTCTTCTCGTGCATGCTTTGTGCACTCTCGTATTCCTCTTTCCTTTTTGCAAGTATTTTCCTTTCCCTTTCATGCACACTCCTTGTGCATTTGCTTCCCTCTATCTCGATTCTTGCTCATCCTCTCATGCGCACCCATAGGATTTTCTTGCATCTTTGCAAGTCCCCGACATACCTCTTGCGTGCATGTTATTTCCTCCTCGAGTCCCGTGCACTCCTTGAACACACTCTTGTCCCCAAGCACATCTCCTCTCACGTGCTTCTCCATTTTCCTCTATTGACATGCTTCCCCACACGCTACCTTCTCCTAAGCTTCCGTGTTTTCCCTTAGTTGAACTATGGATCTCCCTTGCACATTTCCATATCTATGTAGATTTACACTCCTTTCCTAGACCCCGCACACTCTCTCACGCACATCAATGTACTTTTGCATCCCTTTATCCTTATGTAATCTTGATTTTCTGCTGCCCTCTTCGGTGCATGCACTAAAGGCTGTAACCTCTGTGCCCGATCCAAGGTCACCATGTGTCCTATTATATGGATCACACAAATAAAGTGAATTTTGTAAAGACGAACGGAAGGCTCCCGGTTGTGTGTGAATCCTTGTAGAAAATAAAAGTGTGATACATGGAAAATATCGAGCTTGCAAAATCAACCAATGATCTCCTACAACCAATCAAGTGATGCCACATGTCAGGCGTGTTGCTCTTGTACTACAGAA
The DNA here is from genome assembly GCA_018340775.1 of Taxus wallichiana var. yunnanensis. Lineage (NCBI taxonomy): Eukaryota > Viridiplantae > Streptophyta > Pinopsida > Cupressales > Taxaceae > Taxus > Taxus wallichiana. The sequence goes on along the minus strand of CM031234.1, from coordinate 319,332,779 downwards.
CTTCAAATCACCATAACTTCTTCCACTGAGCTCTAAATCATGCATGGTTTGTCTTTTTGGAAGGCTATTGACATGGGATACAATTTAGTCTCTTCAAAATCAAATTTTGATTGGATTTGTTAGTTGAAAATGGGAAATTATGATTTAGGCCATTAATGTGTAGTTACAGATTGCCTCAACCACCCAAATTTCATGGGATATGGCCTCTTTCCTTCTTCTACAAACAAACTGATGTGGGGAGGTGGATTTGACAAAGTTACATGTTGATTTGTAGACAATTAATACATATTTTTGGTGGTTGTGGCTTAGAATTTGAGTTTCCCTCTCTTTTCCCTCCTTTTCTCTCCGTTTCTTCTATATATTATTGAATAATGCCCATTTTTAAGTATTGGACCGTCTTGGAATGCAATGGCATTATTCGGAGTAGTGCATTTTGTATTTTGAGTTGTAGGCCTCGAGACCTAGGCCAATGCATGTTGATCCTTGTCGCCATCCTCCATTGTAATGGATTGTGCATTCACTTGAAGCAATAGAAATTGTGTTTTGTGGCTATTCTCTACCCTTGCATATGTTTATTGCATCTACTAGCCTTTCTATTTCAATATTGGTATATTGTGCATGTTTTATATGTCTTGCAATATTTCTTTTTCTGTTGTGCTCCATGCAAATGAGAGCTTCAATATCTTTTAGTATGGACTGTGACACGCATGTCTACCCTTTATTTTCTTATTTTCCCCATTTTCACTCATATGAGAGTCTTTTTCCCCTTCTTTCAGCGTTATCACCTCCCCTTAGCTAATGATTTCATTTTATGCATCTCCTTCTAAACATGGTTCCTTGGAGTGATAGAGTTGAGTTAGATAGCTCTATTTCCTTCTTAGGATTAGTTTTAGTAGTAGGAATAAGCGGAGAGGAAGCGGCCTTTTCCGAAGGTCTGTCTCAAGTGCAAGTCCCACAACTTAGAGACAATACCATGTTGCCTTGAAAAGCCCTGGATTTTCATGACTCGGGTGTGGGTGCAATTTTGAGCTCCAATAGTTTTGGCATGCCCGGTGGGACCACTTGAAAAGGTTTAAATTTCATTATTGCTAAGTTTTTGTGTGTGACTTAGTAATTTCTAGCCTTTGGAGGCTTGTTTCAACACATCTGGTGACTCTAATGTTCCTATCTACTAGTTTCGTAGTCAACGCAACCTATTTCATGAGAAGGATACATACGAAGCAAAGCACAACAAGTGGTGAAGCCTTTGAATATTTGTAGTTATCTCCAAAGTGAGAAAACAAAGAGGCAAAGTAGTGTACAAATCTCTATCTCCTCCATGTAGAGATCTTTCCACTCCTATTGGTAGACCCTTTGGATGTTCCTATAGAGTCTTGAGACCCATCATTATCATAGTGCATCAAAGAAATTTTTCCTTTGTCAACTTCAACAAGGTAGTCCCTTGGCTTTCAACGCCCAACATGATATATCGGTGGTTGCACACAAAAACACTCCCTTTTCACTTTGGTGAGAATTATACTACCCCTATTGATCACATTCAAGACATTGCAAATGTCTAATCAACTCACCTAGTAGCGAGAAGATGATGTTGCAATCGACCGATAGCTTCTTTAATCAAAGTAAAACCACTTCAATGGTACAAAATTTTAATACTTGCCTCTATTCATAAGCGGGATGTCTTTGGGAACAACTCTTTGTAATCAATTTGAGGAGAAGGTAGACAATATCTCCTTGTTAGAAAACCTCACAAAAATCAAGAGGGCTCCCTCCTTCCACATCACACTTTGGTGTCACCGGTGTCCCCTCTATCCCCTATATCCACAGGGGGATAAGTGGGACAAGAAATTATGAACCAATCACTTTAGAAGCTCTTGGAGCCCCACATGGCATCACTCGGCTCTCCTGGTGCAATTTCCTAGCCCCCTCATCTTATTCACCACACACCACAAGATTCCACTTGTCACCATCTCGTGAAAGTCATACTTTGGTGCCCATGGTGTCCCCTATGCCCCTCTTGCACTACTTACAAACCCTCGGTACTCCATTCTAACCTTGGTCAGGTTGTGTAGTTAGTGGATGAGTTAAAAAACATAACAAAACTCCATTAAAACATAATTCACCTAAAAGTTAACCATTTTTTATGAAGATTGTTGTTGTAACACCCTCTAAACACCATTTTTACCCAGATAATCTTCCAAAATTCTTCCATACAATCAATAGCCACCAAAACGTAGATTCGATCATAACTCTTTAATCGGAACCCCGATTACCTTGAAAGTTTGCCAGAATATCCCTCTCTAAAACATGTTTGGGAAGAATGTGATAGAAAATTCATTGGTGCCCTAGTTTTTTTACAAACTCAAACTAAAATATCGAACCCTAAACCTTGCTTTTTCATTTTTATGAAGATTTAGTAGATGAAAAATCATAAAATTCAAAGCTAAAGGTCCTAGTGCAAAACAAATAAATGATAGTGGGTTCGTTGCAACCCGACACCGATAATTACACTTTCTAAAAATAACATGTATTTATAATATAGGTGGATAAAAGAGTAAGTTTATTAAAATAATGGATTCCCAACATTTGTAATATCCCGAATAAACAAGAAACATCAAAAAAGGGTAATTTAGGAAACTTTCTAAAAATAGTAGTATTTAGGAAAGTGGGCATCTAAAAATAAAAAGTTTCTAAAAATGTAAACCTTCAATGGTTGCATAATCCAAATGAATTAGGGACATTAGAGAGAAAAATAGAGAGATCTTACTAAAATAGCAGTCATGGACCCTATTTGAGTGTAGAAAGTTTGTGGTGACTCCATTTTTTCTCATCTCAGTGCTTTTTGAAAGATGAAGTTCAAATACTCAAGTCTTGATCCCATTTCAACCCTAATTATTGAGTATCTAGGTGTGGGAGATAGTGATGTCACTCACATGGATCTCAAGGACCTAAAAATAGAATGCTTGGAGGACCTCGAGAGCTAGTGGAAGAGAAACTCTTTTCGAGCGGATTATTTTCAGCGGGGTCATCTAGAACACTATGTTGGTCTTATCATGTGCACAACATTATGAACCTAACTCTAGGATAGTATGAGCAAACGACAACTCAATTCTCATAGTCCTCATTCCTAAAGGTATCTCTCTTTGTTGTAAATTCCAACTAGTAGTAGTATGGTCATCATCACCAAAGAATTTGCATCACAAGAATGGGAAAATATTGACTCATACCAGCAAGGCCTCGCACTCGGGTTATGGCTCGGGTAGGGAAGGAAACCTTCTCGTGTGCCTAAAAACTTGTATAGAAGTGAATTCCATGAAGGTTACTCAAATGTTATCATCCTATTGAGTAAAGTGATGGGCAAAGAGACAAAAAGAGTTTCAAGATGGATGACCCAATTCATCCTTGTTTCCACTGAAGGGAACCAAATGGTGGATTGGGGACAAATTATAAGTGACAATATTCATCAGTAGTTGCTCCATTTTTGTTTTACCATAAATTTTACTATGACCTCTTATCTAGTATATGCTCTCGCCTACGCAAGACCTTTCAAAGGCCTAACTTTCACTCTAAATGTCTCCAAAAAAACACCTTCCTATGAGAAATTCCCACAGCTCATGCACAAGGAAAGTAACCATCATTGTCAGGGTGAATGATGCATTCACCATGTTTGTCATTAGACTTATAGAAGGCAACCCAAAGATGAGGATGTCCTCTCGGGTAGTTGTCCTGATTGAGAAATATGGGAGCTACTTCACTCAATTCCGAACATTTCCCTACATCATGGTTTTGGGCTTCAATCTCACTCCTCGAAGATCAAGTGACCTTAAACCTCAACGCAAATGTGAGGGTTAAGTAGTTCGCCCTTTTTCTAAATATGTGTTATGAAAATTTATCTAAGTTCAAATAGATGAATAGAAAGAATGTAATAAAATATTACACATTGCATCAAGAATCACTATTTATTTATATATCACAAGTAGTTTACATTAGTCTTTCACACACTTCTCACACACTTTCATATTCTTAGATTCTTATTCACATATTCCCTAGTATTCTCCTTGTACACATGCTTCCTATTTTACTCTCATGCATATCTCTCTTCTATATTTCCTTTTGTGATTAAGTACAATGAATATCCTCTGTTACAAAATTAGCCAAAAGACACCTTTTTTTTGGTTGTGACTCTGTCGGCTCAATTTGCATTCTCGTTATGATCTTCTTTGTGTTGCGATTTTTGATTGACCTCTGCAACTTTATGTCGTATTTGGCAGATTTTTATTCTTCCGCAAAAGTGCACAGTGTCTCATGGATTACTTCAGACTTCGAGAGGCTTTCCCTTCTATCCATGGTTTCTCATATGTATCGTGGGTTTTCTTTCCTTCTGCAGTTGTTCTCAAAATTTATGAAGAACCCTGTCAAAATCATCCATGAAATTCAAGTGTTGTATCATCCTTGAGACAACCAAAATTATGAAGAACCTTTTCTTTCTTTCCAAAATGTGAAGTGTGTCTATTTTGCTGGAAATCGTTTTCCTTTGGAGCTTTACTTAGAAAACCAAAGCATCAAATTACTAGAACTTAGACATTTTGGCGTAAGGAAGTGTTCCCTCTCTTGACTCACCTAGTGGATTTACAGAGGATACAATGGCTTCCGTACTTTCCTTTTAGGTCGTAGTTTATGGAATATATTTTGCATTTTGGTTGTGATCTTCTTCTCAAATGTATACCACTATTCTAAATGTTCTTTAATTTCTTGTGCCCATACCTACATCTGTATTTTCTCCGAACAATGAGAAGGATAGATCTCATGGATGGTTGATTAGATTGAATTTTAATATACCTTTTCTTTGATATGGCCAACTCATGTTGCATCCTTATTATGACTCGGTCCATTGGTGTGCTATATTCCTACATATCTCGTATTTTTCTCACTCATTGTTTTTGCTTGTTGTGGTATTGTTCATTAGTTCTATCACTTTCTTTTTTGATTGTCATCCTCATCTAAGGTAATATCATACTAAGTTGACTCCTTGGTTAGCTGATGTTCCAATTTTTTCAATTCGGCCCCATCTTTCTAATAGGCTTGGCCAACCCCGACATACACATAGTATGTTGTGACGTTTATAACTTCTGTTTCCATCTTTGTTAGAAATGTCTCCATGTCTTTCTCATTATCTCTAGTTTTCTATTATTTGAGGTTGTAGGATTTTTGGTTATAATTTTGGATTACCTCAACTTTAATCTTCTTCTTTTCGCTCTCCTCTATTATGACACTCGTCTGCATTAGAATTACCTCCTTTGCTTGTTTAAGTGTTTTTCTCTTTGGAAGGTTGGAGTCAATATCGATTAGGGGTTTATTTGTTCTCATGGATGTAATTAATCTGTTCATAGCTTCCTCTAGGTCAACACATCTCTGCATCAAATATTTCTCTGCACTTTGATCTAACAACTAATTTGATGTAGAATTTTGCATAGGTGATAGTTTAGGTAGGTGTCTTGTGTAACCTTCCTGTGTTTTCTCTACTACACCATGTTGCGGTTGGATAGTGTGTGTCTGTCTTCTTTGATGGAGTTCTTGCCTAATCATTGCGCCAATGAATCCCGTAGAGGATGAGATGGGATTAACCCATGGGGTGCTTCAAGTGTTTCGTAGTGGTGATATGAGATTGTACCTATGTTTCTAACTCCTTTTTCTTGTCCTCTATCTCTTTTTGCTTTTGTTTCACTTATTTTTGTTTTTGTTTTATCTTTTCTTCTTCTTGTTTCTTATGTTATTCTTTTCTTTGCTTTTCTTCAACCTCCTTTTTTTCCCTCATATGTCTTCTTTTCTTGTTCTTTTCCTCCTTATTTTCCTCTTCTTTCTTTTTTCTCTTCACCTCTTCCTCCTTTTGTCTGTCTTTATTCTTCTTCTTTTGTTCTTCCTTCCCCTTCTCATCCTCATCCTCCTTCTTTTATTCTTCTTTCTACTTCTCTTGTTCTTCCTTCCTTTTCTCATCCTCCTTCTTTTCTTCTTCTTTTTTCTTCTCCTCTTCCTCCTTATGTTTCTGTTCCTCTTGTTTTTTCTTGTCTTCTTCTTTTTCCTTTTTCCTTCTTTTTCTTTCTTCCTTGTTTCTTCCTCAACCTCCTTATCCTTTATTTTATTATCTCATTCCTTTTTTCTTATTGCTCTCTCTTTTTGAGTTTGTTTGTTCTTTTTTTTTTTCACAATCGGTTGTATTAACTCTTCTAGATCTTTTATGCGGCTTTTATTCTTGATTTTTTCATCTTCTTTTGTTTAAGTTGTTTCATTCCTTCTCAAATGAATCATGAGCGTTGCCTACTCCATGTCTATTTGAGCTTCTATTTATTTTAATAAGTCATGTGGGAGTAGATGTACTATATCTTCTATTACCAAGGAGAGTCTCTTCAAATAATTAATAATTGTTTACATTATGGATACATGTTACGTAGATATTCCCACATCATATTGTTGGGCTACTTGTGAAACTCCGTTGAGGCTTAAACAAGTTTTGTAAAAATTGTATGCAGTCTGTGATAGTTGTGATTCTTCCCAAGATTCAATTTCTTACGTGAATTGGGGCTTGATTCTTCTTCTCCCCGAAATGTTGCTAGAGGAGTGAGTGGAGTAGATGAAGACTTTTCTTCTCATGAATTTGATATTTCCATTGCTTTTGTTTTAACTCTTCTCTCTCTTCACTTGTTTCGGTTCCTTCATCACTTTTCTTGTTGCTTTTATATTTTATCTTTTGGCAGTTGGTTGTGGAGGATATTTTTCGGTTTTAGCTCTTCTCTTATATGTTTTGGGTATTTCCTTTTTCTCCATGGCCATGCTTTTATGGATGCTTATTTTTAAATTCCTCCCATGTCTTTGTAATAACATCATAATATTTGGATGTATTGGTTTGATAGTGTCCACTTTGGAATATTTCTAATTGCCAAAATTTTTGTGGCTACCACTCATCGATGCTTCATATATAGTAGTGGAGCTATGTGTACCACTCGCGGAGTAAAATGCCTTATGAAAGTATAGTAAATATCCATTATAAAGACAACTTCATTCTCATACCTATTGATTTTTTCGCTACTAGTCATCTTATGTTTTCTATCCACCCTATTAAGGATGTGATTTGTTGTACATGGTTCATGGTGTTCATGTGATTCAATATTTTTTTGTAATGGGTAGATCTTAGCTCCATTGAACTTTCTCTGTTTTGGTTGGGAGGGTGTTTGTAAAGTACATAGCTAGGCATAGTAGTATGGAGCCATAACAAAGGTGTGTTTCCATTCTTTGATTTTTCTAGTGTTTTCATGAAATTCCGCGGCTAATACCTCACACAGGTCTACTCGAGTTGAGGTAACCATATCTAGGAAGCTTGTACACTTAGCTCATGAACACCATCTTCCCTATTGGTGTGATAAATTTTCAAACAAATGGCCTTAGCTTCATACCCGAGAGCGTGGTTTTGATATTGTCGATCCTCACTCCTAATTTTTAACATGGTGACATTCGTTAATCGTGATGTTTGCTTCATCGTCATTTTCTTCTTTATGAGTGTCGATCGTCCTTTCATTAGAACCCAGTGAATCTTTCTAGGTCTACATCACTGATTTGATGTGGGTTTTATAGGTATAACATTTGATTATATAGGTGACTCGACAAACCCTAACTACATTTTTGGCCATAGAAAAGTAGGGAATTTTGCTCCATGCATCCAACTTTAATTCGGAAATTACTTTAGCATTGTTCTTGTATTCCATGGCCCCCGTTGTTGGATTTTGTTAGAGAAGTAGCTCCCTATCAATCTCTAGATGAGTGTGATCATAATCCGCGATCAATGAGTGTGTTAGCAAATGGATTTGCATGCATGTAAATGACATGTAATAGTCAAGGGATAAAGTCCCTCCTTAATGAAGGCGAGGTTTCCTTTATTGAAAACCAAAACCGTATTTACATCTATACATTCAAAATTGTATGTGGGGGTGTTTTGGGACATCAAATGGAAAGAAGTGTGAATGAGGGAGATGGAATGGAATGAAGGAAAGAAATGGAAAGGAATGGATGAAAGGAGCATATAATAGTTAGGTAAAACAAAGCCTAATATTGCATAGAGAAGAATAAGAAAAATGAATAAATAACTCAAATAAAATAGAGTTTGAATCAACTAAACAAGAATAAATGAAAGGGAACACACATGAGTAAGTAGATATCAGAGCTTAATCATTGTGAACAAGAACTTAATAATGTTGACAATAAGATCAAAGATAGTATTCACATGCAAGATTTAAACACTAACATCTAATTAACATAATAACATCAAATGCTACAAGAGATAATGAATGGGACACAAAGTTCATATTTCAATAACTCTCCAAAATTTCTTCACAAAAGAACACAAAGTTTATTTCTTGAAACAAAACTTGCACAAAATTATTTCTTCTCCTCTCTCAAAGTCACCTTTACAAATGAGCCCCTAACTTTCTTTTATAACCCAAAAGTTGGTTACAAGGTAGTTAGGGTTTACATGAGCATAAAATTAGGGCTCCTTAAGTGAATTTGACTTTTTCAACTACCTTTTAAAAATTATCTTGAAATTAGAAATCACTTAAGTGATCAAAAGTCTGCTAAAAGTGAGTTTAACAATAACATCACTTTAAAACATAAAACAAGACCCAATGCCTTATCCATTAAAGTGGGGTCCGCCTATCTCAATCGTATGAGAAATGGACTCTCCCACTTTGTTAGATACCAAAATGCTATCTCCTCATCCCATTGGTGAAATTAGGATCTTCCACCTTTGCCAATTGAAAATATCTGAACCTTTCTAATGTCTCAAACATCTTCTCTTCTTCAGGAGGTTCACTTGGTTGAAGCACAACCTTGTAGAACACCTGCAATTCCAAAATCCTACCTAGCATATTATTTAGGTTGACCATTTTCGATTGAGCATCCTCAAACAGGTTCCTCAATTTGATACAATGTTCCATTGAAGTAGAGGAGAAGTTGATGATAAGAATGTACATGTCCTTAAACAATTGTGAGAATTGTTCCTCAACATGTTCTAATGAATGCCTTTAATTATGCTCATCCACAAAATCACAAGGGATTTCAGCTATGAACTCATGAATTGAGGTGAGTGAAGTGAAAGCTTCACTGCATATGCTTTCGTAATGAATCATGGAATCTTCGAGAAGTGTCTTCTCGTGACTTGAGATGTAAACACCATAGAAAGCATGTCCCTCAACATTCAAATTCAAGGATCCCTTCAATGGCTAGAATTGTAGATTCCATACTTGTCATCTCTTGTAGACTAGGAAATATCTCATCCAGATTTGATATGCTAGAAGAAAAATATTCCTTAAAAGAAAGGATTGGATCTAGGTATGCACTAATGTCTTCATGGAGCTTTACGGCCGCTTCGATTGTCTTTCTCCCAAAATGAGAATTTCTGAAAGCCAAGATTTAGTGACATGGCCCAAAGTGTTTACCTCCTTCAAAAGATTGAGTGTTTCTTCATCGGGGGCAGCCACTGCATCAGGTACTAGAAAAGTGGAGGATATTGGATTTATCAGATGTTGAACATAATTCACCAACTAATTCTTTTCAGCCTTGAGTTGAGAATTCTGAGATTTATATTTCTCAAGCCTTCTTAACACAATATCCATGGAATCTTGCACCATTACCATGTCATTTTCTAATGTTAAATTCTGAAGTCCAATCCTAGATACTTCATAGTTAGTGGGCATCATGGTGTTACACTCTTTCATGACTTGTGGAATGGCAAGATTTGTAAATTTGTTTCCATCTCCATCCACCATTATTCTCGAGAACACTTTAGGCTTCTTGGGGATGACATCATTTGAAATCTTGGAAAGGGCATCAAAGTCAATATTGATCGCCTTGACAACCCTCTTTCTTTTCTTGACTTCACAATCAACCCAAGAAGGGGTCTCCTTGACCAATTCTACACACAGAAGCTTGGAGTTTGAAGCAACATTCACATTGTTCTCGACATCATTAGATTCTACAAGAGTTACTTCCACAAATTCAATCCTCGGGAAATAAATTCGACATTGACCTCTTGAACCTCAGGGAGACCTTGAGAAACATCTTTGTGAACTAAGGGTTCAGGAGCGTTTAGTATTTGGACCACTTGCACTTGAGTAGAATCTTGTGCATGACATGGTTGAGTAGTGTTTATGATGAGATTCCTTGAACTATTAGTAACATGAGTAGATGAGTCTCTATTCAAAGTGGAAAACCCTGAGACACGTTCTCTTCCTTCAATAGGGCCAGGACCCTTAGATGTTTCTCCTCGTGAAATCTTCTTTAGAGAAGTGGATTTTGGAAACCATTATCTCCTTGCTTGATATGTATGGGTTGATGGCACAGAGGTTGATTGATAAGAGGTTTTATTCAACTGAAGACCTCCTCGTGTTGGCAATTTTTGTGGTCCTGGGGTATGAACTTGGATGGATGGTAACTTTACAAGTTCTCGTTCATACCAGGCTATGCTCCTTTCTAGAATTGGTTGATTCTTACCATCAAGAGTGAATTCATATCTCTTGGTCCAATCAGCTTAGGATAATGGAGTGAAGGAAACAACATCATATGAGGGATCAATCAAATTGTCACCATCATCTACTAATGAATTTGGAGGATCTCTGATGCGGAAGGCCTTGATTTGAGCAAGGGTTAGGTAAGATAATTCTCACCTTCTTACTTCATGTTCATCTGAGTAGGCGGACCAAAAGTCTTCCATAGTGGGATGGTGCTAGTACTTCACTCCGAGAGCCTTTTGCATGAATCCATTGATATAAAATTGGGATCTCTTCACAAATAAATGTATGGTAATGAGAGAAAACTCATTCTCCATGAGTTGTGCACTAAAGAGATTCGGGAATTGGTATTCCCCAATTTGGATTGGGAAGTGGATGCCTGAACGGTGTTTTTTGTTGAGAAGACAATGAACTTGGAAAAGTTGTCACGCAAGATCCTTTAACTCTCACTTATCACTGACATACTTGGGAAACTTCCATGGAGTGCCTACAAATCTGCTCACGTGAATGTAGGAAAAAGGATGGGAACTGAATGAACCATGTTCCCCATTAAGAAATGACCACCATGACATCCTTGGAGAATCTTTCTTCCATTCCTATTCAAGTTTCTGATCACGCGGAAGATGAAAAAATCATTAACTCTCCTGAAGTGATGAGAGCTATTCTTGAAACTCAATTGTGGATAATAGTGGAAAACACTATTTGAAGGACCCGTGATTCCTTTCATCAGTAACCCCAAAAAAATTCTTTCTGGTCCACCACATAGGTTAGGTACGATGTCATATAGAAATGCCAAGTCATCTTCACCTTTATCAACTATTTGTGGAGAGTGTCACTAATGATGGTGGCACAATCTACAAATTCTCTCTTTGTAAGGATGATGCAGATGAACTGATACATCCATGGGTGAAAAATCCCAGCAAAGGGGAGACTAAAAACTTGACTCGAGAAGAGTGAACATATCACTAATTGCCTCAAAAATTCAATGTGGTACAATTCCTTAGGTAACCGGTCAACACGAGTCCTCTGGTCACTATCCAATTGTTATTGACCATCTTGGTCCACCTAGGGGTTCTTCATCCTAAAACTCTTGTGTTTACTGTTGAGTGATGTTAGCATTCTTAGGGAAATCTCTTCGATGTGCTCTGGTGTGATCAAAAGGAAAGGCTCATGATTATCCTTAAAGATTCCTCACCTTTCGGGATCATAATGTTCCGCGTAGGCAATGACTAGCTCAAGGTATTGCACTGAAACAATAAAAGCTACTACTTAAGGTAGACCACTATGATAGAGTCTATATGAGAAGATGGTTTTCCCCTTGGCTTTAACTTGATTGCAAAAGTGTGTTACATTGATGTGGCGAGTGTCGGTGTCGGTGATATTGTCATACATAAATTTGATAGAAGTGGGAGGAATGATCCTTTGGAATTCATATTTAAGTGCGAACTTGTTTGACCTTTCTATGAATTTCTTTGACTTTCTGTAGATTTGTTAGGTTTTTCAGCCATTACAAATTTTAAAGGAAAAACAAAGAAGCACGTAAAACAGTGTCGAGTCTTAGTCTCCGGACCACTGTAACCACAAGGAAAAATATGGCTCTTTATTTATTATTATTATCTTTTTTAAAAATAAAACCAAGCAATTCCAGGTTACAATTTTTTCAAAATGGTAATATGAGCTCGATAACACCGAATTGGGTCGGGCTTAATTTGTAAGCCGAAAAATTCGAGCTTGTTTGTGTAGGCTCGGGATAAACTATTATTGGTCCCTTCGTGTTAGTGAGTGCGTGCTTGGCTTTGAGTGAACCGTGTAGACACATGTGTAATGAATCTCCTTGACTTACGTGGTTGAGTGCGAGCAATCTTTGGATATCCCTATATGCGTGCCAATGCTTTGACAATGTTTTTTTATTATTGGTAAAAGGTTTTGGAGGGACCTTACCCAAGTTTACAACAAAAGGCTCAACAACCAAGATAAACAAATTAAAACAATGTGGTTTTTTTGATCCGTGGGGTCCACACCCCAACCAAAAGAGGAAAAAGTAGTAAAAGCAAAGGTAGGGGCCAACTACCTACAAAGAGCCTAGAAATAACAAATCAACGAAAAAATGTAGCTATACAACAACACAAAAATGTTGCACCGAGAATAAGGAACCAACAACATTAACCAACAAACTTGCTAAAAACTTTGACAACCACCCTGAAATCTGGTAGAGTTTCAGGGAAATGGCGATGGGATCCCAATTTGAAGCTTTGAACTTTCTTGTAATCTTTCCATTCTTCCAAGCCATATCCGGGATGCCACTAGAGTCATAGATTTTCCAGGATGTGTACCTGCATAAGGTCCATTATAGCACTGTGCATAGCCAAACAATTTTTGTATTTTTCCTCTAGAGTCTTAAACTTGGTTTCCAAAGCACAATTTCATCTTTGAGGCCTGCGTTGGGGTCTGAGGCTTTCTCTTTAATAGTAGACTTAAGTAGGAAATCTACATTTTCTTCAAGGGTTTTAACCACATTAGCCTGCATGTTAAATTTATTTTCCAAACTAGTGCCAACATCAATATCGGGGAAAACAGAGGGGGATATCATCTACCACAATTTCTTTGCCCTTCGTTCCAGAGCCCACAACTTCCTTACCTTTACTACTTGCTTACGGAGAACCCTTTTTGGGGGTGGCTTGAGACAGAGTCTCTGTACATGGGATTTTTAGAATGGATACGAGTTTTCTTAGGGAGGGGAGAAACCACAACAGGGCATGGGTCATTGCCAACAACACTAGACAAGTACTGACTAATGAGATATATGACACCCTGATGGAGAGGGATAGTCCTCTTATGGCCCTAAACTTCAAGAATGGATTTTTCCATTGAATTCAGAATGTAGTAGGAGAGGCTTACCTTCACCTCGCGCCTGAAGTGGTTGAGTAGGACCAGATGATATTGTAGAATGGTGGAGAATCTCCCTTCTAAAGTGACATAGCGTACCATCATCTGTGTCACCTCATCATATGGCTGCGCGATAAAAGAAACCAAAATGCCCTCCTTTTTGATGTCGAAGCATTTCTCCATCATCCAAAAAAACTTTTCTTCTGCTTCCTTATCCATTTTGTTCTTGAAAATTTTATTCCCTTCCATGTTTAGACCGGTAATAAAAGATATGAATTCCTCAGTGATTTGGAATCTATTATCTCCAAAGGAGACATTACGGTCTTTCCAATTCACCACGAACTGTATGGATATGTACTAGTCATGCCCTTTTATGCGTTGGGTGAAATCGGTGAAGCCCTTTGTATTAATGGTCTCCCAAAGCTCAATTTGTTCCTGCCATTGGGGATCAAATTTAGGTTCCACATGGAAAGGGGCACCACCCATTCTGAAAACCCTCTGAGAATTCATAGAATTGAACTAAAAGCTATGAACAATAGACTTCCCAACAACCCTTTGACAACCTGTATGCCTATGCGAAGCAAAAATAAAATCCACTTCTTTCTCCCTAAAAATTTAGTGTGATCAATTTTTGAGAACATGGAAGAATAAATTGGGCATGCCCAAAATGCCATTGAGATCTAGCTTTGGGATTGCACATGTGTTTTCCCCATCGGCTAAGGTGTACTAATGAGTGAATTCATTTCATTTGAAATGATGTTTCTAACTTCGGTAGGAGTGTCATTGATATCATGCCACTCTTTGTAATCATTGCTACAAACTCCAATATTTGCAAGCAAATCCACAAATTTGTTCCCTTCCCTGTACACATGCTTGAAAATGATGTTAAGACCATTGCATAAGTTATGAGCTTCATTAATGAAATCCTGACGGTCTAACTAGCATTTAAGGATTTAGTGAGAATGTATTCATTGAGTCACCTTCGATGATGATGTTTCCCATGTTGAGATTCTTAGCAATTTTGATTCCCTAGAGTGCAGCTAGAGCCTCAAAGTAGTGGTTAGTTTTCTTACCCATGGGACCAACATATGTTGTAATAAGATGACCTAATGATTTTTGATCAAACCACCTCCTCCAGCTGGACCAGGGTTGCCTTTGGAGGCACCATCAAAATTCAACTTATACCAGCCTTCAGAAGGGGGAATCCATTGTATAGTAGACCTATCAATGATTTGGATGGGGGGTACACTGTTGTAGATCAATATTCCATGCCTTAAGATATTTGACCTCCTCCGGGGATATGTGGCTTTTTTGGAGGTTTAAATTTCAAGATATTTTCTTTTGCAGCCACTTTGTGATTTTGTTGAGGATACTTTTGATGCTCTTGTTAGTATCTCTGAAGATGATCGAGTTTCGGGATTTCCAGATTCTCTATATGGTGTGAGGGAATATAATTTTCCACAACCTGTGAAGAAAAGCATGTTTAAAAGGAGGCTTCCATTATAGCCAGGCTTGTGTGATATCTTTAGGAAAAGACCACTTAACTTCAAACCTTTTAAAGATGAGTTTCCAATGTTTGAATTCCCTCTTCTGTATTTTCTTTGTGATTATGCGTGTCATTTTTTTCCCATAGCATGAACTGTCTTCTCTCTTGGCACAGGTGGAACTGGTGAATGAGTGGACAACTCTTTCCTCCTTGTCTGCATGGACTTTTCTTTGACAACTATGCATGGCTTGCCTTCTTCCTGCGTGGTAAATAAACTCGGGATGGTGCATTATTCCCCCTTGCATGGACTATTTTGACTGCCTTTGGTGAATGTGTGGTGAATCTTTGGTGGTGTGGACAATGTGCTTGGTCAATGTGTGGTCTTTGTTTTCTTTAACTTGCGTGAACAATGTTATTTATTTCCTCCCTCTGCGTGGCCAATGTGTGATCAATGCAAACAACCGTGATACGTGGCCCTTCCTACCTTTTTCGATGGATGAGTGATTTTCCTTTCTTGAAAAGTAAAAACCTTATAATCTTGGAAAAATTCTTCTCGAAAAATGTTTCTTCACAGGGAAATAATAGAGATTTGGAAATAAAAAGCTTCAAATCTTCTTCTCTGTCAATATTGCTCTTGCACGTCTTTTGCCGTAGAGTTTCTCGAGAGAGAGGTTATGAATATCCCATAAGCTTTCTTGATTTGTAACCACTTCTTCCTTCTTCCCGTTAATAACCAATCTCCAATTTCTTCGGGTAGTGGGCATTAATTATTAGGGGAATAGGGGAGAATTTAACCATTTTCCCATGACAATGGAAAAGTAGGCATTCCCCTCCATTTCTCCACATGGGAAAATGGGAGATATTTTTTTGTTTAATATTTGGTTGGGTTGGCAAATAACAAGGGAATTTCCCACAAGCGGGGAAAATGAAAGCTTTTCCAGAAAAGGGAAAATGAAAGCGAAGAGCCAATTTGCATTCACAACAACATCCACGAAGCTTTTTCTTCTTTTTGTGTTTTTTATTTTTAAATATCAATTAATATTTTAAATAAATAATTAATTTCTTCCAAATTAAATTAATTCATTTGTTTTTGGAAAATAGGAGGAAATTAATTAAAATATTAATTAATTAATCTTGAACTTGAATTGAGCATAAAAAATGAACCGCTCATTGGAATGGGATGAAATGAAAAGGGATTTCCTTAGGATGTCAAGATAGAAAAATTAGGAAACCCTCAATGATGAAAGATGATTCAAAAATTTCAAAAAATTTGAAACTTTTAATAATTTTGCCAAATCAAAATTAGTTGATAATAGAGTGTATATATTTTTGTATATATCGGGCATGTAAGAATTTGAATGAAATGTGGGAGAAGGCTCCATCTGGATTCCCATGCATGGATTTCAAAGAATGTTTTTGGAATTTTAGTTTAGGGAGGTCTTTTTGCTCTATAATAGTGGGAGTCATCATTCTAGTACTGCTCTACTTTTATTTCACGTATCATAGTTTGATTTGATATTCTTGCTTTGTTCTTGACTTCTTCTTTAAATGTTTTACATTTGTGAGTTGTTCCTTCCTTGGCTCTTGATTTTATACCTTTATGTTGCCACCGACTTCATTTATTGTATTTTGGTTTAGAAAGATTTTAGTCTTATTCTTTGGTTTGGGGTTGTTCTTATCTTTTTATTCACGGTTTTATTTTCATTCTTTGATTCACAACTTATATTCATCTTTCTGTGGTTTTCTTTAATTTTCAAAGTGGATTTTCTTTTTCCGTCTTTGTTCCATGGTTATCCTCTTTCTTATGCGGTATTTTCTTTGTTCCACGGGTGTCTTCTTATTTATGCGGTGTGTTATTTTTTCCATGGGTATCTTATTCCTTCCATAACCTTTTCTTTGTCCTTTATTCCATGAATCCTTCCTTCCTTCTGCAATTCTTTCATTTTTCCCTTGTTATGCGGATTTTTATTTTTGTTTGTAATTTAGATGTTGATGGCTTCCTTCTTTTATTTTATTTCCTTCCCTCCTTCCTTCCTTATCAACTTCTTGTATCCTATTTATTTTCTTCGTTGTTTGTTTATGGTAGAGAGAGGGTGCCCTTGCGGGTTTTCACCCTCCTCCTCGTTGAATCTAATGAATTGCCGCTTTTAGATAGGGTAGATTTTATGTTTTTATTTTTATTTTTATTTTTTTCCATCTTTACTTAATCTGCAATGTAATACTTTTTCGATCGCACTCCATTTACATGGTCTAGTAGTTCTTTCTTTTGCAAATTTCGAGTTTGGTAGCTCCTGATGATAATATGTCTTTAATAATATATGGGCCTAGCTAGTGGAATTTTAACTTTCTAGATATTTTCCATTTACCGGTCATAAAGTAGGATTTTTTTTGGAAAAGGGTGAAAATGAGGGTTTTGAAAGGACCCACATACTTTTACAAAAATCCCAAGTGGATTGATATAATAGTTAAGCAATAAGAGAGGAATCCCAAAGGCATATTAAAAACCGTAAAGTGAAAAAACTAGAGGGAAACCAACCCAATTACAAAGAGAGAATTTTAAATAGCGTGTTAGAAGAAGTCATTGGAACCACATATGCGGTAGTGAAATAGGACCACAAGAAGGAGAAGAGGAAACTCCATGCGTTTTTGTAAGAAGAAGAAGATGCGAAAGGGGGAAATAACAAAATGAGAGAAAAAGATACAACTTAAAACTAGTTGCAAGACAGAAAAGTGGATGGACGAAGGGGCATCCACAAGCAAATCCAAAGAAGTAGAGGAAAGAAAAGTATATCCAAGATCATAATTTTCCTTTCTTACCCTTCTTCAAATTCACTACCTACCAATTTAAAAGTGAATACTCCTCTGAACCAAGAGGATTGGATTTGGACAAAACCAAACGGGTGCAAATATATAACTCCTTATCCCGAGGATGGGAACTATCCTTATCCGAATCAGTGTGATTAGATTCATGAGGTCACTTGATCCTTGGAGTATGTCTCTCTCGAAGAGGAGAGTGAACCTTCTGCCCCACCTCATTAATCATAGTAGTGGTTGATTGAGATGAGGTTGATGGAATTTTATCTCTTGGTTCTCGAAATTTAGAGTCCGAGTCTAAGTCTTTCTCAAGATCTAGGGGACTCCATCATTTGTGATTGTATCCTTTTTTTGGGCTTGGGAATTCTTTAGAGGGAAAGCAACTCGGAGATGACCAATATTCATGTAAATATGACATCCGAAGGCCGTATTCTCATAGTCAAGAGTCTGGATGTGAGTCGCATCTCCCATCTTGAGAGTTATTTTATCCGGTAATCCTTTACTGAGATCAACTTCTACAAAAATCCTAACAAAAGTGAGAAGGTCACTCTAAACTTTCTTGTCATCTGTTAGATGAACCTCCTAGAAGATTTCTAATATCCTTTGCAAGAAGAAAAAGAGAAGGGGAATATTAGGTGATCTCACCCAAATATGAACACGTGTGATGGAAAAGGAACTCGGATCAAACTGTGGAAACCATGGGGTAGTGAAAAGACCTGCCGATCCCCAGAACCAAGGACCCTCATCAATAACCCTTTGATATTCCTCCTGGTCATAAAAATAGACTATGAAGAAGCCTTGAGAGCATAAGTATTCACATTTTTTTGTCCACGAGGAATGAATCCACTAAATCAAAGCATTAGTCGACGACCAAGCACCATTAAATCTGTAAATGAGGGCCTTAGATTCCAACTTTTTTTTAAAGGCTAGAGCTTCATCATTGTTGATCTCCAAAGCAGGGGATTTTGAAGCTTTCTCCACAATGTAGGTGGGGGAGGAGTAGAAGAAGAATTTGAGGAAGTAACATTTTTAAAAATGCCTCTTTGAAAGGTCCAAGATTTCATTCTTTGGCTCTACCCAGTAAAAGACTAGTCATAAAAATTGTGGAATCCCTCCCAATCCTATAAGAGATGAGCATAGATTCATCCTTAAGAGATTTTCCTACAAAAATAGGTCAATAATGTCTCCCCTATAGCTCAATTTATGCGAAAGGGCTGATTTGAGATCCTTTCCCAGTAAGCCGATAGAGTTGGATGCATATTGAATACCCACTTAGTGTACAAACTCCGAACCTAGAGTAGATCATCATCTCCTTTAAGAGGGTCGTTGTTTGTGTGGGAGATTGATAGAGACACATATGAAACCATTCGATCGCCACATGGCTTAGGGATTTTTTTCCATCACTGGCTACTCCATTCACCTTCCTTACAGGGAATATCCACACCGACCAAGAAGTGATTAGGGCAGCGACCCCTATGTTATCACGTTGATTGGGTAGAGTAGAGATCGAGTTATCCCGAGATGTGGAGCCACCATATCCATGGGATCTTTCGATACCATTGGAGCTGATCTCGGGAGTCCATCTCTCCCTAGACTTTGAAACAAAAAACCATAGTCATTAAAGTACACAATCTGCAAATCACCACTTTCGGATCCGCCACCACAAGCAACTGAGATGGGCCATTAGGTTTAGGGTTTATGCTAAGCATAGCCATCACAAAAATTCTACTCTAAATCATAAAATCGTTCATGAGGTACATATGGACGCTATCATATAGTAGGACTTGACTGCCTGTATCAAACTCTTTTTTCTTGATATGTTTGTCATGTCATGCTTTATGCCTACATTTTTCTTGTGTTTGGTTATATGTGGCTATGAATATTTTCTCATCTAATTTTTCTAATCCAATTATCCTTTCATGTCTTGAGGATATTCATTCATCCTAAAGGCAATGACCACCCTAAGACTTAGAATTATGAATTCCATGGGTACCACGGCTCTATATTTTGGTTCCTCTTGATCACTATTTGCTTTCTTATGTGTTTTCCTCTTAAAATAATTTTCCTTAGCTTCTTCCTTTTTCTTATCCTTCTCTGGTTTGCTCTTGTTGGAGCTAGATGATTTTTATTTGCTTTTGTTTTTCATCTTCTAAGGATTCTTCTTCATCCCATGGTATTTTAGTAATGTGTTGGACATTCTTTTGGGCATCCCTCCCTAATGCTTTTATTTTTGTTCCACCATTTCTATAGAATTGTGCGGCTTTAGGGAAACTAAAAGAATCATGTGTTCGTCATTCGTGGAAAAATCATGCAAGGTATTGGTTTTGTACAATTTCTTGCTAGGTACCCATCTTTTCCACATTTATAGCAATGCATAGGTCTTCTATCCTAAAATCCAGTCTCAGAGTTGTTTTGGTTTTCTCTCCCTTGATATCCTTGATAACCTCTACCACCTTGGTAATTGTTATATCCACCCCGATATCTGCCCTCTATATCCCCTCTATATCCTCCACCATACCCTTAGTAATTAGGGTTGTAGTTGTTTCCTTGATATCCTCCTCCATATTGTGGTTGTCAACCTTGATATCCTTGGTATTGTGGGGGTACAATTATTGTTGGAGTTTGTTGAACTATTTTCTCGTGGGGTTGGTTGTTGTGGGGATGGAGGTGGAGGTGTTATATTTTGTCGGGTTGTCATTTCTCTACGAGTATTATAATCTTTTAAGTCCTCCTTGGCATCAACCGCATGCCAAATATGATGATAGTGGTTTTATGATCCGCATGTTGTATAATACATTAATTGATTTGTGTTGGGGGCTACTTCTAGTAGTGGGAAAGTATCTTGTGTATGTTGATCCCATAATCTACAAATACCACACCAAGTTTGTTCACCACGAATATGTTACTAGAAGAATATTTTTCTAAAGAGTGTTGTCTCAATGTTGTAACTCTTTTGGATTTTTCTAAATATGGACAATTTGTCTTTCTTTTTCCTTCTACAAAACATACCGTGCACCAAAATTTTAGTCTTATGTTGTTTCTAGGTGGTGAATTGTTTCTAACATCTTATTTTCTTTGGATAGATCTAGTTGTACCCTCTCTAACTTTGTCTTAATTGATTTTTCTCTTTCTCTTCTCCATGGTTGTGCCTCTAACCTTATAGCCATTTCTATGGAATCTAATAGACTTGTAAATGTTTTTCCATCTAGGGATGCTCTAAGGTAAGGTAATAGGCCCGAAGTGAACCATTAAATTCTTTGTTTGTTTGTTAGAGGTTCTTCTAACTTTCTTGTAACATTTTTAAATTGATAGCTAAATTCTTTTACTTCATCTTGTGTTTGAATTAATTCCCTCATCTTACTAACACTTTCTCTAAGTGCTTGAATAATGGAAATCATGTCTTAAATTATTTTTCTATTGTATCCCAATCTTTGGTGTATTGAGGATTTGTCTTCATGTAACACTTTAAAGTTTCATATCTTAATGTTCCTATTAAGTCATATAGCTTAGCAATGGGATCTGTCACATTATTGATTTTCGAGTATGAGTCTAGAATGAACAAATGTTCCTCTGCACCTTTTTTATCTTTACCAAAAACTAACAACTTAATCTTTTGTGCCTTCTAACCACTTGAGGGTTTGGTTGACTTTGCACAAGTAGTTGTTGTTTTGAGGGTTTTAATTTCTTGCTTTGGTTATAGAACTTTTGTAGATTTCCTTTTCTTCCTTTATCTCTTGAAAGTTCAATATCAAAGTAGAGTTCTCCTAATAACTCTCTGAATTATCTCACAATATCTTCTCTTCTCTTACTCTCTTCTTGCAATTTTTTGTATATGTCCATCAAAATTTCTTCTTGTACTTTTCTAAGTGGTGTGTGAAGTGACACATGGAATGGCGACCGATCCGGGGTCATCTCCTTTGGGCTAGTACGATGGTTGGGGACACATATTTTATTGGTGACTTTTCATAATTATCCTCTTCCACAAATAACTTCCTTTAACATCTCTTAACCTATAATTTTCTTCTAATCCTACAAACCCTTCATCACTTCTTCTTTTCTTATTTTTCTTTTCTACTTCCTCTATATCTTGTTCTTCAAACTCACTTTTGTTTTGTCTTTATGTTCTGTTTTTTTAATTTTCTCCTAACTCCTTAACTAGTTCTTCCAATCTAATAACTTTTCTTCTTCTTCACCTTTTACGTAATCAGCAATGAGCTTCTTACTTAGCTTTTTCCCATTCCTCTTCTCTAAGATTTTTTTGATTCATGCTTCCATTCTATCTACTAACTCATGTAAATCCTTCATTAATCTATCTTGTTGTGATAATGAATATTGTATTTTATTATCTAACGAACATTTTCTGTGGGAATCCATGGCATAACCAAAAAAATTTGGTCTCCACCTTATGCGGGAATGATAACAACACTTTGAACATCTTGCCTCCATTTCTGGGGTAGCCATATGTTGGCCTCCACTTGAAGTGGGCTTATTTTTCTTTTCTATTTTTTGAACTTTATTTAGTTTTTCTTTTCTTTCATTTAACTTCTTTATCCTTTCCTCCATTGCTAATCTATGTTTTTATGAATTTTTCTCTAAATAATTATTCTATGCGGCTATCCTAGCCTTCTCTTTTGATTTCCTCATCATTATTGTTTTTTATTTAGTTACTAATTAACTTAATTCTCTCAATATTTCTTTTATCAATTATGTAACTTTTTTGGTTTTTCTTTTCTTCATGACGCCTATTTCTTCTGCCTCAACCATCACCCCATTAGATTTGATTAATTATGTCTCTTGGATCACCCCTCTTCACGTACACCATCCCATGGTGCATGTCCCCTAAAGGAACTTTTCTATGCTTCTAAACAATCCTTTTTCCACCGGAAAAATCCTAATTAAGAAAGGAACTTGCTTAAGAAATATTCCTCTGGCCCCACTTAGAACTTCAAATTTTTGCTATCAAAACTAGTCCAACTTTGAATTTCCCAAGTAATAATATATGAATCTAATGTAGTTTTGAACTAGTAGTTTATTTCTCTTGTCCAAGGATCGTCAATATCTCTGAGTATTTATAGCTTCTTCAAATTCCACTCGAATGGTTCTCTCAAGTGTAAATGTGACCACTCTGTTATTTTTGCGTGTGCTAAAATGCAAGGCCATGGTAAGTGTGAAAATTGAGACCAAAATTCTTCTTTGTATTCTCTAAATAAGTCATCTTCAGCTCCTTTGTAAGATGTTTTAAGTCTCTTTGCCTCCTCTTTAATGAATATATCAATATGTTTTTCCCACCAATCCTCAATTTTTGTTAATGTTGGTTTCCAATATCCTGGTGGTGAATTTTTTCCAGACATCCGCTTAACAAAAGGAACCTGGGTTGAGACACCAAAATGTTGACCTTAAGCCTCAACACAAACATGAGTGTTAAGTAGTTCCCCCTTTCTCTAAGGATGTGTTAGGAAAATATATCTAGATTAAAACATATGAACACAAAGAATGTAATAAAAGATAACATTTTTTACACATTGCATCAACCATAACTCTTTATTTATATATCATAGTAATTTACATTAGTCTTTCACACACTTCTCACACACTTTCATATTCTCATATTCTTATTCACCTATTCCTTAATATTCTCCTTGTACACATGCTTCATATTTTACTCTCATACATATCTCTCTCTTCTATATTACACTTTTGTGATTAAGTATGATAAATATCCTCTCTTACAAAATTAGCCAAAAGAAACTTCTTTTAGGTATGACTCTGTCGACTCAATCCACATTCCTGTAATGACCTTCTTCGTGTTGTGTTTCTTGATAGATCTCTATGGTTTATGCCATATTTGATATCTTTTGTATTCTTCCGCTGAAGTGCATAGTGTCTCACGACTTACTTGAGACTTCGATGGTTTTCCCTTCTATCCGTGGCTTCTCCTATGTCTCATGGGTTTTATTTTCTTCTCTACGAACTATTTTTAAAATTGATGAAGAACTCTGTAATCAAAAACTTCCCGGTACCTGGTGTTAAAATGGTTATGTTTGAATTATGTAGTCAATTCACTCACGTTCATAACAGATGTAGGAATAATAAAAATAAGGGCCTGTCATTTCCCACATCTTTGGGAATCTATTTGTGCAAAAATTTTGTAGATGCATCAAACGTTGAGGCCTACTCTAATTCCCTTAGCCTCTACTCCTATACATCCAGGCCCAAATTTGATATCAGGAGAAATCTTAAACCTTCACTCTTCACAAATTGCACCATAGTCCCCAAATTGAGGACTATTGGTTAAAATGCATTGATAAATTTGAAGTGAGGAAGAGAGACCATATGCGAGATGATAGTGGATCGATGGGGAGTTTCAAATTTGATTGGTTCGTTGAAGGATTTGGAGATGATGGATCAAATTTGTTCGACCCCATAATATCAAGAAGTAAGGTCTACATCTCTTCCGCCTATCTTATGGAGCATAAGAGAATCAGGTGACATCAATAAAATAACTACAATGGTGATTCATAGATCAAGGGAGTGGTTCAAGAAAATAAGAATTACCCTCATCTAAGAAATCCACGATCCTCGATCACTTAGGGGATTCCTCAAAGAGAAATATTGTGGAAGAAGAACACACTAAAGGATCTCACCCCAAGAGTCTCCACAAGAAATATAAAGTCACCAAGATCTCGTTGAAGATTTTGAGCAAGGTGAGATTGATCCTTCACAACCTCTAGTTCTACATCGGTTCCCAAGTGTTTCTTCTTCAACAATTGAGTCATCTCATCAAGTGCAAGATGTGATTCCTCATCATGAACTTGAAATTTCCATCATGCCTAATGTTGAGCCCACACCAACAAAAATTTCCCTTGGATCCAATATTTGATTGGGAGTGAGCCAAGGACAATGTAACAGGCATCAACACCAGATTTTGAAGCTATCTCAAGGATCATGAAAACATAATGAGGCAAGAAGGCACAAGTAACTTTCAGCTTCTTTAGTGGAGCTTCTAGCAATCAATAAATAGAATTTGTCAATCCAAAAGTTATGAAACTGTAGAGGAGATGACTCAGGAAGATTATGAAATGATGAGCATATCTTTGGGCCAAGCTAAACATGATGGTGATGCACATTTGTTTAATGAATATCTTTTCCACATGTTTTCCCATAACGAGGAGTGTAAACCAACAATAGAGTAGTTGGAAGATCATGTGAGAACTCTCATTGCATATGTGCAGTCATTTGTGGATCCTAGTACAGTATCACCTCCTCCCGTAAAATCTATCACTCACATCAGTAGTTTCTACCCCGAAATTATCATGAAATCTCAAGGTTACTCAATGCATGGAAGGGCCAATGACAGGTGGGTTGAAAAGATTCTTGAAAAAGGGAAAACATTGTTTCTTGAGATCCTCTCATTGTTCGAGTTTTCTCTCGCCACCGCTTCAAAAGTAAAGATGACTAAGGAGGAGATCGAGAAGGAAAAATCCCATTGGGACAACGTGCTTCCATTGGTGTTAGAAATGAGTAATCTTGATTCTTTTATATTGGTGGGTAAAAATGTATTCACTTCCATAATTGAGAATTTGTCTCCTATTTGGTCTTGCACAATGAGTGCCCGATATGAAATGTTGAATGATGTTATCTCCAAGCTTGATTCTTGTGAAGATCTCACATCACAAATTTTGGAAAGTATAAGCAACGGTGTGCAAAATCTTGGGTCACCTCCAATCAGTGAAAATTCATCAATGGAAGAGATTTTGAAACCATTTGAGGAATTGGTCAAGAAAGAGGTGGGAGACCCCTTCTCATTCAATGAAGATACTTTGGAGTCTCTCACAGAAATCAGATGTATAATTTCCAATACTATAAAGGATCATTGGGTTTGGTTTAATTAGTGTAAAAACATCAGCAATACTTCTAAAACTGGATCAAGGCTCTGAGCTTCATTCATATCCCACAAACGCAGAAAAGTGGCACTTGCGGAAGCCCACTTCAACAAAGAATTCAAAGGTGAAGAAATATCTCCAAGATTATTCCCACAAATTTCATCGATAGGAAACTCTTCATTAGCGGAGGCTTCATCTGCATCGGAGTGATCATCTCCCCTCTTCTTTCTTCCTCATTTTTCTCTCTCATGTTATAATTCTTCATTAAGGAGGTACTTTTCACTATTTTGTCTTATTCACTTAAGTGACCTATAGTCTAACATTGTAATGAGTTCTTTTCAATTAATGAAAAAGGCTCACTTTTGTTTCCTAGGAATATGAAAGGTCACAAGTGATAAGGGGAAGTGAAAATTCATGTGGGAGGTAGATGAAAATACTTTGTGTAAGGCTATAAATTGAAATGACTTCTCCATTTCAAGGGGTTGTCAATTGTGAGTTTCAAGTAGATAGCTTTGCACTACTAAGATACAAGCAAGAGATTGCATTCTTCTATTTTCCTCTTTCTCTATGTTTCCTCTATTTCCTTACATGTTCAACTTTGTAAACATGATGATCTTGTAAAACCAAGGAAGGTGTTGGTGCCTTTGATAAATGAATCAATAGAATTTTGTGTCTATGATTTGTTAGTCTTATCATTGTTAGCAAGGTTATATTCCTCTAATTGAGTGTGGATTAATTTTGGTTAATGTTGTGAAATTATGTGCCTATTCACAAAGTTAACCCTCCTTCCCTATATTCTTACTCCCCTCTACCTCCTATCACTAAGAAAATTCCTCCCTTGCACTAAGTGCAAGAAATTTGCCATAGGTCTAGTGGAGTATTATTTTTGATCCCCAACCTCATGACCACCAACATATTTGTTTTTCTACATTTAAAAATAAGAGCCTCCCATTACTAAGAGGAGGGACTAGTCTCGAGCATTGGTGAAAATACACTAATTTGTTCTTACGCAACAAATTATTTTTCCAACAACCATTACACACACATTGTATGCCTTGTGTATACCGTAATATTTTTGAGATCCACCTTTATTTCCCAAAACCGTCATAATATTGTCATATCAACCCCGTATTTTCCTCTTATAAGATGTTCATGTAGATCTCACATTATTGTGCAACATCCTTCTTGGTTAGAGATTCCATAAGAGATATGAATTCAAAAGTTAATTTTTATGGTATGCCTACCTCTTTCAACATCATCAACACTTCATGCATTCCCTAGAAAAATGTTCCTCCCCTTGCACATGCTTCTTCCATTGTGGTTAAATTTCAAAAATTATCATTTTTTCGTCTTAATCTTTTTGTAACATAGATTAATTCCTATAACATCAAAATCTAACTTATTGCCATAATTAGTTCCATGGCGATCATGCTTACAACTTCTCAATTTGTTATAATTGAGATCACATTCAAGAGGTACATATACCTTTCCCTCTTTGGTTTGAACATAGTGGAAACTTCCTCAATATTCTCATTTCACCTAACACAATTGTTCCTTATTATGTTGAAACCTTGCAATTAGACTTATACACATTGATTATATTTTCTTATTCCTTACTTTTGTAGTGCCCTAATTCACCATACCGATTAACGAGCATAATTTGGGTGGTCATCAAGAAATAATTGGGGTTCTCATTGGACGATCATTGACCCCATAGATGGAATTTCCTTACCATGTCACCATTTTATTTATCATATTAGTTTTAAGGGACTAGGTCGTGAGATCGCCTTTTAATTGTTTGTGTTTGAAATATTATAATCACAATAAATTTTAATCAAAAAGTAAATAAATAATAAAATGAGATGGAAATAATAAATAAAATCAAAACAAAATTAAATCAATCGTAATGGAATGCGTCATATAAGTTGGATTCTGGGAGACACTCCTTTCCTACTTCAAGTGTCATTCTTGGACATTGGGTTACATGTGGAATCATTAGAAAGTCATGTGAAGGCCATGTGAATGGAATTTATTACTTTTGTGAGTGTTTTTGGTAGGTGTGTCTACCTCTTCTACGCAACCTTATGCGCCTCTGATTGTATGAATGAATGAATGAAAGATTTCAATGACGTCCCGAGACCAAACAGTCTATGGGACCCAATGTGCAAACACAAACTAGGAAATGAAACACCAAAAAGATGCCTAAAATAATTGTTACTTCTACCTTTCTTCTAGTTCTTTGCTAATCTTGATTCTTCTGCTATGGATTTTGATCAAGAAATCTATTGTTTTTACCACCCTTTCCTCTTCAAACAAAGTTGTAAGATCATCCACTGTTAAGATATCCACATAATTGCTCTGTATGTCCTCGTAAGCCACACATTCCATGATGAAATGTCATTCTGATTCCACCGAGCCCGACATGCAAAACTGACAAACCCTTTCTGACCACTCCTCTTTGGGCATTTTCCATCTCCCGGTTTCACACCTAAGATGATGTGAACTAGTTTTTAGCTGCGCAATTAACATTTTAGCTTTCCACTTTATCATCGCTCCAATATAGTTTTTTCCCATGATCACATGTGGGATTAAAATTCTTGACATAGTATTCTCTTTTTCATCCAAGCTGCTTATTCCACATAATATTTATGAATTTCTCTCTCACATAATTTTTTATTTCTTTGTTAGTGCTAGGAAACTCCTATATGCTAATGCCCCATTTGCTCATCCACTCACCATTTTGCTTCATCCAAGTTTTCTTCCTCCTATTTAAATTTTCCTCTATTGATGTATCATTTTTGAATTTTTCTTGGTTTGTCATTGGATTCTACTTTTGAGCTCCCCATTTTATTTCTCTTCTTTTTGTATTCACCATGGAAGATTTAAAGAGTGGAGCTTTCGTGTTCTAAAAAGAAAATAATAATAACTTTGTCGGGGGTGATGAGCATGTGAGGTGTTGGGATGAATGCCAAGGTATCAAATTCAATCAAATGCATTTGATTGACATGAATCCAATATCCGTAACCCTAGGAACACATCTTAAAAATGTACAAGTATCCTAACTTCCCGCACCACAATGGCAGATTTGGAATAGGGTATTGTCATCCATCAAAACATAAAGGACTGAAAATGTTTGACATATATTGTAGTTCAGGCCCTATCGTAGATATGTAGGTATAATGTTTGGAGTTGTGTGTGGAGCATGGGGGTGCCAAAGCAATTTTTCCATCTCATGCTTTCACAAGAGATTTTTTTGGGCATTGTGGAGACTCTCCAACAATGTATCGACTATGTATTTTCTTTCTTTCAAGTCAAACTCCATCTTAGTATCTCTTACCTTGAGCATCCTTTTCTTCCCAGATTGACCCTTCCTTTGTAATGATATTTCATCTTGGCCTCGTTTCTAGCACATTTTTCTTTAGATGGATCTAGTTTAGGTTGATCTAGAAGGGTTGTTTAGGTTATTCCTTTGGAATAGGCCATATATACCCATCAAAGCATATTGGAAAAGTGTCCATTGTCAAATACTACAGTCTGACTTCCTAATACACATGTTTGTAAAATGTGGAAGTGCATGGATGAGGCACGTAAACCGTGTGACAAAAATGTTTCAAATAAGTAAATATGTTGGTTGTGTGGATGAAAATATTGTTGGGTATGCACAAAATGGTTTTTTTAAAGGGTCTTGGAAACTTTCACATAAACTATTTTGGCGGAGAAAAGAAAATTCCAAGCATTTTCTAGCATGCTCCACGTCTCGCACCAAAGTTGAGCTCAATGTGGCGATCAACACATACTCGTAGGTTCTTAACGACTCCAACAGTGGCTCAAGGGCATGATTATTAATCCAAATTCAATTTAAAATTCCCTACTTTGGTGGCATAGAAATGATCTTGTCCTCTTTGCCATGTCTTTTAGTGTAGGCTCTAAATCTTAAAATATCTTGTTGGCTTCATCTTTGAATACTTTATCTCCAACTTTGCATAGATATCAATGTGTCCGTAGGGGTGATATTTATTCTACATGAAAATCATGCACCATTTTATGGCCCTCAATCCAACTTCATCCAGTTATAATTTTTAATCCCTCCATCTCTCATATTTTTCCTCACCCTTTGAACCTCACCTAATCTATGTACTTCGCATAGAAGTTTGACAAAAGACCATAAGTGGAAATATTTTGAGGATCCAACTCAAAATTAAGAGTTGTTGTAAATAATAATAAGCTCATATTCATATGTGCTTTACTATCACCAAGAAAACATATCCTCACAACCATAGCAACCAAAATCGTGCAACCTTTGTGAGCATCCTCACTTCTTGTTCCAAAATGGAACTGTGGAGCAAGGTATGGACATTCAAACAAATATTGGAAGTGGATTATTTTCAGGTGTACATAATGTGGAAGCGTACACAATGCATGTGAATTGGCCGATAAAATTCCCTTGTGTTGGAATCATAGAAGTTGCATGTTCAAACAAGTCATGGAGCTCCTCTCTTGCACCACTTCTTCATTTTTCGAGATGGTTTTCTCTCTTCTTGCATTTTTCTTGTGTTGATAGTTTTCCTTTCTTGATTGCATTGAAATTAAAATAAATAAATGATGAGTATGCTAATGTATAATGGTAATAATACTTTAATGACTTTGGTATCAAATGAAAATAAGGTGTAAAATTTTCCGTCGTGATCCAGTGGTCATCACTTTTGGATCTAATTAAAAACCCCAAACATGTGACGTGAAATGAATTGATGGGTTATGATTGACTATTGCATGGAAACTAATGAAGATTCTCAAGTCCTTTCATGTTAGTTCCCAATAGGAAGGGATCAAATAAGGTGAGTCTTACAAAGTTACAATTGTCTTTGTGAGGCAATGACACCGCAAGAAATAAGGAGAGCATTCTCATGGTCCTAGGTAGGAGTTAGTCTTTCTGTTAGTAATTTTGGAACTAACTTCCTCGAAGTTATCTTGAGAATAATGTTGTTACGTCCTTTTAGCAAATAAATCCCCTTTTCCCATGTTAATATGTGAGTTTTTTTTTCCTCTATTGATTCCTTGGATGACTTAGAATAATGTGTAAAACTTAACTTGAGCCACCTCTTCAATATGTTGAGCTCTCATTATGTAATACATTAGAACTAATGGTTCCAATCGCCCCTAACTTGGAAATCCTAGATTCCTAATTTGAAATAAGGTTGTGTAGATGATTCATGAGCACACAAACCCTTTAGATTAAATATTGTTCAATCAATAATGTTAAATGGAAAATTTAACTATAGTGAAGAGGTGAACCACACAACCTATGTGTGTGGTGGGCAATAATTTTCTTCATAAACCATTATGTGGACATACTTCTATTGTAGGCTATACTCGTTTGAGAAAATGTGGTGTAGTCAATGGTTGTCTCATTCATGAGAGTATTCGTGATTATGAATAGTAATTATTGTTTATCCAACACTACTTCAAAGGGAGAAAATTGTAATAAGATGTAAATTGATAAATATATGTATATGGTGGATAAAGTCCTCATGTTACCTCTACCTAGTGGTTAGGTTATTGTTTTCCTTAACTCCTTTGAGGCCAATGAAACATTATCTTATGGATTTTTTTCTTATTTATCCTATTAAGTGTGTACAGTGAAGCTTGAACTTGGTGTTATGGACCATCTAACGTAGCATAACTTGGATTAGGGTTGTGCCACCATTATCTCTTGTTATGGTTCATAAAAGAAGGTAATGTGGGTATCATAGTTTGTGAGGTACACCAAGGCATGTTGGTTTGAACCTTGGAGATAATCATATCTAAAGTTATGTTTCACATTATAATAATTAATAATGGAACAAAAATTTTACCATGGTTTTAGTGGTGTTTCTTGGGTGAAAATTTATGGGCATTACAATTGGTAGTAGAGAAGAGGTTCAAACACTTGAACCTCTAGGATAAATTGGTAATGAGTCTTGTGTACTTGGTTGTATGTGCATAGCATGAGTGTTGTGTCAAGTCCCGTTGGTGTGTTATGTGGAGTTTTGTGATGTTTCTCTAGTCCACTTATTTTACTATGTATGTGGCTCCTTACGAGTGTGTCGTATAGTGAGTCCCCAAATGTTGTGTTATATTCTTGTACTATGTCGACCCCGTAATGACCTTCAAATTTTGGTACAATGATTAAGTGGCGCAATTTATGGACAATAGTACTATGGACTAGCAATCGCATGCGAGCAGTGTAATGTGAATGCATAAAGGGATTAGGTAGAGGAGTGAAGGGTGGAGGAGGTGTGAAGGGTTGAAATTAAAGGCAATAAATTTGTTAGTGTCATTTGATAAAGGAGAAGGTGAAGCGGAGGAACATATAGATGGAACCATAAAATGAGATAGGGAAGCTTGCATAGAGGGAAGCTTGCAAATGTCCTTTTTAACCTTTTGATCAAGTGTTGTAAATTTTCTTGATCTATAATTAAATAAGTTATAATGTGGATTTATTTTAAAATAGAAGAAACAATTAATTTGCTTGACAAATTAGAAATGAGAAGGTGTGTGTTGTTGCACGAGTTCACAATGGAAAATTCCATGTCGATGTTGTCTTGTTAATGCGAGAGGGACAAAGCATGGACTCTTAGTATCAACATCAGTGCTATGTGAGGCGTACTTGTAGTAGAGGACATAGTCTATGTAGAAGATATGTGGAAGCACAACTTCGATAACCTAGACACCAACATCCCAGACTATTTTGGCATGGTGGTTAGCACGGAAAATGTGGGAATTTTGACAACAGTTCTATATTCTAACAATGCCACGCAAAACAAAGGAATGTTATCTCATAAGAAAAATGGAGGACCTAAACAAATCCACGAGATGCTATGAATGGGTTTGCCAACGTGCCCACCGAAAAGCATAACGATTCACACAATGCACATGCCTAGTAGAGGAGGCAACACAATGAAATGTCGCATGTGGTTCCAAATTTGAACTCTCCAAAGGCTACTGAGGAACTATGATGACCCATGTGGAAGGGAAAAATACTTGGGTAAGCAGCCTTGGTATCCATTTTTTCTCATCCTCAAATCCTTTGCAGAGTGTCATACATCGTTGATTATAGACAGAAACTTACATATGCGTGTGCACATCACACTCAACCATACAGTGAGTCCACAATAAGACGGGACTAAGTGGATGCATAAGTAGAGACTTATTCAGTGGCCCTTGTAGATAGGGAAGCTTGGAACCCTAGCCTAATATTGTATCTAGCTCATTTTGCACCTTCTTTCTCCAAAGTAATGAACATAAATTAAATCCTGACAAAGTACAAGGAAAATAGAAAATTAGAGAGAAAAATATAAAATATGTTGTGTTGTACGTAGAGAACATAGATCACATCATTGTCATCAAGCCTATCCTCAAAGCCAAAAGTGGGAATAAATCAACAAAAGAGACAAATTGGTTTAAAGGAAAAATGGTTTGTCAGTGTTGTTTGTGCTTCAAATGCATTTTTTTCGGTGAGAAATTGTATGGATTCTTAGTCTAAAACTTCTAATTGGAAGATAAATTCCTCCTTTTTCTCATTTGAGCAACCATTAACGAGGCTCAATTATCAATGATTGTTTGTGCATCCTTGGATTTCCTACAATTATATGAAACATTAAAATGTTACCAATGATAGGGTGCTTGTCATATTTGTGCCTATCAAGCCTCCCATATGCTTAGCTGGATCATTAACAATAAAATTTCATTTCCCAAACCTAGTGGTATTCCCTTGAATTGTTTTCAGTTTTCACATAGACAGTATCTTTCATTTCACAATGAAACTCTCCTTCAGAATTTATTAAAACTCAATTTCACAATAAAATGAGTAGATTTTTTTAATAGAAAATTATCCATAATATCCTTGTGGTCACTAACTATGATACATTATGGAAATGAAGAGGAAGGTGTACCAGTAATTGTGGTTGGGGATGAAAAGAGCAGGGTAGCGTTCCTCTTTGACATAGGGTTGTAGGATACAACGGAGGTGGCATGGGAAAAGATGTGTGAATACTTCAGGGTCGTTCTTGATAGCCTCTTTGCTAAGAGAAGCCTCCAGTCAAACCATATCAATATTGTTACCACTTCAACTTTCATCCCGGCCCCTCCACATGTGTCATGGTTCATGAAAAATTATCAAATGAAGGATAACATTAAGATATTCTTTGTCTCTCACATAGGTTGAATCATAAATGTCATTGGCGCCAACATGGAAAATGATCTATTCAATCTCTACCACAAAATTAAAAAAGTAGTTGATAATGACAAAATAAAAATTGTATGTTGTCGATATGGTAACTATGAGTGTGTCGACTCATCAAGATGCGACCACTTGATCAACAATTCACATGATCTCATACTTCGATGACACCCACTATTTCCTCTCCACTATGGATCCCATTGTTAGCTATCAGGCATGTGGGATTCTACTCCACTACAATATACATCTTTCGACGTATTCATGAGTACAATTAAGTGTGACCAAGTCTATATTGTAATGTCTAGTAATGTACGTTCATACATGACCATAGTTATCATGTAATAATTGTTGGGGACATTTATGTATGATCGAGGTTTACAAATATTAGAAATTCAAGACTATGCTAGGTTGTGCTATAATGATTAAGGGGTACACTTCAGCCTGGCGGATATCAAAATCAAACCCATGTTGTGTTGTTCTGAGAACTATCCCGTCAATTGTGGGAAGCCTCGTTCCCATGCGGAAATCCTTTCGATGTAACAAGAATCTCAATGGAGATTTGAAGTCAATATATCAATTGTTTGAGATAGGGACTTAAATCATTGATATTCTAAGATGTATTTGGTGGGGCCATTCTAAATGTATTCAATTTTTTCAGCACCATTCTAGTAAAGATCAATTTGGGAGCTTCAAGACTAGTACTCTCCCAAATTAAAATCCCAATTGAATTTTTTATTAATTGTTTCATTTTGGCGGACCTGTTTGAAATGAACTTCTTTTAATATATTGTTGCATATTACGATCTGCCCCGTGTTTGAAGTTTACACAAAAGTGGGAGAAGAAAGCACAACACTATGTTCAGCCTCTCTTGAAACTATTGTTTATGGTTTTGAAGTTCCATCAAAATTATTGGGACTGAAATCTTAGCTGGAATCCCCAAGTTAAAACATAATGCTATAACTTCTTTGATTTAGTGGTGTTGATCAAGGATGTGCATAAATTGATGTTGTTGACAGGATTGATTTCCTCATAGACATATGACCCCATGGACTGTTGTTATCTTTGTTGGGTTGACCCCAATTTGGCTTACAAATATCTAAGAGACTTTGATCATTTCTTGATTACAATTTGTAACAAATGAGGCTTCCAAATAGCTCAAGGGTTTATTCAGAAAATGTGAGTGACATTATTATAAGCATTCGCTAGATTGTGCATGAAAAAGTTAACTCAGATCTTTGTTTGATATGCCATGTTACATATGTATGCAAAATGAGACTGATTTTCTTAGGCACATGAAGTCATAAATTGTATGAATAAGAATGTCATTATAATCCAAATTACTATAATTGAAGTCATTGTGGTTCTTCTTTTCATTTTTTGGAGGCGTGGGAGTAGTTTGAAACCCATATTGATCTATGATAAAAACATATTTATATTAAAAATAAATTCTAATAGGATTCAGTTAAAAAATCTATAAATCCATATCTTTAAAAAGAAATAGCAACAAAGTTGTGATAAACACGTGTGGCCATATTTTACTTTGAATAATAATTCCATTGATTTTGAGTAACCTGCATAATGCAACAATAATAATTAGGAGCTCCTCACTAGAGAGAAATCATCCACCTTTTGACCAGGAAAGCCAGAGGTTGTGATGAAATGAAAAAGACTCGTGTACATAGCGATCTTATCTACAATACTATAGAAAAGGGGAAGAATCATAAGTGAGAAAGATGAGGTAAAGTTGTATGTACAAGAATTTGTCAAAGTTCAAGACCTGAATTGAATAGTTAGACTTGACAAAATTATCAAGGGTGGAAGTCTGTCATTATGAATTGAATAAAATTAATCCTCATTGTTAACATGGTTACAATAATCTTTGTTTGGCCAACCACCCTCGACAAGAGTTGTTGCCATAAGAAGTAAATAAATATGTAATTATTGGGAACAAAATGCACTTGATGGTTGAGATTGCTAAATTGTCTCCAACCAAAGTTTTTAATTTTCAAATAATAGTTTTATAATATCAGCAAAAGGCAGTCTAAAGCACTTTGAAAAGGAGGTCACCGTACAATGGAAAAGTAACATGTGAGAATGGGAATTTACAAGTACCTCTTCGTCGTACCCGACCTCTCGAGGTCGTGTCGAGACAACTGGTGAATGTTGAATGTGAATGGATATAGACAAGCTAATCGGGTAATCTTATATCCTCAATACGCAATAATGGAATCTGTGAATCTAAGGCAAAGAAGGCCCTCCTAACCTGAATTGGTGTAATGCTTCGTTCGAATATGACGGTTGTTCAGAGGCTCTAATCAATGTTGAGCTCTGCCGATATCCTGTTTCTTGGTTGTTGGATACGTGGGAAGTGACCTGTAGGAGCTTCGTATATATCTCTAGACAAGGTCATGAAAATGGTAATAGGCAGCTTTATAGTAAACTATGGGTGGTTTTCTGGTCTAGCCCAGAAAATATTAGATTGATTGGCTTCTATGTTTAATACGGAGAACTGTACTATAATATTTGGCGGGAGTGGTGAAGATCTAAATACCAGTGTTCGCAAGCCGGTGTCAATACTTAACTGATTTGTAGGCCCGTTGGGTTGTGGGACTTAGGGATCACAACCGTGAGTTCACAGTTGTTATGGACCTGTTATGGTCATGTGAAGAATCAATCCCTTCTCCTAACTATCCAAGTAATCATATGCCTTTTCAGCCTCTATGTTTAGAACTAGAAGTTGTATAATTTTCTTAGAGTACCTAACAAGTGTTCTGGCAACTTGAATGCGTAAGCTAGTATCTATGTCAATGAGGAGGTCTCCTACATTAGGTTGTGGAACCAAAGGATCGCAACCAAATGTTTGCTCTCTTTCAAATCCTTGCATAGTCATTTAGATGTTTTATCAAGGCAATCTATAGTTTGGATGGTTTGACCAAAATGTGTAAGCTTTGTCGTCTTCGATATTTAATCCTCTTAGTTACTCACTAATTGCTTGTAAGTTTGTTGTTGCTTGAAAGACCTATATCCTAAGGTCCTGATCTATATCAGCTAATGTCATGGGTAGATTTGGTGAGGCACTATGGGTTCAAATATATACTCTCTAGGCTCTCTAGGTCCTGTGATTGTCATACAAAATGATTCAACTTTTAACTAACTTTAATAAACTGATTATGAAAGAAGTATTTACACTATGCAAGCATTCTTCTATTTTTGTATTTTCAATGACGCATTTCAATGAAATTGAAGAGCAGCTACTCTAGTATATTTATAAAATGGAAAACTAATCTAGTAACAGAATAAAAACAAACAAAGCAGCCTGGTATGGCTATTTGCCTGTGCAATTGTGATTTTATCCTAAATATCTAAGAAACTAAATATATTAAACTGAAATGATCTCGATCCTACCTCGAAGTGAAGAATGAATCACATTTTCTCGAAACTATCAATCCCCACGGCTTCCCCAATGATGTCGAGAGAAAATTTTTAACTGAAATGAAATAATTCACTGCTCTATTTGATATGTTGTAACTAGAACTTTAATAGCTCAAAACCCGGCATTTACGTAATGTGGTAAATCCAGTTGTGTGTATGATTCATCCCCTCAATGTGATCTCCTCATTCCTTCAGGTCCTTGTGAATCAAGAAAGTGTGTATATGATAGTATCAACAGAAGATGATATTCAAACAATGGCAGCTTTGGATATAAACCGAATATAATGCGAGTAGGAGAGAGATAACACAAGTGAACAGAGCTTGACTATGCAATTCCTAGCAGGATTTATTGCAGCAATGCAACACAAGTGTATCAAGAGTTTTAGAAACTATCCTTGTGACAAAAAAACTTGCAACTTTAATGGATTCTAGTCTAGAAATGAAGCTATTCTATGCTAAACTAATTGTATGGAGCAACAATGGAACAAGACTGAAACAAGAAGATTGAATGACTTCTAAACAACAAAGGAAAACTAATAACTGATGTAAAACATGAAGCTAGTAGAATTCTAAGCAAGAATTTGAAATCCTGAATAAGAGAATTGAGAAGACGAGGGGCCATTTGCTTGAAAACAAGTCAAGTTATTTATAACCAATGCATTTACCAGAGGGTAACTCCCATTAGAACTCTTTTACTATAAACAAAGGAAAAACACTATTACCAGGGAACCAAAAACATTAATGCAAGCCAAAGTGGTTGAAGAAAGCGTGTAAAACTCAAGATTTATGTTTGATGCGATTGTTGGAAGGATCTAGAAAATGTGTACAGACCAGGACCGCCACCCTGTGGGGGTGGCGGTTATGGGCTATCGCCACCTGCCCCAAGGCGGTGGTTCCGTCACTGAAGAAAAAAATGCAAGAAGAAGGGGGAAAAAGGAAAAAATAAATCATGGAGGCTGAGCAAGGCATGCATGATACAATAATATACTTGGCAAGCATTTCTAGATTCCAAGCACCTTGCAAGGAGACCTGTATCATCATTGGGGTATGTGTAACATTGTTCCAGTGGT
The DNA here is from genome assembly GCA_018340775.1 of Taxus wallichiana var. yunnanensis. Lineage (NCBI taxonomy): Eukaryota > Viridiplantae > Streptophyta > Pinopsida > Cupressales > Taxaceae > Taxus > Taxus wallichiana. The sequence continues at coordinate 319,294,437 of CM031234.1, read as the reverse complement.
GTAGTACCCTACAATTTTGGTACGTACATATTGCCCCCTCGAAGAAGCATCTTAGCCATGAAGAGGCGTAAAATGGTGGATCCGAGTATGGCGGTCCCGAAATGGGGAGTTAGGAGTTATACTTGACACGCCCGTGTGCTGGAAAGTCACCATCCAAGATCCCGCTACCTGCAAAATGAAAAAAGGGGACTCAAGTGTAGATAGATAAAATAAATTGAGAAATAAGGCTGAATTGATATGAAAAGAAGACTTACTATCCACGCGGGTTTAGAACTTACCTCCGTCGGCGCTCCGACCTTGCGAAAGACATTCAAAATCAAATTAAGAGGGTTACTTATATAAAACGAAGTCATTTTACTATTCATTTACATGGATTGATTTGATAGTTTTTTAGCTCTGGGACCCACGGCGACGGTTTTCGATTTGAGAGTATAGTCAAAATGTTCGTGTTGAGATAGCAATCATGCCTCCGAGAGCGAAACATCGACCCGAAGTCTCGGGTTAGTTTTTCTTGATTTATTTTTTTTAGACCTAAAATGTGGAAATGATGAAATTTTTCTCTTGGGGGGGTCATTTTTGAAAATACTAGTGTTAAATGTGTCTCTAAGGGGGAGCCCATAGGGTAGGTTTTCATTTTAGAAAAGATGGTGTGTTCTTTTGTTTTTAAGCATTTTTTAGGGTTTACGACCTATTTGTGCTTGCGGGATAGGACCGTCGCCTATACGGGTAGGCGGTGGTTACTGGAACCACCACTCTACAGGGGCGGTGGTTCACGACAGAGAACCAAAACAATACAAAAATTATCTTATTTTTGCATGTTTATCATTTTTACATGTTTATCATTTTTACATGTTTTAATAGTCTTTCCAACTGGATTTTAGTACTAACTTACTGCTTTTTTTTATTTTTGGGTGTATGCAGAAGGAGGAGTATATTAGATGAAGCCAGGAGAGAGGAGTGTGATAGTGATCCCGAGTGGCATGATACCCAGGAGATCCTACAGGCTGAGAGGGCGGAGCGGAGTGCGGAGAGGGTGACTCTGGTTTCAAAGGAGTTACTCTCTCAGGACTTAGGTGGAGATGTCGAATCATTACATGGTGTCACATTGCCCCTGCACGTGGGAGAGGGACACCGCCATGGCAAGCATCAGTGGAAGGTGTGGATCCTAGAGATCCTTCTTGGAGGCTCAGAGATCTGAGTGAGTTGTCACTCTTCTCTTGACATTGTTTCGTTAGAATTGTCTTAGTTTGTTATTTCTCTTTGTTTTGTTTACTCTTGGTTTTATCTTTTGATCATTTTCTAACTTGTTTCCTTTGTTGTTTTTGCGGTGGATCACGACGAGTGGAGAGACTTGATTCACCGAGTATGCACTGATACCTTGCTTCTCCCTTGGAGAAGACCCATGTTGAGCTTTCCGTGGACGTGGGGAGCTTTCAAGTGCCGGTAGGCATATTGATCTTTTTGCCTCTATTTGGCATGCGGTAAAGATTATGACTTCTCTTCGCTTTGAGGTAGCTGGATATAGGATGACCGAGTGCTTGATGAGGAGGAGTCATTCTCATAGCGAGACAGCACTCTGCGGTTGTGACCACGAGCCCTCGGTGAATTCGGAGCGCCGACATAACCGGAGTCCTAGACATGAATGTGCACCCTTTGAGGGATCCCATAGGGATTGAGAGACCATTTTTGTAGCATTTTTTCAGATATCCATATGAGTGCTTTTGTACTTTTCGGGCTCATTGAGCATTTTGACCATGCCTAGTGCATGATGGCATTGTATATGAAACTTGATTTATATATATATATATATATATATATATATATATATTGGATCTAGACTCTTGGCATCTAGAATTTCGTGACTTGTTTCCACATGTGTACTTAGATGTTTTTAGAATATTTGTTTTTCATGCTTTTCAGAATGTATGCGATGGATAACAAATGATAGTAGAATGTTTTACTTTGTATGTTTTTTTTGTAATGCTGATATGAGATGATACTAACATATGGTAGTACCAAACTTTTAAACTCTTTGGGAAATACTCGTAATTTCTTCTTATATTGGCAAAGCGTGATGAATGCATAGTGATAACGAGATGAACTTGCCCCAATCCCAAATCCACGCAACTAGTAAGATGCGAGGGCTCAACACCAAGAGTTAGGAAGGGCACAAGTTGTATGAGTTTGACTGAATGAAAAGATGAGAGACAAACAAACCAAGAATGTGAAACCAAACATAGACCTACACACCTATCCTACTCAGAGCTACCACCAAGCTTAGAAGGCCACTTACTTTCCAGTTTATCTATACTTAGATTCATAAATGGCAACTGGTTGACAAAATATGGTTTTGAGGTTTTGATCTCTTTGGAATTTGGATATTTGTTTTCTCTTAATAGAATTTTATTTGTGTTTTTAGCATACCAAGATTTGTTAATTTGTGTGACGGACCCCCACACCCTCGCCTCATGCCACTAGTAAGAAGCACGAGTTTGTCACCAAAGGCGGATATAGGCGAGTAAAGGAACTTCTTTCCTTTGCCAAACTCACACCACCAAGAAGAGATGTGAGCTTATCACCGAAGGTTGATGGGGCAAAGAAGTGTGTAAAATAAAATATTTTGTTTGCTTGGTGCTTTTGATTTCATTTGATTTTGACATTTCTGATCTATGAATTTGGGATACCCTTTCATTCAAAGAGATTTAAGAGGGATAGATGTGACACCAAGAAGCTTCTAGAACAGACCGTAGGTAAGGACAAATTTACCTAGTAGAAAAAAAGAGCAAAGCCAAGTATGCAGGCCTTGGTATGGTTTTCATCAAGATCTTTGTCTCTGTCGAACTTGATGAGAATATTTGAAAATAGTTGATGATGTTTGAAGAGATGTGATTTGAATGCTTTTGCCAATATTTTCATAAATTTGTAATAGATTGTTTTAAGAGTAAGCTCCTAGACTACCATTTTTATGAAATGAGTGGACAAAATGAAACAACTAAATGACTAATGCAATGTAGGTAGCTATAATGTACAAGTGGTGATTTTTGATGTTTTATGTGTAAAACTGTTTAAGATGCAAGGAATTGACAGTTTCACTAAATTCCTCACCTTCTAGTGTGCACAAGAGATATGCACCATTTCCGTAGTCTTTCATGACTCGGTATGGGCCCAACCATTTGGGCCAAAACTTTCTTCCTTCACCGGTTTTCTTATCGATCTGGTTGTCTAGTCTTAGAACTAGATCTCCTTCATATATTTCTTGCTCATAGAATTTTTTGTTGTATTGCCGGCACATCTGGTCAGCATAGGCTCTATGCCTTTGTTCGGCGTTTAGCTTGACCTCGTCAAGGCTTTCTAGTTGAGAGAGGCATGCCTCCCTATAAGCTTCTTCATCCATAAATCCCTTGTAATGAGATGTAGAGACTGGGTATTTCAACCTCAAGCGGGAGAACTGCTTCTGCCTCGAATACTAGTGAGAAAGGAGTTACTCCTATTGGTGTTCTTACTGAGGTTCGATGGGCCCACAAGGCCGGATATAGTTTTAGATGCCAATCTCACTTATTCTCCTTGACTATTTTGAGAAGAATAGCCTTTAACGTTTTGTTTGTCGCTTCGTCCTGCCCATCGACTTGAGGGTAGTAAAGAGAGGCCGTGTGATGGTTTATCTTGAACTTGCTACATAACTCACGGACTTCATAATTTTTAAAGGACGTGCCATTATCTGAGATAATGACTTGTGGAACACCATACCTACAGATAATTTGGTTCAAAATGAATTTGGCAATTACAAAACACGATGCATGTGGTGAGAGGCATGACCTCTACCCATTTGGTAAAATATTCCATGGCTGTAATTATAAAGTTATGGCCATCGGTTGATGAGGGAGAGAATTTCCCTATCAAGTCCATACCCCACATGGAGAAGGGCCACGAGGTCGCTATTGGTTGCAGGGATTATGCTGGCATGTGAATCTCGTGAGAGAATTCTTGGCATTTGTGGCACTTACGTATAAATTCCACTGCATCATGCTTGAGAGTGGGCCAAAAATAGCCCATCCAATGTATTTTGTGAGTGGTGGCGTGACCACCAAAGTGGCCTCCACATATCCCATTGTGGGATTCATGAAGAATCTTCTTGGATTCTTCTATGTCGATGCATCTTAGAAGCATGCCATCGAAGGCTTTACGATAGAGTACCTATTCTAAAACAACATATTTAGCGGTGATAATGCGTAACCACCTTCTTTGTTGTGATGTGGCACCTTCCGGGTATGTGGGTCCATAATGAAATTAATGATATCAGTATACCAGGGATATGTGGAGATGGGAGGCTTGTTTTCGATGAAGTATATACACTCATCAGGAAAGTCCAAATTTACCAGACCGCCTCCATCTAGTGGATTGTTAGCTAGCCAATCTACAATGATTTGTCCCTTAACGGATTTTTGGTTTACGAATGTCAACTCGAATTCACCCATTAAGGTTATGAAACATCCAACCTTTTTAGATAAAGACCCTTGCGTGAGAAACGTTCGTAAATGATCTGTCTTTACAATGACCCTCGTTTCTTGGTTTAACATGTAATGTCTTAAATGTTTTGTTGCAAAGACTATGGCAAGGCATTCTCTCTCTACCTATGTGTAACATGTTTCATAATCAAGCAATGTTCGGCTAATGAAATAGACCGCACGTTCCCGTTTATCATTGTCTTCTTGAGCCAACATGCGGCGAAGCGAGACATGGGTGGCTCATGAGTATAAGATCAAAGGGCGGTCTGGTTTGGGAGGCATTAACGTGGGTGGAGATAACAAGAAGCATTTAACTGATTTGAAGGCCTCGTTGCATTCTTCATTCCAATCAATGTTATAATCTTTCTTTAATAGATTGTTGATTGGATGAATGGCAAAACTTAGATCTGGGATGAACCTGCAGATTGCACTGAGTTTCCCAAGAAATGACCTGATTCCAGACTCGTCTGATGGTGGGATCATTTCGAGAATAACCGTATTTTTGCTAGATCAACATCAATCTCTCATGAAGATATAATGTAGCCCAGAAGTTTGCCTCCTGTCACACCAAACACGCACTTCTCTGGATTTAATGTGATGCCATATTCAATTAATCGTGAGAGGATGATACGAGCACTTCTGGATGATCACAATGTTTCTTGGCCTTGGCCAACAAGTCATCCACATATGATTCCACAATTTTATGGATAAGATCATGGAATTTATATGTCATTTCCCGCTGATATGTAGTTTCGGCGTTCTTAAGACCAAATGGCATGACAACGTAGCAATAAGTTCCCGGGAAGTTATGAACGTAGTTTTGGCTTGATCTTGTTCAGATATTTTAATCTGATTATACCTTGAGAACCCATCCATGAGGGACAACAGTTCAAATCCAGTTATTGCATCAATGATAACGTCAATGGATGGTAATGGGAAGTCATCCTTGGGACAAGCTTTGTTAATATCCCGAAAATCTATGCAAATGTGTATCTTCCCATTCTTTTTTAGGATGGGAACGATATTAGATACCCATTGTGAATAGTCAACGGGCTTGATGAATCCCACTTGGAGAAGTTTTATTACTTCTTCTTTTACCATGAGAGCCACTTTTGGCTTCATTGGTCTTGACTTTTGTTTAATTAGTTTCGCATCTAGTTTAGTGACAAGATTATGTACCACGACTTGTGGTGCAATGCCCATCATTTCTTTATAATTAAATGTGAAAGCTTTTTGATGTTCTTTGAGGATTTGGGTGTGTATTTCTATCTCCTCCGAGTTAACGAGGATCCCAACTTCAAAATCTTTGGTTCTTCCTCCGTTCCAATGTTTATGTCAATGGTTTCTTCTATTAAAGAAGTGTTACCTTCTTCAAATTCAGGTGGGGTTGGAGGTAGCTCCAAAATTTCTCTGTCTTCTATTTCATAGATATTGAGATCCTTTTGTGGAGGAGACTCTACCATGGGATTTCCAAAATAGGAAGAGGAATGTGGTATTAGGGAAAGATCAACTATATGGTGAGCAAGGTGCAGCTCCGCATAGGCATTTAGATATTCGAGAGTGACTCTATCATCATCAAAGCAATCTATGATAGAAAAATTATCCTCAACTTCTCCATGAGTCGGGAGTTTGTTGGTATTTTACGCACTAATGGTTCGATGCAAGTGATACCATGAAATTTGTATCTTCCAACTCGCTATTTGGGTGAAACAGAAGCTGAGGTCTGCTATCAAGTCTGTGAGAGAAGGTTCTGCTCTCATGGGATTGCTTCAATTGATATGAATTTGAATCCCTTTCTTAGATCTAACACTTTGTTGTTTTGTATAGTTGTAAATCATATACCTCGAAGACTTGGTTTACAACTAGTTGCGAGTCTCCTAGCACTCTAATTTTATCGATACCCATTATTTTGGCTAGGATGAGGCCAAGGAGGAGAGTTTCGTACTCACCTTTGTTTGTACATTCAAAGTTTAATTTAAAGGTGAAAGGTAGGATCTTTCCCTCGGTGAAGTAAAGATCACTCCCACCCCAACTCCAAAGTGACATCTAGCTCCATCGAAGTGGAGAGTCCAATACTTTCCTGGAAAAATGGATGTTGGGATATCTGTCGTATCTATTTCCTTTGCTTTGGTTACTTCTACCATAAAAATTTTGTCTAATAGAGGAGAAGCAATTCTCGGGGTGTGTCCCATACCCATAGAATCAAATGGTTGGAGAATTGGTAAGTCCTTTTCTAGCAACTCAACAATTTTTGCAGTAGTCCCTAGTGACACTGTTTTTATAACATTGGTCTCACTTTTGAGTGTTGGGATGTCCTTGGCTGGACTTGTAATTTCCAAATCTGTGGTGGGTATAAAATCTTCTTTTGGTTTCAAATTGATTGGTTTAATGAGCTGATTTTTGGGAGTTCAAACTCGAGTGAACACCTGGTCTTTTCTTCAAATCAGCTAGGTGTATATCGAAGGGTTTTGGGTCACCTTGTGCCACAAATATTTTCCCTAAGTGTAGAAATATTATTTCTTGGAATAACATGGAAGGGATTTCCTTCATGCGGTGTATCCATGGCTGACCAAGGATCATATTATAATTGGTTTCCCGATCTATAATATAAAACTCGGTGAGGACCATCTTGGGTCCTAAAGTGACTGGTAAAACTATGGTTCCAATCGAAGTGGCTTTGAGGCTATCATAACCTCTTAGCGTATTTCACGTCGTGGAACAGTTCGTCTCTCCATATCCTAAATTTTGAAGAAAAGTGAAGGGGACTATATTAACGGCTGCCCCATCATCAACCATTGCACGTTTAACATAATTATTGTAGACCCATACTTGTAAATGTAAAGTTTGGTCACCTCTTCATGTAGTTTCAAAGATTCTGTTTGCATTTTGCTTATATCGAATATAAATTCAGTATCCCTATCTGGCTGACCCGGAGGATAAACATCAAAATCTACATGGTTTACTTGAATTTCCAGGAGGAGGAGTGATGTTGATTAGATGGCCAAGGCCTAATGCTTCTAAGAGAGCAGCCACGTGGGTGGGAGAGTTCTTTAACAAATCCAAAAAGGAGATGTGAGAGAAGGTTTTGGTCAAATCATTAATTAAATCATAGGCACCTATGGATTTTACCAATGTTTTTTGAATGTTGTCCGCTCTAATGAATAACTTAGAGTTGGTTGAGAAGAATAATCCCGTGTTCTTGTTATGGTTTCTACGGGTAGCTCGGTGTCTAACTTTACCTAACCAACTATCTTAGTTTGAGGTCGAGTTCCTAATTGGGGTGCGACCGGGATTTAATGAAGTTGAAGCTTCATGATAATTGTTTCTGTTATAACACCTTTATTCATTCCATTAGGATCTAACCCGTCATTGTTAGAATGGTTTGGGAGTGGATCATTAAAGATCTTGAGGGGGTACATTTTGAGGGGAAACGCCCCTACATAAGTGTTTGGCGTGGGTACTACAACATTTGCTAAAAACATATCTATAAAGATTTGTTTTTGATCTTCTGGCAAACACTGCATGAATTTATTGTATTCATGACAAGTCCTAGTATCGTGGCCTTGAATCTTGTGGAAGTCACAATATAAATTGGGATTATAATTTCGAGGCTGTTGATTTATAATTTGTTGTGGCCTGAAATTCTGATAAGGTTGTTGGTTGTTAGAGTTAAAATTTTGAGGTTGTTGCCTTTGGTTTTGACTTTGATATCTAGTTGGGTTTCGATTTGGACTTTTTGTTTGGATTTTTCATTGTTGTTGTTGTTGTTGTTGCCATGGTGGACGATTAAAGTCCACCTGATTGATTTTGTGAGAAAAATTGTTATTTCATTGATTATTAATAGTTGGCAAAATGTTTACAACATTTGCCTTTTTAACGTGGTCGATTACTCCATCATTGTAACCCCATGGTTCTTGTTAATGATCTTAGGTTCTTGATTAGCGTTCCTAGCATTAGGATAGGCAGCGGTGTTTTGATTGGGGGTAGTTAATTTCCCATTTGTCCCATATGTTTTATGACCACTATCTATCACCGCTTGGTGGATTCAGAGAGCACTTAAGTTCTTAGTGGGAACTTCTGGACTTCTTCCTTTATCTCTCTATTGAGAGAATTAAGGAATAAATCGCATAGTTCCATTTGATCCATGTTTGGAGCACTCACTGATGAGTAGAGAACCGTATGCCATATTTGGATAAAATGAGCAGCGGATTCATTATGTTCTTGTTTAATATGCAGGAATTCCTTGATTCATGTTCTTAATAATTTATTCATGTCAAAAGCTTTGATGAATTCTAATATGAGTTATTTAAATGAGTGTATCAAAGCTTCAGGTATTCTGTAATACCAATCAAGGGCAATACCTTCTAAGGTCTTAGGGAATATTTTAGCGACAACCCCGTCCCAAGGGAGTAACTCCCATATGGTTGTGGCATAGGCCTTAATGTGTGCGTTTGGGTCTCCTTCCCCTTTGTATTTGGGAAAATTAGGAAGAGGTCTTGGAAGCATAACACTTCATATGGTGAAGTCTAGGGGATCTTTTAAATATTCTGAATAAGTCCCTACTGCATAGGCCTCAACCATCAATGGTGCTTGTTGAGGGGGTGGAGGTGGAATGGGTTGTTGATATGGCATAGCATATACGTTTGTAGGGACATAAGGAAATCCTTATGGTTGAACGAACATCTCGAGAGAAGAGAACATGTCTCCTTGTGGTGACTTTTAATACATGTTTAGGTAAGGAGGAGCATTGTTCGGTATGGGTTGTTTGGTGCCAAGCCGGAGGTGTCATGTTTTTAAGCGGAGCGGCGTTTGAAAATGCAGTCCTAGTTGGTGTTTGTTGTGGGTAACTATAAGGATTTTGAGGAGGCATGCCTAATGTGCCTATTCCTGTAAGGAGGTCGACCTGACTGGGATAATGCGGAGGGTTGGGGATTGCTATTTGCCCAAAATATGAATTTTGGTTTTCTTCAGCAAGTTCCAGCCCTCTAACCTTTTCAGCTAAGGTTGAAATGACCTCCATTGGCGAAGACGCAGTGCTTTTCCTTAAGGGTGTTTGTTGTACAACTTGAGGTTGTAAAGGGGTGTGATACCCTGCTATGAATTGATCGTTACCCTACCAAGCTTCACCGAGGGTATTTCCCATAGGTGGAGGAATGGGGGTGTTTTCTGGAATAGGGTATCGATCGTATTTGTAAACTCCTATAGGTGGGTACATATTTTGGAAGCATTCTTCACTTTTAGCAAAGCGTGCTAAGTACTCCTCATCCAAAAAGGGGAGTGGGTCTGATTGTCTACTGATCTGTGGTCCAAACAAGACCCGAGGAGATGAAGTAGATTCTCCAGTAGCGTCATATTATTAGATCCTGATGGCTCTAGCTATTGTGTTTGCACGAGTTGATCGAACTCCTCGATTCAGAATGAAGAACTAGAACTAGTTCTGTGAGGGGGAGTTTGAGATGACAAGTAATTACTCCAATAGTTATCAGCCCATGCGAGAAAGAAAGGGTGCTGGTTGTCTATTTGTTTGACTATAGTTTACTTGAGACTGAGAGAGGTCTCCTATTAATCGTATCCCGATATATTTGGGGGTATATGAATACTCGCAGAATAATGGGAAAGAGCGAAAGTGGATGGAAGAAATGAAAATAGAAAGAGGAATATTAGTTTGTTTCACGTTGGGTTCACAAATTTTGTATGATGGAAAAGTGACATGCGAGCATGGGAATCTACAAGTACCTCTTCCTTGTACCCGACCTCCCAAGGTCGTGTCGAGATAGCCGGTGAATGTTGAATGCGAATGGATATAGACAAGCTAATCGGGTAATCTTATATCCTCAATACACAATAATGGAATTTGTGAATCTAAGGCAAAGAAGGCCCTCCTAACCTGAATTGGCATAATGGTTCATTCCAATATGATGGCTGTTCAGAGGCTCTAATCAATGTCGAGCTCTGCCGATATCCTGTTTCTTGGTTTTTGGATACGTGGGAAGTGACCTAGAGGAGCTTCGTATATATCTCCAGACAAGGTCATGAAAATGGTAATAGGCAGATTTAGTGGATTTATCGTGAACTATGGGTGGTTTCTGGTCTATCCCGTAAAATATTAGATTGATTGGCTTCTATTTTTAATATGGAGAACTGTACTATAATATTTGGCGGGAGTGGTGAAGATCTAAATACCAGCGTTCGCAAGCCGGTGTCAATACTTAACCGATTTGTAGGCTGTTGGGTTGTGGGACTTTGGGATCACAATCATGATTTTGTGGTTATTGTGGACTGTTATGGTCATGTGAAAAATCAATCCCTTCTCCTAACTATCCAAGTAATCATATGCCTTTTCACCTCTATGTTTAGAACTAGAAGTTGTATAATTTTCTTGGAATACCTAACAGTGTTCGCAACTTGAATGCTTAATCTAGTATCTATGTCAATGAGGAGGTCTCTGCGTCGAGGTTGTGGAACCAAAGGATCGAAACCAAATGTTTTCTCTCTTTCAAATCCTTGTGATCATTAAGATGTTTTATCAAGGCAGTCTATAGTTTGGATGGTTTGACCAAAATGTGTAAGCTTTGTCGTCTTCGATATTTAATCCTCTTAGTTGCTCACTAATTGCTTGTAAGTTTGTTGTTGCTCAAAAGACCTATATCCTAAGGTCCTGATCTATATCAGCTAATGTCGTGGGTAGATTTGGCTGAGGCACTATGGGTTCAAATATGTACTCTCTAGGCTCTTTAGGTCCTGTGATTGTCATACAAAATGATTCAACTTTTAGTTAACTTTAATAAACTAATTATGAAAGAAGTATTTACACTATGCAAGCATTCTTCTATTTTTGTATTTTCAATGACGCATTTCAATGAATTTGAAGATGAGATACTCTAGTATATTTATAAAATGGACAACTAATCTAGTATGAGAATAAAAACAAACAAAGCAGACTTTGGTATGGCTATTTGCTTGTGTAGTTGTGATTTTATCCTAAATATCTAAGCAACTAAATATATTAAACTGAAATGCTCTCGATCCTACCTTAGAAGTGAGGAATGAATCACATTTTCTCAGAAACTATCAATCCCCATAGCTTCCCGGTGATATCGAGAGTGAACTTTTAACTGAAATGAAATAATTCACTACTCTATTTGATATGTTGTAACTAGAAATTTGATAGCTCAAACCTAGCATTTACAAAATAGTGGTAAATCTAGTTGTGTGTGATTTCATCCCCTCAGTGTGATTTCCTCGTTCCTTCATGTCCTCATGAATCTAGAAAGCATGTATATGATAGTATCAACAAAAGATGGTATTCGAACAATGGCAACTTTGGATATAGACCGAATATAATGCGAGTAGGAGAGAGATAACACAAGTGAACAAGAGCTTGACTATGTAATTCCTAGTGGGATTTATTGCGGGAATACAACAAAAGTGTACCAAGAGTTTCAGAAACTATCCTTGTGACAAAACAAAACCTGCAACTTTAATGGATTCTAGTCTAGAAATGAAGCTATTCTATGCTAAACTGATTGTATGGAGCAGCAATGGAACAAGACTGAAACAAGAAGATTGAATGACTTCTAAACAACAAAGGAAAACTAATAACTGATGCAAAACATGAAGCTAGTAGAATTCTAAGCAAGAAATTGAAAGACTGAATAAGAGAATTGAGAAGATGAGGGGCCATTTGCTTGAAAACAAGTTGGCTATTTATAACCAATGCATTTACCAGAGGGTAACTCCCATTAGAACTCTTTTACTATAAACAAAGGAAAAACACTATTACTAGGGAACCAAAAACATTAATGCAAGCCAAAGTGGTTGAAGAAAGCATGTAAAACTCAAGATTTACATTTGACGCGATTGTCAGAAGGATCTGGAAAATGCGTACAGGACCACCGCCCTATCCTAGGTGGCGGTCACGGGACCGCCGCCTGGCGGGGCGGCGGTTCCATCACAAGACAAAAATGCAAAAAGAAGGGGTAAAAGGGAAAAAAAAAAAAGTATGCGGAGGCTGAGCGGGGCATGCGGGATATAAGCGTATACTTGGCAAGCCTTTCTGGATTCTCGAACACCTTGCAAGGAGACCTGTATCATCATTGGGGTATGTGTAACATCGTTCTAGCGGTATAGTACCCTAAAATTTTGGGTACATACAATCACACCTTTGAACTATAATAAACAAGAAGATGTGGTGTCAAACCCAATGCTCTTAATTCCCGAACACTATGTTGTGTTGGCTTGGTTTTCTGTGATCAACGACATACAAGATTACATGGCATATCGAGTTTGATTTGAAATGCTAGTCAAGAACATACTAAATTGTGGCATGGTACTTTATTTTTTCAAAAATTGAAAAACATCAAATGAAAACTTATCTGCAACAATGTTTATCACCTGCTCTCGACGACACCTAAAACAAGCATGAGGCTTACATGGACTAGGCAAAAGTTTTCTGGCCCTATAGATATGAGTACCATGAAATGCAATTAGTACTTAGTTGTATGCTAAAAATATAGTATTTAAAAGAATAAATACCTAGAAAATGAAAATAAAACAACTTACCAACAGAATATGAAATTTCACGCAAAGACTCAATAAATGGCATTGATTCAATATCACCTGAATACAAAGGGTTTCATCTCTGTCATATACTTATGGGTACGGATTTAAACTTTTCAATAAATCTTCACCATTTACAAAGAAAACACAGTGAAGAAAAATAAATAAATAAATCCTTCTAACTTAAATAATTAAAAAAATTTCAAATTATCCCATTACTATTGTCTATTGTAAAAAAATGACTATTAGATGCACTTTGAGATTTATAATTACAGTGACAGAATACCATTTTCAATACTCGTGAAAAATCAGTCCTTACCCACTTTGTTCCTCCCAGCTCAATGACGCAAACATCAGTTGGACCTTCTTTCCCCTACACATTTGATCCAATCTTGATTGGCATCTGTAATATGTGGAATTACCTACATAACAACATGTACAATTTATAATCTGTGATCAGTCTTAAAGTTAAAACATATCACTGGACAAAATTCATCTGCCATGTATGGTATATAGGGGATAGTTTTAGTGAAAACAAGATAATAGCCCTATTTCACTATAGGGTGTAGTTTTTGTACCTGTGCAGTCTTGCCTAGGTAGTCTCCCCTCCGTTCTTTGTCAATGACAAACTGAATATTATAAATCAATACTCGCAAATATTGGAAAAGTGTATAGAGATTGTTGAGTGATTGTCGAACAAAACTGTGAAGATTTACATAGTATAATGTCATACAAATAAAATTATCAATTTTGGTCTCAATCAATAACTACCAGATTTCATGGTAAATAGGCCAATGAAGAGACGATGGAAGATATTTACAAGGAAGAACACATTCCCTACAAATCTAAGTGGTATTGTAAGAAGCTTCAAGAAGCCTATACCATTTAAACACTAATTTTCTTGCCTAGAATTTGAGGTGAATCTCCCAATTCCAACAAGAATTTTCCACCACTATTGAAAGCCATAATATATGGTGATTCTTCCAAAATTTATGCAAAATTATGTAGTGAATTAACATTCTTGAAATCTTTGAAAGAAAACCCCCAAAAGAAGTTTTCGGTCACTTGGAGAAGGGATTTTTCCGGCTCAAATCTCTCAGTCGTGTTCTTGTTCACGTCCACCGTGAGGTGTGAGAAAAAACACCACTTCCACGTATTGATTCTAGATTCCTCAATTTCCTCCCTTTTGATTTCTTTGACTGCTTTTTCGATGCCGAATTGCTTGGAGTCTTTCACGTCATCGCTACTGATGAAAACAAAGAGTTTCGTGGCTCTGCTCTTGCCATGGTGAGCGTTCTTTTGTGATCCATCAAAGTCAACACAATTGTCAATGAAAACCAGGCGCTGAAGATGTATGTGTTGTCGTAGAAATATAATCCCTAACCTCTCCCCACTTGTGTAGACTACATATTGTCGTCCCTTTACCGTCGTAAACACACAACTCAAATTATCTTATTGACATGGTTTATTCTCCCGGGATGAAAAACCCTAACTATGTAAATACCTCCTTATTTCAAAACCCTAGTTTAGAAATCACAAATATAGCATGCATCTACCATTGTGGATGAAGTGATTTAACATGCAATTGCCACTATTTCCATTTAATAGCTAAAAACAAAAAAACAGGAAAATGACCGTCAAATTTAATCGCATGTAAAACACTTCAAAATGGTCGTCAAATTTAATCTAGTGCCATGAACGACCGGAGAGGTCTTTCCCATAGGGGGAATGCCTTTGACATAATGACATTTAGAGGATGATATGGAAGATATCTAGAGACCGGTTGGTTTCTTCTTGAGTTCTATCCCTCATTGGTTATGATAGATGGGTATGGTATTTGTGATTACATCAAACATTGGGTGTTATTGGTACTTGGAAAACGTATTTCCCTTTTTGAAAGTACTTGATTTGTCCTTGGACCCTTCTCCACATTACTTCTCACTACATTATGGACAGATGGTTGAATTATCATGGCGTAATCACTTCTATAACCTTAAGATATCTCATTGTCATTAATGTATATCTTGACAATTGATCATACTTGCTAAAATTTCATAGATGACCCTATCTCATCTCTATTAATATTCCATGGTCAAATATCTACATAGACATGAATACTCTCCAAAATCATAAAACTTCTTCACTAACCAATCCTACATCGATGCATAGACCAATGTTGGTTTCCTTCAAATCTTTAAAACCCTAAACCTTTGACAACAATAACAATCACTCTTGGACTATATGATTGACTAATCATGTTACTTTCTAAGTGATAACCTTATTGGAAAACCCTTGGTTCTTGTTTAGGGTGAGATTATTTGGGTATGTTGTTACTGATAGATATAAATGCTCTTATTTGAGCTATGTAGATATATTTTGGGAGATTTGATTCAACGATAAATTATGGAAATTATATTATCTGATATGTATTGTGTTTATATGTTGAGATGCACACTTGATGTTGTAATACCCCTACAAGTGGCCACCAAAGGCCGCACACTAATGGTAATGTGTATATTCTCATGTGCATTTTATTTCTTAACTTTACTTTCTCAAAACTAACATTTTATTTATTTGATTTATTGAGAAACTTCAAGGTTCTTCTTGTTTATTTTTGGTTTTCTTACGGGATTTTCATAGTTTGAGTGTGGCTACTTGGCCATTTTCCTTTGGTTTCCAAATTTCTTGGGTTTTATTTCTTTTTGGTAACTTGGAGCTTTATGGTTTTCGAGGCCACTTGGCTAAATGTCACAATAATCTAATGCAGATTTTCTTACTTATTTGATGAGTTGATTCTAATTTATTTGTATTGTGTATGCATGTTGTATGAGGTTACTCCTAAGGTGTCATATCTGCATACTTGTTACTGAAGGACATGCCCTTGTTTTTGAGGTGATAAGGCTCTATATGTCCAGGACCATGGAGTGACCCAACATCACTTGGATACTTGATACTTAGTCCTCCTATGGCGGGGTGACACTTATGATATTGAGTCCTCATATGGTGGAAAGACATATGTGATACTTATTCCTCTATGGTTTAGAGAATTTTATGATACTCAGTTCTCCTTAGTGGAGTGGCCTCCATGATATGCCGTACCGGTTAGCGGATTTGACAATGATTCTTGATCTCCTTGCACCCTTGGGTGAGGATGTAGTTTGTTGATATGGATATGATATTTAGTTCGAAATCCATGGTTATGTTTTGAGTTTTTGACAAATTTTGGGGATATGTGAGATACACTAACAGTCATACAAATGAGATGCTAGATACTCATTATTGATTCCTTTTAGCTCCCTTGAGGAGGGGTTGTGATGCCAAAATACATTTTTTTGACGATATTGCTATTCTTGGGTTCCTTGGGCACTTTACATAGATAAATTTGTTACTTTTGGTCTTGGGGACATTTCTATGGATGTGAATTTTGTCATACTTGTTTTGTTATGTATTGTACATGCCCATTAGTAGTATGGAGTCTATGATTTGGGGATCATGTGTTGGGTGATCATGCTACGTTCCCTGCTTTAGGTATGTGGGTGTCCCCTTGATGAGATAATTTAGTGTTTTATGGTAATCTATTTTATGTTGTCGTAGAATCGTGATCGAGTTAATATGCTTTTTCCTCTTGGTATGGTGAGTGTTATGTGTTATTTTTAGTGTGTGTCATGTTAAAGTTTTGGAACCAAATACATTAAAAAAATTATTTGTGTACAATTGGTCTATGTTTTTGATGATAGTTGTCGTGTGGTTGTTTGGTCGGTAGTGGAAATCATAATAACTTAAATTGTTTGTCTATATTTTGAAGGAAAAATAAACTAAGGGAATAACCTATGAAGGAAATATCGATCTTCATAGAACATAAATAATTGGGGGAATTTTTCACATTTTGATACTTCTTGGTGGTCGTGTTTTAACGACAAGATCTTTTATCCTTGCAATATGAGTCATTGTTAGGGTTCTTGGAGCTCTTGAGTTCTTCTTTGTACCTTGGCATTGTGCCACATCGAGGATGATGCTCTTATAAGGGGAGGGAAATGTAGCTCCTACTCCGCCATACCTAATTATTGAGTGTAAGTTAGGATATATTTGGAGTTCTCGTTGGATGATCATCGACCCCGTAGATGGAATTTCCTTACCATATTGACATTTTATTTATTGTCTTGGTTTTACGGGGACTCGGTCCTGGGATAACCTTTTAATTTTTTTGTTTTAAATATTATAATAACAATACATTTTAATCAAAAAGTAAATAAATAGGAAAATGAAATGGAAATAATAAATAAAATCAAAACAAAATCAAATCAATCATAATGGAATGCATGATTTCAGTTGGAGTCATTGGAGACACTCTTGTCCTATTTCATGTCCCGTTTTTAGACATTGGATTGGAGGAATCATGAGAAAATCATGTGAAGGCCATGTGAATGGAATTTATTTCTTTTGTGAGTGTTTTTGGTAGGTGTGTCTCCCTATTCCTCGTTGCCACATGAAGCCATAGTTGTGTCATTTTTTAATTTTCCTTGATTTTTCATTGGATTCTACTTTTGAGCTTGCTATTTAATTTCCATTATTTTTTTATTCACCAAGGGAAATGCCTACCTTCATTCACACACAAAACTTGTTAATTTGATATCTTGTAATTTGGGTTTGTGGTTTTGGGATCAATGCCTTGCGAAATGTGATCTCCTCGAGGCCTTCATTAGATCGATTCCTTCTCAATAATGAGTTGATTATCTATGCTTTAGAGATTGGAGCTTTCATGTTCCAAAAAAAGAAAATAATAATAACATGTCGGGTGAGGGGGAATGATGAGCATATGAGGTGTTGGGATAAGAAATAACTTCCTAGGAGTTATCTCGAGAATAATGTTGACCCGTCCTTTTATCAAATGAAATCCCTTTTCCTATGTTAATATGTAAGTATTTTTTTCCTCTAATGATTCCTTGGATGACTTAGAATAATGTGTGAAATTTAACTTGAGCCACCTCTTAAATACGTTGAACCCTCATTATGTAATACATTAGAATTAATGGTTCCAAACGGTACCTAGCTTGGAAATCATGGATTCTGATTTGAAACAAGATTTTGTAAACTATTCATGAGCACACGAACCCTTCAGATTAAATGTTGTTCGACCAACAATGTTAAATGGAAAATTTAAATATAGTGAAGAGGTGAACCATACAACCTATGTGTGTGGTGGGAAATCCTTTCCATCATAAACCATTATGTAGGCATACTTATGTTGTAGGCTATGCTCATTTGAGAAAATGTGGTGTAGTCAACGATGGTCTCATTCATGAGAGTATTCATGATTATGAATATTAATTATCTTTTATATAGTTCTTCTTCAAAGGGAGAAAATCATGATAAAATATAAATTGAAAAATATATGTATATGGTGGATAGAGTCCTCATTTTACCTCTCCTTGGTGGGTTAGGTTATTGTTTCTCTCCTCTCTCTTAAGGCCAATGTGACATTAGCTTATGGTTTTTTTTTTTGCTTGTATATCTTGTTAAGCATGTCTAATGAAGCTTGAACTTGGTTTTATGGACCCTCCAACCTAGCATGGCTTGGCTTAGGGTTGTTCCACCACCGTCCCCTGTTATGGCTCATAAAAGAAGTGAATGTTGGCATCATAGTTTGTGAGGTACACCAATGCATGTTGGTGTGAACCTTAGAGACAATCAGATCTAAAGTTGTGTTCAGCATTATAACAATTAATAATGTCACAAAAATTTACCATGGGTTTTAGTGGTGTTTCTTGGGTGAAAATTTATGGGAATTACAACTCATTAGCCCAAAATACGTTCTTCCTAAAGGCATGTTTGACAACATACACTAGGTCGGTTCATTGTATTTTCCAAAATATGGTGACTCATTATTCTTCAACTCCCCTATTCCTCCACAATTATCTAGCCACATTCCTTAATTGGATAATCATATTCCTTATTGAGAACACTAGTACTCATAATGTTGATTGAAGTCCACAATTATGTAATTATCATATTTTATTTCTAATCTTTCCCCACTTTGAGTCGCATTTGTGTAGCTCATTGGTGTTTTCAAAAACAATTCCCTTTCCTTAGGTTTTTCACCTTATTCTTCGAAGGTCTACCTTTTGATTTTGAGAAACTCTCTTCGGGTTGTTCTAGCATTATCTACATCTCTTAGCTTAGAGTAGGTTGTTCACTCTCCTCTTCTACCCATATTTCAGTTTTTTCTTGCTTACTTCTCTATTTTATATAGGTATCCATTATCTTCCTAGACCCCTATATTGTGTAAGCTTATTTCCCTGGGAACCCTTCACCTATAGCACTAACCTTAAATCCCATAGCAACCTACAAATTCTATGTTTTCTATAATGGGAGTGAACACAATACCCTAACTTCGTAACTTCTTATCTCTAGTATTTCCCTAAAACTTTGTTCACTATAACTATTTCGAATGCAAAATAATGTCTCAAGGCTTCCCCATTCCTTATATAGCTTGTGTAATCATCTTTCCCTAATTAGCCTTCTCCTATATCTCTAATCTCAAATCCCATTGAAACCTAAAAATTATTTTTGTTGGCTATAAAACATTAAACACAATACCTTAGCTTTGTAGCTTTTATGTTTGGTTTTTTGTTCACTCTAACTCTTTTGAAATTAAAATAATTTCTCAAGGCTACCCTGTTCTTTATATAGTTGCAATTTCAAATTATTATCCCAACTACAAAAATCCCCTTACATATCTACTTGTGCATGTTATCTAAAGGTCATGTGACATTATCTATCCCTACACAAATTTTCAAAATTTTATATATGTTTTCACCTCATACTTGGGTAATGCACATCTCTATTCCTTCAAAATCTTACCTTGCACCTATACAAATCCTTCCCTATACTCTCTTAAGTGTCTTCATATGTAGTCAAAGCATTGTGTACACCATTCCCTTGTGCGAACCAATGCTTTTGCCCCTATTTATAATCACCTTTTTTGTATCACTTCTCTTACAACCTTGTGAAATTCCTATGCCATCCTTGCAAGGTAACCTCTTTTTCTTGTTTCCAATATGATACATGTACATAGTTCTACTATGCATATATTTATAATCCAATTTACAAAATTCACATTGAGAACTATTATTGCCAAATTTAAATATTTACTCTTATTTCCTTTTCAAAAATACCTCGTGTATCCTTTTTGGATTCATTCTCTCTTGTTTTTTCATAATAATAATAACTAAAACAAATGATTTGTTTATAAAAGACTATTTTACTAAACTCAATCTACAAAGAAAGAAACATATTTGTAAAATAAAATCTTGGGTGAGTATAGGACCATAACATTTGATAAGAAAAAATATTTACTATTTACTTTTACCTTTGAGATGTTATTCTATTTAATTCTGAAAAATGCCCTTACAAATAATGTCCACCTCCTCTTGATTCCATAGGATAATGAGACCACATGCCATACCTTTGGATCCAACACCAATTGTGTATGTATTGTATCATCTAGCCATAATCCAATGTTTTTTACTCTTCATTTATCTTTATTTCTCAAAGAAGAATAATATAACAACTTTATTTTACAATCACTCTTTCTAATAGCCTTCTATTTCTCAAGAAATTAATCCCTTTAATACTCTAGGATATCATTAACATCTAAAGGGGATTAAATTTTTTGGTGAATTTGATCATGTTATCTATTCTTCCCTTGTTTTTTATTTGTTTATGTCAGAAGTTTTATCCTACATTTCTTGATATTCCCAAAGATTGAATTTTTCCTCTTGTTATAATATTGTCCAAAGGTAAAACATGTATCATCTGATGCCTCTATGGATTCATCATCACTTCCTTGATTATTATTATTATTATTATTTTATGAAGTGGCCAAATCTTCTATTTTCATGTGTATTTTCTTCATTCGAGGGATCCTAAGGAACTGGGTCTTCAATGATATTTTCCTTATCACGATTGAATTCTTATTCTACGATTAATTTATTTTTTCATCAATCTTGTCATAATCCATCATTTAAGTTTCCATAACCCTTTCTTCCTATGTTAATGTTGAAAATTATCCATCTTTCCTTGTGGTTTCATCTTTCTCTGCTTCCCCTCATATTTTCATTTCTTTCTAATGAAATGATTTTTCTTAAGTATACCAAAACCATCCTTATATTCCTTTATAAAATTACTTGGCTTGGATTTCTCAATACTCTTCTAAATATTTGTGCATTTTATAACCAATTTTCCATATTTATGACAACCTCTACATCCGAAAAGGGATGATTTCATATTCTAGCATCAAATACATTCTATCTCCCTTGATTGTAAGCTAATATTTTTCGGAAATATTTTTATGTAAGCCAACGCCACACAAATTCTTACATAGTTCATGAGGCCATTTATATGGAAATGTTTTGAATTTTCATCAACGTATTCTATCTTGTTAGTGATCATTTAAAAACATATTTAGACCATAAATCCTAAGGAAGAGCATACAATATGATCCATACAAGCATCACAGATTGCATTTCCTCTATCATTTTTAATTTGATGCGCTATTATTTCATGAAGATTACCACAATCATAAAAAAGTATGGGCCTCCCTTGAACACACTATCTCCGTCCACCTCATTAGTAAATACCACAATAAAGTAGCCTCTTCTGCAAAGGTTCTTAACTTAACTTCTCCATGGGTCCTCCAGTTTTGGATGCCCTACATCAATTTATTCCCACAATTAAGCTCCCAAAAATAGTAAATCAATATTTTCCCTTAGAAGATTGAAAAATTCTTCCCGAATTCGTCATAATTAAGACAAATAATTGGATTTGGATATAGTAAATCAGGATTTTCCCTTAGAATATTGAAACATTCTTCCCGAGTTCGTCATAATCAAGACAAATAATTGGATCTACCACCACGGTTTTCATGCAAGGGTTTTGATTCAGTTTTGTTTCCCTTACGTATTCTTTTCTATTGCCACCATATTTATATCCATGTCCTCAAAAATTGAATTAATAGCTCCCATATATTTTTATCAATAAAAAAATATTTGGGGAAAATACCCCTTTCCATTTAAAATCTCAATATTTTTCACATCATCTCTCCTTCTCTCGAGAGATAAGCTAAACTATGGAGAATCATGTAAACATTTTTTCCCCCACCAAATCCTAATAGATCTAACCATACCAAATATGTTTTACCTTCATCATTGTAGATTCATTGTCCATATTTTTTCCCTTTGTCTCACACTATTATATCCTTAAATTGAGAAATTTGTTCTTAAATGGATAGAATTTGTTATGCCTATACATCTTGATCAATAATTGTAGTAATATGTGAGGTGGCATGCATAGAATTATGTGAAGATAGATTAGGAAAAGAAGGTGTCACATTATGCGTAGGCCTATGAGGCATAACTAAAGTTATATGGTGTATAAGAATACCCATAGAAATTTGAGTAGTAAGTTATAATTCCACTATAGAAGGAATACTAGGTGTAGGCATTATTTGTTAAGCCATAGGCATAGACACATGAGTATGAACAATATGAGATTTGGTTTGAACACCTAGTAGAGGATGAGATCCTATAGAGTATATATTAGTATAAATAAGGATTCATTGTATGTCTCCTCGGTGTAGTTTTATTAGCTTCCTTTTCATTAAGATATTCTAGTAACAAGGATAATTTAACATCAATATTGTGAGATGATTTTTTGAATACTTCATGGAATCTATAAATTCTATCTACACATTCTATTTTTTATATTTAATGTCATTGGGATATATCATATCATAGTAGTAATGTTTTCTCCAAGCATGTTCATCAAAATTGTTTATCAATAAATGTGGTACTTCCACTCACATGTGCATCCATATGTACACTATGCACATTTGTGTCAATAGAAGAAAAACATTCATGTCATTAATGTTCATCATTTTATTTTGAAAACAAACACAAGATTGAGTCAAAGGAATCTAAAAATGATCAATAAAAATACAACTCAACCTACAACTTCATTCAATAAGTGTAAGAGACATAAATTTATTATAAGGCATAAAATATAGACATGAAATCACCAAGAAGGCTAATTCTAATGATATAAACCAATTAGACTTGTAGATGTAATATGAAGAACTCAAAACATAAGAAGAAAAAGTAGACCTTAAGAGGGGAGAATATGAAATCGCGGGAGAAGGAAAACAATATAGTTTGTTTTCAATCAATTGTTGGTTCACCATAATGTTTTAACTATTTTGCACCTAAGGGTATAACCTATAGTAAAATGTAGCCTAATTTAGATTATGCAAATAAAGCATTAAAATACAGTAATTTGAACCTAAATTAGTGTGAATTACATAAGTCTATAGTGAGAAAGTAGAGAGGTAACATGAAACAATGTATAATGGAAATATCTAGCTAGATTTTATGCGAAGGATGTCTGCAGAGTGGAAAAGAGGATTGGAATCTAGATAAAAAAATTCATCAAGTGAGGATGGAAGTTGTTGGACATAAAAATTTGTTTAGACAATACCGATATAATAGATAGTACCAACTAACAATGGTGTCCTGATGATTCAAGTGCTCTGAAAATTTTGTATAATTATTTCTATCTCTACACTTTGATATTTTTTGCACATGGATGTTTTGATTTGATGTGACAAAAACTTACCTCTCCTTTACTCACCTCTAAAAATACTCATGTGGACACATGATTTGTATCCCTATATTAGGCTTGAATCGATATCAACATGCCCCAATACATGTGACTTTTTGAACTACATATATAAGTACCCGAATTAGAAATAAAGAACATGTAGTTATTACAAGTCCTATATGAAAATTCAACTACAAAATTTTAATATATAATTTAGAATGTTCATTCTCTTGATCTTTGACATTTGGAAACATGTAACTTTGAACTATTTTATTTGATATTTTTATTTTCGAACTGCTCTAGGGTTATTCTTGGGAGATTTGAAATGTGTATAATAATTTTATATAATGATATCCAAGGTAATGTTGAGGTTATATATATATATATATATATATGTATGTATGTATGTATGTATGTATGTATGTATGTATGTATGTATGTATGTATGTATGTATGTATGTATGTATGTATGTATGTATGTATGTATGTATGTATGTATGTATGTATGTATGTATGTATGTATGTATGTATGTATGTATGTATGTATGTATGTATGTATGTATGTATGTATATGTATGTATGTATGTATGTATGTATGTATGTATGTATGTATGTATGTATGTATGTATGTATGTATGACTCTTAGTTAACTTCCTATGTAATTTGACTCATAATTCAAGCCTAAGATTACCTAATGAAAGTGTCCATGTTTAAATAGTGACATTTTTGATATAGGGACATTACAAGAAGAGTCATAAAATACTAGTTGATGTAGATCTCACAACAAATTCAATGTACTACACTAGTTAATAACAACCAAATACTTCATTTATCCTAGTACTGTTTTGAGGTATTATCAAACTAGCTCTGGATGGCTCAAACATGTAAAATCCCGACCTTTTTAAGCAATTTTTTTCTCTACTAACATCATTCCTATCTTATACACCTTAAACAATGTCAAATGACCTCTCAGGTGATTCACAACAAAATAATTAGCTCACTTATTCTTTTTCTTCAAACTATCCTTTGTAGGCTTTCAAGGATTTGTTCAAAACTTAAGAAATTTTGGACTTCTAAGTCTTAAATGACCACACCATCAAGTTGTTAGTGTAGGTTATTATTTATCATTTTATTTGTTTATTAGGATAATTCTTGCACTTGGGTTATCCCTACACTTGTTGGGTTAGCTTGCTTAGGTGTACTAATTGTGTGGAGTTAGCTTACTAGTAATGTGGAGTTAACTTAATTTCTAGTATCACTTAGTGAGAGTTCTTCACCACTTGATCTAAGTAGTAGTTTCACTTCCCTCCTTCTATATGTACATCCTCCTTATTGAGCAATGTAATATAATGTATTGAACATTATTATGAATTATGATAGATTTCCATATATGATATTTTAGCTCTTTGTTTACAAATCCTTTTGTAAATTTATTTTGGTGAATTCCTTTCATCTTATCAAATGTGGTGTGTTATTATCATCTGAGATCTTCACAACTCATAATAATATTCTTATCGTTATTTTCATGGTATTAGAGCGGGAGATGATGTAGACAACCATATGTTAAAAAAGTTTGCAAGCAAGGGTTTACTTTTTTCATATATTTGGAATTTGTTAGCACGTTGTTGTAGTGCCATTTTACTCAAAATAGAGGGCTATATTGGATTCAGAAGGTGGAAAAACCTCATAAATGACTTTAAACTTGGTCATTGAAGGAGATAGTTTGGTTTGGTTTTATAGAAGTGGACACGGATATGTATAAATCCGCTTGGAAATCAGTGCCGAGGGGAAGAAATCATTTCCGGGGAAGTAGAAAGTTTAGAAAAATGGTTTCTAGGTTTTTTGTGTTCGGTGCTAAGTTTTTTCTTCCGCTTTGTAGGTTCTTGTTTGGTGAAAATTTGAAAATCTTAGAAATCCAAGCTGGGGAAGAAATTTGTGTCGAGGAAGTAAAAATTCCAGAAAAATGATTTCTAGGTTTTTCTGAGCTTTTTGCATTCGGTACCAGGTTTTTTTCTTCCACTTCGAAGAGTTCCTATTTGACGAGGATCTAGAAATCATACAAATCATGCCAAGGAAAGCAATCATGTCGGGAAAGAAGAAAGTCCAAAAAATGGTTTCTAGGTTTTTCTAGGTTTTTTACGTTTGGTAGTAGATTTTTTTCTTCCACTTAATAGAGTTCCTATGTGTGGAGGATTTGAATATTTGTGGATCCATTTAAAAATCTATGTCGATGAAGGAAAATGTCCGAAAAAACACTTTCCGTGTTTTTCACGTTCAATATTGGGTTATTTCCTTCCACTTTGTAGATTTGTTGTGTGGCGAGGATATGAGGATCTTGTAGATCCATGCTAACTCGAGGATCCTAGAAATCATGCCAATGAAGCAAACACTTTATAAAATAGTTTTTAGGTTCTTCACATTAGGTAATAGATTTTTTTCCTTCTTTCGTTTTGCAGATCCAAAATTGAAAAAATTTCCCATAAAAGACAAAGTGAGGAAGAGTGAAGGCAAAAGACATTTTATGTTTTTAAAAATAAATATTAAAGCACAAAGTAAAAAAGCTTGTAACTTTTGATAGGCAACTCGAAATTGAGTGTTGTTTTTTTAAAGTGCTTATTTTTTCGTGCTTGTTCCATTGGAACTATTTATTTTGAGAAACACACTAAAATTATAAAATTTCATTATTGTAACACACACTCAATTATAAAGTGCCAACATTTATATCTCTCTTATTTGTTGAGAGATTTTAGATATGTATTTTCAACACTTTTAGGCATGTTGACAGTCTCTCTTGTGGGGGAGCTATTATGGTGAAGCCCAGTGTTAGTTTGTCAGTGTTTGAGTAGTTGTTTTGACAACTCATACATATTTATAATGGTCTTATGTCCTTTCCTTGTTACCTTGTCTTTTCTTGATCGTGACACTCTTATTTCTTTAGATCTTGTGTCATTGCCTTGTTGTCTTGGTTAATATTCTTGGATCATGACACACCTATTTGTAGTAGTTGAGCATGCTTCTTCGGGTCTTGTGTCCTTGCCTTGTTACCTTGGATTTTCTTGAATTGTAACACTCCTATTTCTTTGAATATTGTGACCTTGCCTTGTTGCCTTGGTTATTGTTCTTGGATCGTAACACACCTATTTATAGGAGTTGATTGAATTATGTTTGGTATTTTTTAACACTTTTGACATCACTCCATTGACAACCTCCTTATATAGAGCTATTATGGTGAAGCCCAATGTTAGTTGTTTTTGAGTTTTCGAGATCAAGCGTGGATTCACCACATGCACACCAAACTTCTTTAGCATTGTATGATTCTTTTGAGCCAAGCTTCTTGTGATTCCTTACAACAGGTTTTTGCTCTCTCTACTTTGTTGTTACTTGGTTTTAGGTACCTTACGGTGTTCCTTTTTCCCGCTTATTGTATGTTGGTACCTCATCGTGCCTTGTTGTTGGGACCCACCTTCTTTTCTACACAACTAAACTATGCTTACGAGGGGTGCTAGTGTAAGTTATTATTTACCCTTTTATTTTTTATTAGGATAATTCTCACACTTGGGTTATCCCTACACTTGTTGGGTTAGCTTGCTTAGGTGTACTAGTTGTGTGGAGTTAGCTTACTAACTCGTGTTGAGTTCGCCTCAGCTTATGTGAAGTTAGTTTACTAGACTTGTGGAGTTAACTCGCCGGTATCAGTTAGTGTGAGTTCTTCACCACTGATCTAGGTAGTAGTTGCACTTCCCTCCTATATGTACATCCTCATTATTGAGCAATGTAATGTAATGTATTCAACATTATGGATTATTATTGATTTCCATATATGATATTTTAGCTCTTTGTTTACAAATCTTTTTGTAAAGTTATTCTCAGTGAATTTTTTTCACTTATCAAATGTGGTGCATTATTATCATCTCGGATCTTCACAACTTGGAACAATCTTCTTATCATTCCTTTCACAATTTCTCGTTCCTCTAATACCTTAATTAATGTAAAATCAATGCTCTTAAATGATCAAACTTGTAGAAAGACTCAAATTGCTTTTCCTTTTGTAAAACTACTCCTTTGTGCTTAAGAACCATGATCACTTGGTGATTTCAAGGTTAGAGAATTTGGTGCATACCAAAAATAAACTATAAACTTCTTCAAGTACCCTTTATGTCCCTCAAGGTATGGTCTTAATTTTATGTCTCAATTCTCTAGTTAGGACACTTTTTCTTCACTTTCTCATTTCTAGTTCAACTAGTCTCTACAAGCCCTACTCATAGTGTTTTCTCGTCATAAATTTTTATAGAGGAGATTTCCAAACAATCTAGTCCTTTTTTGAGTACCCATTTTGGTTAATATTCATTGTACAAAATTGTAAGGCACCTTATTTCACAAAAACCTTTCCATTTCCACTATCGCAGCTTGTCTATCACAGTAGGTTTTTAATGTCATTCTACGGGTTAGCGAGAGGATTTTCATCAATTCCTCTTAGTCGTGCCTCTATTTTTCAATAATTATTCTTTAATATGGCTGAGGGGACTATGAAGATGCGTTGTTTAAATTTTCAAACTCGAGATTGAGTATAAGGTCCTTAAATTTCATTTGTTGACAAACCCTACCTTACTCGATATGCTTCAAAATATTATAAATTGATTTGTTCTTGCTTTCAACCTTTGAATTTTGGCCTCTAATTCTGTTTAGACTACCACTATGATCTTGTTCTAACAGTGATGAATAATAATTACCCAAATCCACAAATAGCTTGATTATTACCTTTCTAATTTGTAGATGGCCGAGTTGTAAGTACTCTAGATCTTCTTCATCAAATAAAGAAATGAGTCTTCTAAGAAGATTACATTCTCTATAAAAACATTTCAACAATAGTATACAAGTGATTCTATCCATCAATTTCAACACCTTACTCCAATCATGCAAAATTGCTCATGACTTATCTTGACCAGTTTTATAAGAGAGCTTGTTATAAACTAAATACTATTAAACATGTAAACAAACCTCTGAGATAAGACTTTAAATATCCTCTACCCAGATTCTCTAAGTTATAAATCAATAGATTCAATGTTCTCTTTGATGTAAAATAACAATCATGAAAGAAATGTACTCCATCACATCCTATTATGCTCAAAATAGGGTATTTTTCACATACCTAGAGCATACAATTAATCATATTCATAAACAAGGCTCTTATTGAATTAAAAAACATCAACATCATATTTCAAATTCTTTGAATGAATACAAAGAGACAATAGAATCATTCATCCATGCAAAAATATTAAAACTTCTCATTCAAAATTCTTGGTTTCTTTTCCAAAAGTACAGGTCTCATCCTCCATTTGCTCTATCTTCCCCTTGAGAGAATGCTCTCCTCTCCACTCCTTAGAAGGGTAAAAACCCCTTTACTTGAATCCTCCTTAATTCCAATCATTTTTTGAAAACCTAACTAACTTATATGACTCCATATGCCCATACATAGCAAGATAGCCTCATTTACATCATTTTGTGAACATTTTATTAACTCATACCTAGCTCTAGACTCATTTCACAATGTTAAACACTTGTTGCACTCTTAAAACCCTCAATAATTCCCTTTCATTCACTTACAAGCCCAAGACTTTAACTTTACATCCTTAGGAAATTTGAATTTACAAAATGGAGGGAAATACAAAAATTTGAAATTGTGAATACTAGACCACCTAAGACTCTCCTCCATGACTTCAACACCCTCTAACCCTCTAACAAACTTAATTTGATCTCATAACCATGATAAGAATGAGAATTTTCATGTTTGATGTCCTTTTGATGATGCTCCTGCATCGCTAGTGAATGGTACTCTCCACGGTGGTCCATAGTGTCTTGGTGGTAGGAATAAGTGATCTATAAATGGAAATATGATTGTGTAAGTTTTTATGATGTTATTGCGTTTATTAGAGGTAATCATAAGAAAGTATAACTACTATATAGAGGTGATCAACATGATGTATGGATAATTAGGAGATGGAAAAGTGTGATAAAAGAATCATATGTATCTCAAAAGACCATGTATGTTAAAGGGTTCTAAAATTGGAATTGTCAAATATCTATGACCAAAATTAGGTGTCTATAGATTCCCCGCTTTTAATCTAGTATTGAAAATGATTTATTAAATAGACAAAAGAAAATACAAACATATGTAGTGAGAATATAGGATGTTGTATAATTGGAATGTCAAGTCATCCCATATGTAATTATGAAAATACATGAAAAAAGTAGATCAATGTTCCTATAAGATATGTAATTTGAAAACTTGAAGACAAGGAAAATTAAAATTTTGAAATTGAAAAAGTAAATGAATGAATATAAATGAGTTTACATAGACCACGATACCACTTGTTGAGATTCTCAAAGAATTACATGGGGTGTAGATGCCTCAAATGATGTAATTGATGGGATGGAGAGACGAGGGATGTATATGGCCTACCTATAATAATTGTAATAATGAGCCTAGGGATGTAGATGGCCCAACTATAATTGTTGAATTGAAAAGTTGGGAGGTGTAGATAACCCAATTATAAGTGTGAATTGGATATATGAGGGATGCAAACACCCTTACTTAATTGTTGAACTCGTAGAGTTGGTGTATGTAGATTCCCCAACTATAACTATAATGGTGTCACAATAACCCGTGTTGTAATGGAGAATGTGATATGACATTACTACCTGATTGTCCAAAGAAAGAACAAGGGTTTGAAATGAATATGAAAAATTATAGGTTCCTAGCATATAGTCTTCAAGGGAAAGGATGTATAGTCTATTGTAAATGGAAAACCCGTAAGTGTAAATGTGTAGTGTCATTGATCTACAACTATAATATAATTTTTGAACATAGATGAAACATGTGTCTAATGTGTTCAAATGACCCCAATTTTGAATATAATCTCTCAAAATCATAAATGCAACCTCTCATAAGAATGTATTTAGTCTCTTATAAGCATGTAGAATGTCTCGAGTTTTAAGAACGTCTCTCAAGTATGGATATAGTCTCTCATGTAAGCATCTAGATTGTCTAAATATATATGAAATCCATATCTAATGCGATCTAATGTCCATAAATATAAATATGAAATCTTGGAAACCATATAAATTTCCTCTAAAAACCAAATCTATACCCTATAAAACTATGCATATGTTAAAGAGCAAAGTACTCTAGTTGTAGACATAAAATCACGTACTTTGGGTCATATTTAGTCTCGGTCTCATACTACTATTTAGAGGGTTTTTTATAGAAGAAAGTACTAATTAACACTGTATCTTGGCCATTTTTAATTGATTTCCATCGTCATTCCTGACCTCCACCGTACACATGCCTAGTTAGTTTTTGTCATCTTCCATCATTTTAGCCTTGACTA
Source organism: Taxus wallichiana var. yunnanensis (assembly GCA_018340775.1). Classification (NCBI taxonomy): domain Eukaryota; kingdom Viridiplantae; phylum Streptophyta; class Pinopsida; order Cupressales; family Taxaceae; genus Taxus; species Taxus wallichiana. The sequence continues at coordinate 319,263,332 of CM031234.1, read as the reverse complement.
GGGCACCCATGGGTGCCTTGGTCCCACCATGGGCACCCCGATCCTTTTTGAATTTTCCCACCACTTTTTGGTCTCTTTCTAGCCGTTTGAGCTATTTATCTTTTTAGTGGTTGGCTATTTCGGGGTTAATTACAAAATTAGATCAAGAAAATCCTATAAATATAAAGTTTTGAGACCATTATGAAGGACCAAACACTATCACTACTATCACTTCACCTAGAGTTGCATCCATCTATTGCATTAGAGACCATTTCATCCACATAGCTCCATCACAAGGGACAAAGCTTGGGTCATCTACATCACACACAACATAGGGGAGGATTTATTCTATTCCATGCACCATGTATTACATTTTCTATACATAGTTAGCTCGCTACATCACAAAGTGTGATTGGCACAAGAGCAACCTAGGGCATGATCACACGCACACACAAAGACCTACATTTGAGTCTATAATGAAATGCAACACTCGATTAGTAAGACCACCATTATGGCAATTGATGTCGGTAGACACTTTCATATGCATTTTTATTTTTTAGGGATTGATGCTTGTTTAGGGTTTTTAGGTATTTCTTTCATCTTGGAATAACAATGACACTTAAAGTGAGGCAACGAATTTGATACGACACACATCGAGGGTTTCATAACATCTACCGAGCTTGTAGAGATAATTTCTGGAGCTTTTGCACAAACATAGGTGACCATTTTATAGACCAGAGCACCCGTAGGCACCTCGGTCTAGCCATATTTCTTAGATCCATCCTTTTCGGGGCTCCTGCACATTCATTCCTGCTTCCTAATTTTCTAGTCACCTCTGCGACATAGTCCCACGAGCATCATTTATTCAACTGAGTTCTTTCCTCTTCTCTCTTGCATATTAGGGATTCTATTTTCATTAGTTTAATTTTCTATTCCATTTACATACTACTTTAGTACATTTATTTGTTACGTTTATATGTCCTCCTAGATTAGATTAACTACACCCACATTTTACATTTTTAGTTAATCAATAAGCCGACATTGACTAAACATATTAATATATCCATTATATGTTCTCATTTTGAGTGGAGGGATGGATCCTACGTATCACTCATCTCAAAGGAAATAATTGAGTGTACCATGTCCAACATGTATATAAACATAAATGAAGAGATAATCTGTTGTCATTAAAATTTTCACCCTTGATGAATCGAGTATTTATAATTCCGGTGAAAACATTAATGATCTTAAAAGTGTGGGGGAAATCAAGATTAAACCTCAATGAAAGGATTGGATCCTCTAATCCTAGTTCACCACAACTACACTAATCAATTTCTGCTCTAAAACTATATAATTCCTAAATTAAGAAATTTTCAAGGTGACAGGGTGAGAGAGAGAAAATTAAAATAAAAGGGTAGTTGATGCACCAAACTGGAAAGTGGATCAATTATGGCTCTAAAAGACATAGATGTGAACCCGCAAATGAAGCTTGATGAAATGCACATAACTTTTATGGAAATAAACTGAGAAAATAATGAAGGCATGCAAGAGAACATAGATGTTCACATTAAACATGGAGCATTCAAAGGAATGAAGTCACATTTTCATTGATATCATATGTTCACCATTTACAAACACATAGCTGAGGTAAGAAGCTCCCACATACGAGGTACAAAGGACACAAGAAATGGTTTTGAGCTCAAAGATAGATCTCTAGAATTGTATAACTTAAACCTCTATTATGTGTCAAAGAACTTACATTTATAGAATTTTAGAGAGAGGGAGAATAGGTCGATCACATCCATTGATTAATGAAATCAACCACCACCAAAACCAAGGACCAATCACCATAGATTTTGTAGGTCAGGTATGGGTGCACGATATCACTCAAGTATATTCCATCAAATCACCGGTACATGAGGATGATTCCGCTCAAAATTAAATTCAGGGTTGGTGGAGTGGTTGATTATCTAGTTTAAAATAGGCATGGATTTTGTGATGCCTCGAAAATCCTGATTTGTACATTAAGGAGGCCTTATTCCAGGTCCTGAAATGCACAAAAGTTTGATTTCTCCATTTTCTTCCTAACATGGACCAAATTAGCCACCCAAGAAGAATACTTGATGCGGAATATAATTTTGGCCTCAATGACTTTAGTTAATTATTTTCTCATGAGGGGATCTATTTTGGGATTAATGACATTTGTTTAATGTCTGTTGGCATGAAACTAGGATTAAGATCTATCGTGTGTTGAGAAATGTTAGGTTTAAAACCCTTAAGGTCTTCATAATTATATGGCAAGACATCATTAAGTTTATGACATAAGGAGATAAAAGCTTACTTTTCAACTTCATCACATATCTCCCAAGCATTAACTCCTTGTTATGTGCAATGGTGATGGATTGATAATATTATTGTTTTACTATTATATTCTTTATTTCACCTTTGAAACCATTGTCGGGAAGAATATATCTCTAAGAGTGACCAATAATTTTGGTAGTTTATTAGTTCTTAGTTGGATGATCTCGATCACCATAACCATCTTGTAAATCGGATTGCAATTTTGAGGAGAACTTAGCTTCATTTTGGATGAACTGAATAATTTTTTTATTTGTCAAAGATATTCTAAGCTGAATTAATTTTCTCGGATTCATGGTCTCACAACCATCCTAACATGATGCTCATTCCCTTGGCTGAGGTCTTCATCTGGTGAAAATTGTGATCTAATGACCGCCATCGATTTGCTTCTTTATCCAAACTTTCTTGGAACCACTTGCAATTTTATAGCAACAAAACCTTCCAAGAGATGCCAAAATTTGTTTCTATAAGAGTTTAAAGGATTATTCTTGTCTGCACACCTTGATGTAACTTGGTAAATAACTAATTCAGTATCTCCAAACACCGACAAGGCCTTAATCTATATTTTCTCTACTATAAGTAATCTATGGATCGATTCCTCGTATTCTGCCACATTGTTTGAACATGAAAACTGTAATCTATGAGAAAAGAAGAGAATTTTGTTCATTGGAAAAATGAGGACAACACCCACCCCAGCTCCATTTCTACTTCTTGAACCGTTAAAAAACATCTTCTATAATCTAAAATCATTTTCTTCTTCTTTTTTGTGTTCACGGGGTTGTAAATTCTTCTTCATGAATGTAGTAGGAGACTAGACCAAGTTCCACAACTATGTCATAAGGATCAAACTCATAATGTTCCTTGGTTGATTCATCCAACAAGAGATCAGGTATTGATATAGGAGGAGTAAGTTATTGTACTGAAACCGATTCATGCTCTTGATCTTCATATATCATGTAATTAGATTGGAGAGGAGTAGGATCATAAGACTCGACATGATAACAATAGATTGGCTCACCTTTAATGGTAAATATTATACCATATCTACTTCTTAGGATTATATAAGACCAATCAGAAGACAAACATCTACCCACCTTGGATATTAAATCTCTTGATAGACAAATGAAAAATAAAGGATGCAAGTCAATAACTGATATATCTTGAGTTATGGTTAGAATTGGACAAACATGGAGGGTTAATTCAATATCTTTGATCACTCCTAAAATGTTTACAGTTGAGCCATCAAGTTACAAGACACCTTCTTAAACCGGATTGTATCCAATGCCTTAAATATCTTCAATTTTATTGGGTATTACAAAGGTGATAACACCTGATTCAATCATGCAATTATGCATGAGGTGATTTCCTATACTTAGATACATATAAAATGGTGGAGGATTCTTAACTTTGCTTACTTGTTCCTCTTTTGGTTGGCACAACTTGACTACAAAGTTTGTTCTTTACATAGCGTGTTTAGACTATGGAAGTTTCTTCAAAGCTTCTTGTAGAATATCCCTATGAGATGGGATATATTGGGTGTCCCAAATTATCACATTCAGATTTGTCTTCTTCATTTGCTTGACAATTTTGAATGGGACACTCACGGATTTGTGCAATAGATGTGCGGGATTGTCATTACTTGTTCTCTCCATCCGTGGAAGTTCTTTGGTTGGCGGAATTTATTTGTTCCACAAATCCATATTGTTCTCTGATTTTATATGTTCCGTGGATTATTAGATGGAGCCAAATTTCTTACCAAGTTCATAGTTTTCCTATCTTTGAAATAGGGAATTTGTAGTGAAGGGGATGAAGTAGACATTTCAATATATCACTTCTTTGACCGTATGTGATCTGCCACATGGATTTGTAGCCTACTCAAGTTGTCGTGACTTGGTTAACTATGAAAAAATGATTAGACCCAAAACCATAAAGTTAGTCTCGGGAAAGCTTCTTGTGTTACTTTTGTGGAAGTACTTGGCATTTCCATTAAATATTCTTGTTGATTGAAAGAATTTTGCACCATGATGGTGCGGACTTGCACACCATTTACACAAGTATTCGATTATGTGGTTGATTTGCATAAAAACTACATTCAACTTCTTGTATTACATTATTTTTCACTAAAACAAGTTTTTTCTTGAGTTGGCAATAGAAAGCAGTTGTGCAGGAGAAACTATTTGAAGAGGTAGACATGAGTTTTGGCCTTGTAACTTATAAATTTAATGATTTTGGCCATATATTTGATTTGTATATTGGGTTATTTGCATCTGCCTTGATTAAAATTTAGGCTTGAAGATGACCCCGGTTAAAACTTGGGTATTTTCTAGATGATTGTTCTTCTTACCTCTTCGTAGAGAGATAATTTCATTATAAAATTTTCTAACTAGGGTTATAAGGTCATCATCATCCTGTCGTTTTTGGGAAGAATAGGAAGTGGAAGGTGAATCATTTGGCTCAAGAATGGGGGTAAAATAATGTTCAAGATACTTTGAGGAACTTTAGGAAATAATGGCATAGGAAATCTAGGGTCTATCTTGCCAACTTGAGTTAAACAATTCTATACCCTAATGGCTATTGGATATGCATTATATTACTTGTACAAAACTTATAGATAGAAATAAAGGAAATCACCTTGTGGAGTTAGTCTCAAAAGAACTGAAATTTTGTCCCATGTTTTCTAAAATCTGAAGTTGAAATCCACTATGAGTTCATTGGGGGCCATCTTAATGGTTTTTAGTTGTTCTAACAATTATATGGTGTCTTCTTTCTCATCAAACTAGTGATAAAGGGCTATTCCAAGATCATCCCATGTGTGAATGGAATCATGCCTCAAAATTCTATACCATTGAAGGGATTTTCCTTTTAGTGTAGAAGTAAGAACCCTAATCATAACATCATTTTCAGTAATAAGATGAACTAAAAATACATTGTTAGGGAATAAGTGATAAAATATGCGGAATAATCCCTCATAGAATCGCAATAGTAGAAAATAATATGCAGAAAATATTACAGATCTCAAATAAAAGTGTAGAATAAAATAACACAACACAAAGAGATAGTATTTAATGTGGTTCACCCAATTTGGGCTACGTCCACCAAGAATCACTTGCTCAGATTTTATTACAAGCCACCGCTCTCTCAATATAATACCCAGATCCATTTGGAGCTATGCTCAAAAACTCTACAGAATTCACAGCCAAATTCAAAACACATCTGCAATGTTTACATTATGCTTCTATCATATGCATAAAACCATATAAATAGACAATTGCTTAAGCAGTTTTACAAAACCGTGGGTATAAAAACCATGGGCAAAAACCGTCCCATAAACCTATGGGTCAAAATCCCACCCATATGAGAAAATCATGTTTCTCGATATATTGGGCATGTTTTAAGGCCCAAAAAAAAATTCGGGGCTACACCCCGAACCCCTCGTTCTTGGGGATGCCACCCCGGATCCCCACTCGGGCCCGGCCCGGCCCCAAACCCCGGTGAGGATACATGAAAAGTGTACAGTACTCTTAGTGTATAGTCTTCAACACTTTCACACATGAAAACAGGCTCCATAACCTAATATACATTCGTAACATCATGGATATGATCTGCAGGGGTTGTAAGGTTTTCACTAGTGAAGAAAGGAATACTTTTCAAAGCATACACTGGTATATCATGTTGGGCATTTATATCCAAGGGACTACTACCATTAAAACTCACAAAAGGAAGATTTATCGATGCACCATGAAAGGAATATGTCTTAAGCTTCCTGTGGATAAAGTTAAGGGTCTACCAGAGGAGGAGTGGAAAGAATTATATTTGAAGGCAATGGAGATATCTCTGCAACGATTTTTCTATTTTTCTTCTCCTTCTTCTTGGTGAGAGTTTAAAATACAAAAATATTCACCTGTAGGCACACTTTGCGTTATCTATGTTCTTCTCATGAAATAATGGAGATAGGTCATGCGAAAATATATATTTAAACTTAGGAGTCACCGTGATGTGTAGAAAGGTACCTCTAAAGGATGGAATCCACTAATATACACACCAATATTAGTGGTAATGATATAAATCTCATCAAACTGGTCCCACAAAGCATGCCAAAACATTGTCATTGAAATTCACACCCTTGTTGAATCAAGTATTCAAAGATTCTAGTGAAAACATGAATGATCTTGAAAATGTGGGTGTAAACTAAGATCAAACCTCTTATGAAATAATTGGATCCTCTCATCCCAATTATCCACAACGACAATAACCAGTTTACTACTCTAACATTATATAATTCCTAAACTAAGAAGCTTCCAAGGAGACGGGGTGTGAGAGAGAAAACTAAAATAAAAGGGGAGGTGATGCACCAAACTGGAAAGTGGGTCGATTCTAGTTGTAAAAGACACATATGTGAACCAAGAAATGAATCTTAATTAAATGCACACAACTTTAATGGAAAAAAACTAGAAAATATTGAGGGTGTGGAAGAGGATAGATATGTTCACATTAAACATGGAGCATTCAAAGGAACAAAGACACAGTTACATTGATATTAAATCTTAACCATTTACAAACACATATATGAGGCAATAATATCTTACATGCGAGTTCTGAAAGGACATGAGTAAGGGTTTTCAAGATCAAAGACAGAGCTCTATAATTGCAGAAAATGAACCCCTATTATGTGCCAAAATAGTTGTGTCTACCCCTATATATACTCTTCTAAATATAATCTAAATCAAATCTACATGGGTATAATACAAAGAATTCCCCTATAAATTTCCCTATATAGAGATATGAGGGGGCTTATTTGAATCTATAGGGCTAAAGGGGAGGGAGGCCAAGGAGCCTACTAGAGCCTATTACATTTATAGAATTTTTGAGAGGGGGGAGAAGAGGTTGATCACATCCAGTGATTAATGAAATCAACCACCAACCCACACCAATCGCCACATATTTTTAGGTTAGGTATGGGCACCTTACATCGATCCAAGAACATGCCATCGATCACCAAAGTGTATGAGGATTGTGTTGCTCAAAATTAAATTCAGTTTGGTGGAGTGGTTAAGTCTTTAGCTCAAAATAGGCTTGGCTTTTGTAATGCCTCATGGGATTTAGATGATTTTTCACCGACCCACGACTTCATTATATTCTAGATTTAATTTTTGTTCTTATCATGTCATTGAGGTGTATATCTTATTGATACGCAACATTGTTTACAACCTCCACCATGTTTTAGCCCACCTATGAGAAATACATAACCCACAATGTGTTATACCACCTGCGGCCCTTTATTCTTTGACGAGAAGATTTTATGACCTCCATAGACTTTTTGAAATCCAATGAACAAAAAATTTGAGAACCCATGGCATACATAGTTCTTGTCTCGAGGTTTCCATCCTTAGTCGCATTCAAACTTTCTGGTTTTATCATGTGGTGTCTCGCGACACTTTCTCCTTGCATTACACATTCTTATGGGTGGACTACATGCTTTTTTGGGGGAATTAACTAACTCTATGGAATTCTATACTTTCCAAGTCTGCGTAAGACTGTATTTCCAAGTCGCGAATCACTAACATTTATCATAAGTCGCAAAAGATTGGCCTTCCGAATTCTTTGTTCCAAGGGTCTTCAAACTAAAGCCACCTAAGTCCTAAACTTGGGTAAGTTGTTCAATATAGCATGGGGTCAAATGTGTATAAAAACATGGTAGTTACTGTTAGCATATTAAATATTTAATTTAAGGCATGAGAATAGAGTATTTTTGGGAATTTCAAGTACATATCTATGAAAAAGGGGCATATGAATTTTCATATTCAGTTTTACAAAGTTGGAAGGTCCTCATTAGACTACTATAGGGTTATAAATTTAATTCCTAATGTGTTGTACCCAGTGACCCAATGCTCTATATTATTTTCAATGTTGGGCCCATCGTAATGTGACATGTAGGGTTCTTACTCCACATAATCTTTTACATCCGTATATTGTATGATGAATGCATGTGACTTCTATTACAAATCGAGGATAAAGGAGGTATCATATTACATTTATTTTTACATTTATTAGTGTTTATCTTACAAATGTTTATATAGGGAAATGGGTTTTTCATGTTCTAAGAATCATTAATCTAGCTCCTAGGTATCTAGATTAGTATTATCCTCTCTATGATTGACTTTGAAATCCATGCTTATGCCATCTACTTCATGAACAAGAAAATACCTCAAAGTGGGGTATAATTTAATAGCCTATAATGACATCTTGGACTTTATTTTATGTTGTTCTATTTATATTTGACACTTTTATCTATGTATAGTTAGCTACATCATTATTTTAAACATATAGTAAATTCTTGGAAATTCATGTCCCTCTCCCTCTTTAGCCAAATAAGCCCATTTTCCCCTTCCTACTCTTATTATGTCTAACAATCATAAGTATGCACATGTGACAATAATGTAAAATTAAAATTAAAATTCACATATAAATAGGAAAATTTTATAATTCACCTAATCATGCATTTCACATCTAACAATAATATTGAGCTTGCGGCAAGAGAGGCACAATCTATTATTTTAGGGTTTGGTGTGATTTATTTCTTTTACTTCAACATGTTTTAGTGTTACATAAATAATTAGTGGATATTATCCACCCATACCCTAAAGAATCCCCTAACCTAATGTTTTGAAAATCTAAGTCAAAGATTCAACTATTACAGTACGCATGATTCAAAGAGCATATAAATGTGAATAAAAACCATAATTGGTGTATGTGTTTCAAACATTATTTTGGTTTGGAAAGTTACATTAAGATAAAATTGTATGGTCTTGGAAACTATCTTTGATTGGATCTAAAAATCAAGGAAATAACTTGGTGCAAGAGTAGGCACAAAAAACCAAAAGTCATAGTTTTATTTTTAGACATTTTGTGAGCATTTACTTATTATTATATAGGCACCAATACAAAGCGATGTATATGGTCATGGAAACCTACAAAGTGATTGTATTCAAATTATTGTGTGGTGTTCGTCATAACTCTATTTTCTCATTCGTAGTTTCAAATTTTAGAACCGTCCTTCTACAATGTAGTACCCAAATATATTTCATTTATATCCCTATACATTTATGTTATGAATATTCTATTTATTAATCGGGTATTGTTTGTGTATTGTATATCTATGATGCATGCTTAATTAAATATAATTCATTTATTGGAATACAAAAATATAAAAAAATGATCAATGTTCATTGAAAGAGTGAGCTATGATGAATCTCTTATTTCAATATCCTTGTGCCTATAACCAACTTGAAAAACACTCTCTTTAGAGATGCATGCCTCCCTCATTTTATTGTAGGAATATGGAGTTTATATGATGTATGTATGATTCGAAAGCATGTATGGAAACAAAAATTTCAAACTTGAAAAATTTCTCAATGTTAATGTTCACCTCTACTCAAATACATTATCCTCACTCAGGTCAAAAATATATAACTAACAATGGTGCCATTGTGTTCCATAGAGATGTTGATAGGTTGCGTATGCAGTGATTGAAAATCAAAGGTGGAAAATTGTTGTAAACTTTTAATAGTATTTATATATTTTATTGAATTGTTGGAGAAATTTTCCATTGAATGTAATAATTGCATCATCTCAAAGGCATGTGAACAAATAATTAAAAACTACTAAAATTTCAACAAAGAAGAAAATTTAATTTAGTAATGATAATTGGAGTATTGGGGTCATCAATTTTTATGCATCTATGATGTTACTAAAAGGTGGTATTTTGGAAATGGTTAGCAGATGAAATGTTAGAGGCGCATTGTGTGATATGTAGTGACTTTGATATGGTGGAGCTTCTATTTGAACTTGGCCACCTCCCGTGAGATAGATAGTTGATGAGAGAGAAGCATGGATGTACATATGAAATACATTTGTATTTCATGATTATAATTAACTTACAACATTGTGGTTCAATTGTTTGGTACACATGGTCAAATCTCCTTCGAACATAGAAAGTACCTTTAAATAGCTAGGTCAAGACATGATCTCTAATCGGTATATTTTTTTCCTTTGCCACTTTTTTTTTATCGGTTGATGATTTAACATAATTTTATGTTTAAATATCTACTAATAGTATGGTTATGTATTGAATGGCTATCTTGACGCCCTAAAATTTAGAAAATGCAATTTTTTCTCAACGAGTGCACTTCTTGAATGTGGGAATGTTCCATCTCACATTAAGTGGGTTTATAACTAATTTCCTCAATTGGTAAGAAAATTTGGTTCGATTGATTCTTGGTTGGGTACCATCACTCATATTGGTGACTCCTTCGCATTTATGGTGGGAAACTTACTTGCATCCACTCGAGATATTACTCAAAGAACCACTTAGGAGATGAGGTACTCCTTGGATACCTTAGAATAATCCCCTTTATGAGAATTTGCAACGTAAATTGGTCGTCCTTAGGAAATGCCTCCAAATTATAGATGAATATAATATTCATGGGGTGCAATTTAAGGCTAGGTTATAATGGTTAATTTTTTTACAAATTATGAAGGAGTTTTTCCAAATGATTTTAAAGTTAAAAATTATTCCTACTAGATCAAATTATTTCGAGAGGCTAACTAATGACTCACAAAGGTGATGGTTAAAGAAGAAAGCTTTACTCACAATTACCAATAGGATTTCAAATCTAAGTATCATTCCCATGAGAAACAACAAGATCTTATGCAATGTTTTTCGATGGTTCCATGTAAACTACCCTAAGCGTAAAGAGTTACATGTGATAAGATCATAGTCATTGAATATTTACATGAAGCGGCCACTAGATGACCAATGAAAAAAACCTAGTTTCGACATCATGCCATGTAAATTTAATAATATTTTATGGGATGTAGTGGGAGAATACCTCTACCAAGAGTATCTATAAACCTTCAAAACCAAATCCATTATCCATGTTATCATTAAAGGGAAAGTCAAGTTCAATACCCAAGATGATTAGTCCGATATTATATGCAATTGGTATACTATCACTCTAAGAAATCCTACTATTGAATTGAAATGCTATTCCTTATGGCTATGATAAAATACTTACGGTTTAGTCCTCATTTTACTCAAGATGTTCAAATGATTTTTGCAAATGTTTTAGATTACCTCTCAATCAGGGGTTAGTTGGGATCGGTTTGGTCTATTGCATTCAATTTGATCGGGATGACCCTTAACTCATGTGCTATATATGTTTGTTGTTGAGGGATTTAGTTATCTTTTAGAAAATGCTAAAATCTAGGGAATCATCAAAGGCTTCCTTACTAGCTTGAACCTTCACAACTTGTCAATGGTCATTTTGTAGATGATTTTTTTCTCATCCTTATTAAATAGGAAAGTAATATAAAAATGATATGAAGTTTCATAGTACTTACTTCCTTGCTTCTATTTTGAGCATACAATGGAGGAAAACTTAAAACTACAAACAATCTTTCTTTCCCCCTTGGTTAAGAAATTATTAATGGAAATGGATCCAACATGGAGAAGTCTTTCGCCTGTTGGGTATTCCATTTACATTTCAATATTTCCCATCCATGCCATGGCAATATGTCATTTAACATGTGGAGAAAACTCTTTCCTACCGGATCACTAAGCCCTTCTCTTTAACCAATAAATTTCAATCATTATAAAAAAATTACAACTACTCATGTTTATCATTCATTTTTATTTGTCTTGAGAGGCTTCCAAAAAAACTTGAAAATTTATTGAGAGACTTTATATGGGTTGGTTTTGAGCATAAAAAGGGTTTTCACATAGTTGATTGGGAATTTTTTGTATTCGAAGGAGGTGGATGGACATCGTCTGCATTATACATTAGATGTCATGGTGATACCTTATGTGCTAAATGGATTATTTGAGCCATTATAGGAAAAGAAGCTTATAAAATTATTATATGAAATTTTATTTCTAAAGGAGCACCTCATGGCCAAAATTCTTGGAAATGGATCAACTTTCACAATCTAGTCATTCTTAAAGCTCTCGTTAAGTTTGGTTAGATTTTTTTCAATAGTACAAAGAAAACATAGGAGAAACTCGGACTTTGGCTCAAATAGAATGGTGATGATTTTGGAAAGGAATTTCAATCAATTAACACTCACTTTGGTGTTCGCAAGTGAAATTTTTCATAACATTCCTCTAGTTGAAGCCCCTTTGGTGCATTCCCTCAAGATTTTCAAACAAGGGTCACATATTTCATGATATTTTCTATAGATAAACTAGAAATTTATTTTCTTGGAATTAAGCCAAAACCAAATTTCATCTAGCTAACAATGATCAAGAATATTTTTAGGATATTATAAATGTAATCCCTAATGAGATGTGTTAGGGTTAATCACAACAATTATACAAACACATATATCTAAGCATACAAGCAAAGAAATACTTGAAATATACCGAGAAAAATAATACACAAGATATAACATGGTTCACCCAATGTGGGCTACGTCCACCAAGAAACAACCAATATATTATTCAAATATTTAACAGAGGATATAAAATAAAGATCTACAATCTTCCACACCTCTCCCGGATGTACAGTACTTTCTTCCTCACAAGCTTATCTTTTCTCTCTCCAAGAATTATCTCTTACAATTCTCCTAATTCTTAATGAGTTCTCTCCTTCTAACCCTAGCTTTCTAGCTTATATATGCATATACAAACTTAGGGCACTTTAGCTATGCAATATCAAAGATTAGATCTAATTCCAAAGGAGCTAAATAAAAATCATGCACAAGTAACCAATGTCGGTGACCCTAACTGATACCAGTTCCTTCTTGCTTTGACCGATGCCAGTCCCTCAGCGGCGACGGCGATTACCCAACCGACGCTAGTTACTGTGTATTCTAGCAAGTTAATAAAACATGCTAATGTGAAGTAATTAAGCTCCACAACTCAACAATCTCCCACTTGGAGATAAATTTTTGCATTATACCGTATAAATCCATTCTTGGATCCTTTCCTTGGCCTATTTCTCCCTCTTCAAGTCTCAAAATCGAAGACCAATAGAAGTGGAGTGAAGCTCTAAGTTCTCATGCCAACGATTTTGTTATCATATCTGCAGGGTTCTTATTTGTATAGATTTTCTCCAGTTTTAAGTGTCCATCCTCTAACTCCTGTCGTATGAAGTGATATCTCAACTGAATGTGTTTCATTCTTGAATGAAACATTGAGTTCTTTGCCAGATGAATCACACTTTGAATATCACTATAAAATCTACAATCCTCTTTCTCATTTCCCAACTCTTCCAAAAATCTGCTCATCCATATCATCTCTTTGCTAGCCTCTGTAGTTGCAACATACTTGGCCTCTGTAGTAGACAAGGCCACAACCTTCTGCAATCTATAAATCTAGCTAATTGTTGTCCCACCTATTGTGAATACATATCCAGTGGTGCTTCTCCTACCATCCAAATCTTCAGCCATATCTGAATCAACATAGTTGCATAAAGAAATATCTAACCCTTCATAGCATAACTGCATGCTGGATGTCCCTCTCAAATACCTGAGAACCCATTGAACTATTTTCCAATGCTATTTATTTGGATTGGCAATAAATATGCTCACAACTCTCACTTTGCTATAAAATGTCTGGTCCAGTACAAACCATAACATACATAAGACTTCCAACTCGCTGACATATATGGAAATCATACCATGTACTTGACCTCCTCATGTGATGTAGGACATTGATATTTACTCAATTTGAAGTGTCCATCCATATGTGTACTTACAGGTTTTGAATTCTACATATTAAACCTTTCCAACACCTTATTGATATAATGTTCCTAAGACAAATACAATTTTCTGTTCTTCTTGTCTCTAAGAATTTACATGCCAAGGATTTTCTTTGCAACTCCCAAATCCTTCATTGCAAATGTATGAGCTAACTTTTCTTTAAGCTCACCAATGTTTTGCATACTAGATCTTGCAATAAGCATATCATCCACATACAATAACAAAATAATATAGCTTCCATTTTCAAGCTTCTTGAAATAAACACAATGGTCGATTCACATCTCATATAACCATGCTCATGTGTGAAACTATAAAACCTCATATACCATTACCTTGGGGCTTTCTTGAGCCCATACAAGCTCTTTTTCAACCTACACACAAGTTTCTCCTTACCCTTGATTTCATAACCAAGCGAATGTTGCATATAAATCTCTTCCTCTAAATCACCATGAAGGAAAGTTGTCTTGACATCAAGTTTCTCTAAATGCAAATCTTCTACTACAACTAAACTCAATACAATATAATAGAAGTCATTTTTACTATAGAAGAAAATATCTCACCAAAATCAATACCCAATTTTTGTGCAAATCCTTTTACCACAAGCCTTGCCTTGTATATTTTCTATCCATCGTCTTCTTCCTTAATCATGTAAACCCATTTTTCTGCAATGTTCTTTTACCTGCTGGCAACTTGACCAAATCCCATGTCTGGTTCTATTTCAAGGAGTCCATCTCCTCATCCATGTCATGCTCCCACTACTTGTGGGTTTCATCCTGCATTGATTCTTCAAAACTCTTTGGTTCACCACTATCAGTCAATAATAAATAAGATAAGGAAGGTGAAAATATTTATGGAGGTCTACTTACCCTTTGTGACCTTCTCACTAATATTTGGGGTGTCAAAGACTCAATCTACTCATTCTACAAATTTGTATCAATCTTAGATAGTGACCGACGTCCACACCTGTAGCCGATGCCTATTCGGCTAATCGATGCCGATCTGATAACTGACGTCGGTTCAAGTGACCGATGTCTGTCTGATGTCAACCAACACCGGTTATTGTGTAGACCTGTAGGTGTCACTTTTAAATCGAGAATGTATTTTCATCCACAAACTTTCCAACCATTTCATATTTGGGTACCAAAACTTGATCCCTGTACATTCTCTTTTCATTATATTCAATGTCACGACTCCTAAAAATCTTAGAATATTTTAAATCCCAAAAATGGAATGTGAAATCACCAAATTCATAACCAAAAAAAGTGCATCTCTTGGATTTAGCATCCAACTTATTTCTATTTTCTTTATCAACATGCACAAAATATTTTAAACTAAATACTCGAGAAAAGAAAGATCTGCCTCTTTTCCATTCTAAGCTTCTTATGGTATTCCACCATCCAATGCACTTGAAGGCCCATGGTTAATTAAATAAATTGTCATGTCTATCTGCTTTACGCTTAAATCTTCAAGGGTAATCCAACATGTATCCTCAAGCTTCTTGCACATTCCATGATTGTCCCTGTTCATTCTTTCTGCAACACCATTCTCCTATGGTGTTATAAGAACCATTCTTTCTCTCATATTCCATTTATTGAACAATAATAATAAAATCCTTGTTGCACTTCTCACTACCATTTTCATATATAAGGCATTTGAACTTTGAATTTGATTAATTTTCCACAAGGGATTTCTATCTTTTAAAAGTCTCAAAAACATCAGATTTACATTCAATACAATATCCCATACCTTTCTTGTGGCATCATCAATAAAGTAACATAATATTGGGATCCCGCATGAGAAGCTACTTCACGGGATGGTCCCTACACATCCGAGTGCACAAGCTCCAATTTTTTCTCCTTCTTTGTTGACCCAACTTTGAGAAATTTCACTCTCTTTTGATTTCCAAAAATACAATGCTCATAGAAATCAAGATCTACATCTTTCAAATATGATAACTTACCCTTAGCCTTTAAGATATGTATTCCTTTTTTACTCATATGGCCTAGCTGATTATGCCACATGCTTGCATCTAAATATGAAGTAGATAACACAAATGATCCATATGGATCCAAAAAAACAAACCACTTCATCAATCCCATCAGCACCAAGAAGTAGACTTGAAGAAAATGAAGGAAATGAGGTAAACAGAGGTTCGGACATTACTGCATCGCTTTGTGCAAAGAGGTAGGCAGAAACCGCCACTCTACAGGGGCGAAGGTCCTAAAACTGCCATCTTCTCGGGATGGTGGTCATGACACTTTTGAATAAAAAAGAAGAATGGACGTAAATTTGAAGCACCCGATTGTGTCTCTTCCCTCCCTAACCTTTCCCATTCTCAAGTGCACAGGAGGACATGGGAGAAGGTTATAAATACAAAGAGGAGCAAGAGAATTGGGATTCGAGAGATCTAAAGAGATCAAAGAGCAAAGGTTTAAGTTTAATGAGAGCAAGTGAGCAAGATCTTCAGTGTTGGAGTGGAATTGTAGGAGCAAGGTGTAGAAACAAAGAAAGAAAGCATAAGAAGGGAGAGGTTTACATTGTTGTCTCCATTTTCTACTTCTTGTAATCTGTAATTGTCTATAATTGACCAATAAAAGTGGGAAGAAAGAACGTTTCCCCTTCTCGACTGGTTTTCCTCCATTGGAGGTTTCTAGGATAAAATTGTTGGTGTTTGGAGTTTGAATTCTTTCATATTATCTACAATTTCCTTTCTATAACACTAGATAATAAGTCACTAAAGATCTAATCTTCAATCAATTTTTCATTTTCTAAATTTTAAAGTAGAACAACATAATTGTGTGATTTCGTAGAGTTCCAAAGTAGAAGTTTACGGATCAACGGAAAAGGAATCAGTAATATAGGTAGACAAATACAATGTTCATACCTTCTTTCCTCTTGCTGCAACAAGAGATCCATTGGTAACCTTCCAAGAGTTGGTGTGAATGTAACCATGTAACTGATTCAACTAGTTGTCTGCGAAATTAGATTTCTCCCGAGGCTTGGCATGTGCCTCACATATTTTAATATCTAGGTATTTCCATTCAACAATTTTAGATGAACTTCTCCTTTACCAATAATATTGCATGGTTAATCATCTCCTAAATAAAGATGCCCAAAATTACCTTGGACATAATTTCTAAAATAACCCTTAGTAGGGGTAGCATGGAAAGAAGCTCCTAAATATAAAACCCATGATTCAATTTTATTTTCCACGGAGAGAATAAGGGCATCTTACATTACCTCAGAAGATGCAAAATTTTCCTCTTTACCTTTCTCTAGTACATTCTCTTTGTTTTCCTTGAACCAAAAATCCTTCTTTGCATGTCCTTTCTTTCCACAATTCTAACAGGTTATTCCTTTACCTCTGGATTTAGATCTGTCATTCTTAGACTTTGATTTCCCATTATTCTTGCTCTTGGATCTCTCCTTCTACCTTCCCCTGCTTTCTACATTCAAAGCATTACCAGATGATAATTCTCTTGTACTTTTCCTACGTATTTCTTCATTCAAGATTATACTAACCACATCATCAAAATTTAAAATATTAGTAGTAGACACTGTATTACTAACAACCATTACCAAGTTATCCCAACTATCTAGCAAAGAGCATAGAAATAAAAGTGCTTTCACTTCATCATCAAATGGAATATTCACCGATTTTAATTGATTTACAATAGATGAAATCATTCAAATGACTTGATGCAAATTCACCTTCTTGCATCTTTGAATTAAATAATTTCTTCATCAAATAAAATTTATTTGAAGCACTAGGTTTTTCATATAAATTAGCTAAAGATTTCATCAACTCTACCATGGTTGTTGCTTCGGTAATATTCGAAGCCACAGATGTTGCCATGCTCAATCTTATAGATCTTAGAGCCTTTATGTCAAGAATTTTCCATTCTTCATCAGTCATCTTTGTAGGTCTTGCCTTCTCATCCAACAATAAGTATAGATCTTTCTAATACAAATAATCTTCCACCCGCATCTTCCATAATTGATAATTACGACCGTCAAATTTCTCAACTCTGTATTTTCCATCTTCTTCCATTTTTGTAGCTCCCACTCAATCAGAAATCCTTTGTGAGTAAATATGTCAACACATAAAACCCTCAAACAAAAAGTTACGATACTAGTTGTTGGGGTTAATCACACCATTACATACTGAGACATGTATTCAAATCTAAGCATACAAGTAGTAAATACGAAATAAACTAGAAGATATAACGTGGTTCACCCAGTGTGGGCTACGTCTACCAAGAAACAACCAATATATTATTCAAGCTTTAACAAAGGATATATAATGAAGATCTGCAATCTTCCACACCTCTCCCGGATGTACAATACTTTCTTCCTCACAAGCTTCTCTTTTCTCTCTCTAAGAATTCCTTCTTACAATTCTTCTAATTCTTAATGATTTATCTCCTTCTAACCCTATCTTTCTAGCTTATATATGCATATACAAACTTAGGGCACTTTAGCTATGTAATTACAACCATTAGATCAACTTTATATCAAATATTATATCTAATTCCTGTGAGTTAAATAAAAAAATCATGCACAGGTAACCGATATCGGTTCCTACTTGCTTTGATCGATGTCGGTCCCTAGGTGACCGATAGTGGTTACCCAACCAACACCGATTACTGTGTATTCCAACAAGTTGATAAAACATGCTAATTTGAAGCAATTAAGCTCCACAACTCAACAAGATGTTACATAAATTTGATGTAATTCCCCCTTGCAAATTTGGTGGATGAACTAGAGGTTCTATCTAGATACATAAAATGTTCGATAACTATTCACCCAAAGAAGGAATATGATCCTTTGTCAATATGATTGTTCATGGTCGAAAATATTAATGCTCGATGGTCTTTGCACTTAACTTCCTTTGCTTAGAATTAAAGGTTCCACATACTTTTGAATTCCATTCTAGAACACAAGCTTTCTCATTTTGCATGGTGCATACTATCGGGTTTCCTCCATGTCCAAACTACTTCTCTATAAATGTTCTAGAGGATTTGTAGTTATCAAAAAATTCACTCTCATACTTTATAAAATACACCCAAGTCCTATGTGAAAAATCATCCATAAAATTTAGTACATATTGAGCACTAGAGAAGGAGTGAGTGAAAATGTCATCACATTACTATGTACTAACTTAAAGTGGAGTTTTCCCTCTAGAATACTTTCTTTGTAAGAAGGGATCATGGTATTATTTGCTAAACTTGCATCCAGGATAAACACAATCACCGCAAGTGACCTTTGGAAGGCCAATCACTATATTCATGGAATTCATCTACTAGAGATACATGTAATTGGGGTGACCAAAGTGTTCATGCCACAACTTTTTCATTGTATCAACATGAGCAATAAGAGAAGAACTTGTAGAAATATTAACTTTATTAAAGCTATAAAGACGTGGACAATGGTCCACCACACCCGTGCAACAATATCTTGTGGATCATTCAATTATTTAATTATAACATTATGTGGAGAAAAATCCACAATCTTCCCAAACCCATAATTACAAATTTGATATATTGATGTAACATATTGGAAGAAATTTTTGGTATTAAGAGTATATCATTGATGCACTTGCCTTGCACTTCTACTGTTTCTAAGCCCAAAATTTCAACTCTTGATGAATTTCCCATGATGATCTGCGATGTGTTATATTTAGAGAGAGACGTTAACAAATTAGGACAATATGTTATATGATGTAAAACACCAAAATCAAATATCCATCTATCACATGTTAAAGAAATTGTCAAATGTGAAAGTGTTTTCCCTTTCCTAAAGGAGTAAAAGAAGGAGAATAAACATTGATCTTGTGTTATTTTATTGTTGTTTCTAATGTTTCCCTTTTCTTATAACATATGTATTTAGGTTTATTAGTTCCTTTCCAAAAGCCACAAGGATCAAATTCCTTCTAGGCTTACTAGAATCAAAAGGTTAAGAGGATGGAGTTGGATTTTGTAGATTTGTTTAGAGATCTCATTTTTTGTTCAAGTTTCTCTTTTCCCTTAGTGAGTTCGTAACAATTGAGAAGAACTCGGAAGAGTATCAAGTGCCATCAACTCAATATGCTCTTGAGTCAATCTTTCACAAAACAAATCAAAAGAGGGCATATGAAATTGATATCCTAATGCATTCATATTATAAGAGAAAGTCGATGAAAAATCACCGAAAGAAACTTTTTACTTTGACAATATTAAAAATAATTACCTTTTTTTCCTCTTTTTTTATTCCGCCAACTTTCAATGCGATCAAACAAACTTGAATTTGGCTAGAAATCCTCGATTGTGAGAAAATATGTGGATGAGATAGTAAACACTTTTGCTTTAAGTTGCAACATTTTAAATTCATTCACCTTTCCAAAAATCTTCTCAAATGTGTCCCACACTTCCTTTGGAGACTTGGAGTCTTGGCATCTCATTATATGGAATAATATATTGTTAATCACGTTGGGACTAATCAACCCAAGAGCCTCTTCCTACTTATAAATTTAGGCATATTTATCGTTCTACGATATAAATGTTAGAATGAAGTTTTGAAATACTCTCGAAAGACCTATCTTATTTTTACATTCCACACATGGTAGTTAAACATGGTGAGAGATTCAAAAATACAAATGTCCATTGTAAAAGATGAAAAAGTAGATGTTGAGAGAAATGACCGTGACATGAGTAGGTTGAAGAAAAATTAACACCTTAAACAAATGTCTCCACTTTCACAAAACTTACAACCTTTACTAAGATAGAGGTTTACCTACAAAAGGAAAAAGATTAACCCCGCCCCACCTTTATAAATGTATGAACTCTTCCGTTACTTTTTTAATTAAATCTGAAGGTGACACATATTAAGTGCCTACAATTTATAAATATACGAAACCCTCTTTTACTTTTAAAAACTAGGCTACGATGCCGCATGAGTATATGTTTTAAGTGCATATTACAATCAGGGGTTAAATTTGATGGCCACTTAGATGTTTTTGTGATTTTAGACGTAAAATATTTGTAAATATTTGATTTAATCACTACATGTTACTTGTATATTTAAAAGTGATCATCATATTTTGTATATAATTTATAAAAATATATGTAAATTTATATTTAAAAATATAAAATAATTAGTAAAAATAACACTGTTTTGTGTTTTTAAAGGGCAGTATTTAAAATTTATGGTCACCCATAAATTGTTTGACAGACATAAGTGGCCATCAAATTTAACCCCTAATTACAATAGAAAGAGCTGAGAATTCATTGCATACATATATATTTGTTCTAAATTTTGTAAACATGGTTTTGGAGCTGATCATTTGCTAATCCATCTACAAGTTAGAAATTAGAAACTTAGTACCCAATAAGAAAAACAAAAGCACAGTTTTCAAACAGTGTTTGTATACTTATAAGAAGCATGAAAAAGTGAAATTATAATGAAAATATTATAGTTCGAACTGCGCAACTTAGCACATAGAGTAGCTTCGTGTCTTCTCCTCACATCCCTCTCATCTCTATTCCCACCACCATCACTATTGGGATCTAGATCCAAATAACACCTCGGGAACACACGGTAAAATCTGATATGAGTGAAAACAATTTAGAAAACCAGTTCTCTCTAATCGGTTAAGGATGAAATAATTGTCTTTTCTATTTTAACTGAAAAATTTGACCAAATTTACATGATCATGGCCCTCTTTGTGAAAATACAAAAAAAAA
Source organism: Taxus wallichiana var. yunnanensis (assembly GCA_018340775.1). NCBI lineage: Eukaryota > Viridiplantae > Streptophyta > Pinopsida > Cupressales > Taxaceae > Taxus > Taxus wallichiana. The sequence continues at coordinate 319,241,517 of CM031234.1, read as the reverse complement.
TAAAGAAAAATTGGCAAATCATATTTTACATATTATTATTTTTTTAAATCACAAGGAAAAATCCTCGATAATACAGATAAAGTGTCTTTTAAATTTACATACAAATTGTTTATATATAGAGAGAGTTGCCGTCAAATTTAAAACTTGATCAACATATTATTATGTGGAAGTAGTGTTGGATTTTGCAAGGCATTTAGATGTTCTTAGTCATTTTAGATGTTAAAATACTGTTATTTTAAAAATGTGACCGTTATGATTGACAGGTAAATATATAATTTAAAGTACATGTCATTTTGACGTTTACATGAAATATATTTACATGTATGTTTAAATTATATATTTACCTGTCAACCATAACATGTCATTTTTACTTTTATATTTCACTAAATATAAATATATGCATATCTCATTGATAAAATTAAAACATCTATTAATTTTGATTTTTAATTAGTTTTGTTTGATTTCTTGTTTAGCTGTATTTTATTGATTTTGATTTGTAATTGGTTTTTTTATTTTTTATTTGTTTGATTTCTTATAAATAAAGATTGGATAATAGACTACATGTATTGGATTTGGGATTTTAGAAGGGTGGAATTAGAAGATTGGCCTTACAAAAGTGGAAGATGAAAGTAAAAAATGGAATTCATTTTCTAGAGAATCGCAAGTTTGCATTGAGTGAGTCATTTCTATCATTTTCTTCAAATTTATTTTTAAATTATAATTTGAAATTTTGTTTTAATATTTTCATAAACTTTAATGATATTTATGGATCTTCAAATTGATTAATGTAATATTAAGTTTTTTCAGAAAAAATGAATATGTGAAAAACTATAAAATTAAATAAAAGTCACATAACTATGAGAGAATATTACAAAAAAACACCAACATCCATATAAAATTTAGCTCAATTTATATACTTTGTAATAATACTTATAAAAACAAATTTGACATGCATATTAAATGTTACACATCCATATAATTTTCTGGACCGCCAAACAATTTTAATGTGACATGTAACATTGAACGTCAAAATCCAGCACTGGACTAGTATTTACAAGGTTTTATCCCTGCAGCAACGACGGTCATATGACGGGCTTCAACGCAGAAATTAACACAAAAGTATGTAGGTATCATTCTGATAAAATCAACATAAACAAGTGACGATTTGGAATGATTGGACGGTGGATTGTGGGCCACAACTCTCGCATTTCACACGTGTATCAACATAATCACGTGGTTTTACTAAATAGCCGCATCAGCTATTTAAAACGGTTAAAATCACCCATTCATATTAAAATGGGCATCATGGATTTTTGGTACCAAATCCAATAGAATATCCGACACAAATAGTCAAATAGATAGGGATTTGTTGCAGGTATAATTATTGACTATTTTATATTGATTGTGATTTTGAATTTTAAATTTTGCCTGAATTTTTTATTAAATAAATCTATTTTATTTCACAATTTTTTATTTTTTTAATATGAGAAATCAATGATTTTATATAGATATTCACATTTTTGTCTCATAATGAAAAAGTTAACATATAGTTGACTACATTTATTGAGTAAGCATGTGTCTATATCGAAACATAGTACAATCTGGTACTAAATTGTATAGTTTTTGACCCGGATTTACTTGGCACTCTACAACTCTTGATGATTCCCAGTAGCCTAGAAACATGCTTCACATGTCGATGTTAAGATTCACATATGTGTGAAACCTCATGTAGAACTCCGCAATAGATACAAATCCTAGATTCTTACTCTAGCACTTCATGAACACTATTAGATAACAAAAGGAGATAAATGTGTGTGGTGGAGTTGGACTAACCTTGGTGGTAAACCTCTCTTGATCTACTCGTGTTGCACTATAACACCTCAATGATGGGAGAAAAATCTATGTAGTTCTCCCAAAGTACGTGTAATGTATGAAAATCTAAGCTAACCCCCATCTTGCCCTTGCATCTCTTAACACAAATGTAGCAAGAGTAATTATAGAATCTATTAGTATTAACCATTTGTAATTGTGATATAGTCTGTTATGATTGAAAATGCTAGATTGATTCCTTTGACCCTTAAAAACTTTGGAAATGCTTAATTTTGGCTTGACCTTGCTTGACTCAACTTGGCTTAGCTAGATTGGATTTGGGAGCTTTGTAGAATGAGAGACGTGGCTCTTGAATTTGGTTTAGCTTGCTTCATACCTATGTATGCCTTTGCTCCTAGATTTTACATCTACTTTGAAAGAATTTAGGAGATCATAGTGTTTTCGAAATGTACTTTACAATGAGTGCTCTTGAAAGTGTTAAGTTACTCAAATGAGTGTGTTAGACTTGCTTATATAAGATTTCATAATTTAAATATTGCATTAAGGCCAACCTATAGGATATGGGTCAACACATACGAAGACATTAAATTGGAAAGGTGATTGTTGTTTACCGGAGATGGAATCGCTTGGTTTGAGATCGGACCCTAGTATGCGGTTCGGTCCCACCCATACGGTCCCGCATAAGACAAGCGGTTCATGAAGACTGCAAGATTTTGGGTGAGATGCCTAGGAGTACTATCTTGCTTTGGATAAATGCAATTGAGTATGTGAACGACAATCAATGTGTAGAGTAAAGATAGTAATGTAGAGAGAGAGAGAGAGAGAGAGAGAGAGAGAGAGAGGTCAATTGGGCTTATGATGCATGCATAAGTCATAGAGTAAAGGTAAAGTCAAACTTGTCCTTTCGAAAGGATAAATTGCTAACTTTATGTGTCTACACTATTGATTATAGCTTCTTCATTTATATTAAAGTTATAATTGTTCCCAATACATTTTTGTGAATTCAAGAGCAATCTCTAAATGTGGATCTTGAGGTCACCTATTTGTAGACCCTTTTTTATAACTAGGGCAACGCTCTTCGCACCATTGCTCTTGTTCATCCCTCTTCACCACCCTAAGATGACACTCTAAGGGAAGAGATCCTTATGCACAATTCACTCTCATTTCCACACTCAAAATCATGTTGGATGGTCTCCACTATGTTGTCATTGTCTACCACATGCACATTGTGGTGTTTGGGATTCCACACTGCCTCATCAAGATGATTGGGCTTATCCCCTACCTCCTCATCAAAATGAGTGAAATTCATCCCATACCAAAGAAGTCCCCTCATATGGCTCTTGCCATTTCACTTGCACGAGAAAACACTAAAGCATAGGAGGATACTATGGCATGATTAACACTTAAAATGTAGGTGTAATCGGTTAGCATCCCATTGATGAGGGCAATGAGCTCCCACATGGATATTGGGAAACCTACGACCAAGCTCTATATTGCTCTTTGCTTAGTGATTTTGTTTTATTTTTATATGAATTTTATAATTCTTGGCTTGTAATTTTTTTCCTAGTTCTTATTTAAGCATGGTTCATGGTGTACTTCCATATTGCTTTCGTTTTTGTGAATAATATCTAGTATTTGTATATAGATATATTTCATCGAAAAAAAAATTTAAACATATTTTATGATGAAAGAATCAAAAATAGGTAAAATAGTAAATTTGAACAATGGGCGTGGCTACCCAATTCCTCAAAGGGATTAGGTCATCCCCATATTATTGGGGCTATGTAATTGATAGCTTTAACAAGGACCAACTAGTGGTTAGTACACCTATAATGTGTTAATTTTGATGGCGACAAAGTTGATTGTACTAGAGTGATTGATTTTCAAAAATGAAAATGATCACTTTTGGATGTTTCCTTTGAAATGGGTTACTAAAAACTATGTTTGAGGCAAATCCTACACTATTGTATTATTTTTATCAAGCCCTTATTTTTAGTCCATGTCTCTAGTGTATCAATTATATTATCTCCTCTATTTCAATAAATGAAATTTGAAATGAATTTTGGATTTAATATTAAATGATATAAATAAAACCTTATAAATGTAAAAGTATTAACAACATGACTTACTAATGTGAATTATATCACAACTATTAATATATGTTGGTATGTCACATGGTTTAGAAATTCAATGGTGTACATGACAACATAACTATTAAATAAGTTCGGTGTCATTCAACGGGTTTTTATATTTTCTGAAAATATGATAACCACAAAAGGATTATAGAGAAAAATTGTTTAATCAAATATTATTAACTAGTCCTTCTCCTTGGCGGCGCTATGGGAACCTGTCCCTTGCGTGCAAAACTGATGGTGGCGCCTGTAAAATTGGCATGGAAAATACAGCACCAATTTCTTGGATTGACATGGCTTTTGATGCTAACCAAGACCCCCCTTCAAAGAAAATCCGGGATAGAGTTTCTCCAACCTGTCAAAAAATAGGGGGTCTCTCCATTGGGACAGGTAAAGTTGGCTCGGTCTCTCCTACAAATCTCAACAATGGTAATGAATCATTTAAAAATGACGGATCTTCTTTCAAGAGCATGGATAGATCCAACTCGCTTCAGAAAAGCGGTCGCACAGAACCTCTGGTGGAGATAAGTCCACTTCTTATGCTTCAGCGGTCTCCAAACAAAAGGAGAATACCATAAATGAGCTCTTAAAACCCTCCCAGGAGGTCCCGACGCTGAAAATCGGGAGGATCTACTTATAAAGATTCTTAAGGAGGAGGAAAATCTCTCCCAGCTGGGTCTCATATGCAGATTCCATAAATTTTGGCCTAAGCTTTCTCAGCTCCATGAATGGATAGCCCAGAGATGGAGAGAAAAAATACAAGGTAAGATTGAGCTTTATCCCTGTGCTAAAGCTTACTTCATTGCGGTCTTTGAAACCCCTGCTGATAGGGATTTAATCTTTAGCCAACATTGGGTTTGGGGGGAACATGGGCTTATGTCCAAACCATGGTTTCCGTCCTTCGACCCATTAAAGGAGTCTTTTGATACCTACCCGATTTGGGTTCGTTTACCAGGACTTCTGTTACAACTTTGGAACAGATCTTGTCTCATTGCTATAGAGATACTCTTGGCTCATGTGTGGCAGTTGATGGTAAGACTTCCATTCAAACACATACTACGTTTGCTCGAATCCTGGTTGATATTGATACCTCCAAACTCTTACCAGCAGAAATCAATCTTCAGATTGGAGAAAGGCTCTGGGTACAGAGGATTGACTATGAGAGACTTGCCTTCAGATGTCGGCGTTGCTTCCAAACTGGTCATGTTACAAACGATTGTGAACATTCCAAATGAAAGACCAAAACTACCTGGTGGAAGGATTCTCTTCCTGAACATCTCACAATTGACTCAGATCCGGCTGAGGATTCTAGTGCCCCCTTGCAAGTTGACTCACCCATCGTGGCTGATTCACAGGCCAACATAGAGAAACTACCTACAGACTATGCTCTGTAGATTGCTGATTCAGTGTTTAAGGAAGTTTCGGCCCCCTTCCTATGGGTCACATCCACATCAAATCCATTGCAGATGCTTCGATTGCATTGGATGCAGGAAATCTGAATGGACAGTGGTGGATCGGAAAAAGAAGGGTAATGTCAAATCTAAACCCCCCACCACTCCGGACAAGGTTTGATTCTTGTTGTTGTTAGTGCTATTATTGTTACATCTGGGCAAATGGCCAACTACATAGTTGCTTTGGGCAGCTGTGTTGCTGTTAAGTTGTTGTTTTTTAGTTGTTTTTGAAGCAGTTGTTTTGTTTTTGTTGGTTCTTGACAGTTTTCTATTGTTGGGCTTTCTGGGGTTAAATTTTTCTTTTGAGCACTGTTGTAAAAGGGTATAGTCCCTTTCAAAAAACTATTTGCCAATAATTAAAAAAAAAATATTATTAACTAGTAAAGAAAAAGATATATCAACAAATTATTAATTTTTTATTCGGATAAATCGACATAATATTTTAACTTTAGAATTTATAAATAGTAAAGCGATGAAAGATTTGATCGGATAAAAAATATGATTGATATCAAAGTGATTGATATAATTACACTTTGTGAACAAAAACTAATGTATAGTTTGATAGATGCATAGTTTGGCACCCTCTGAAAGTTAGAAAGATATATTAAAAAAAGAATTATCTAGATTTTATTTTTCCATTAGCATTCCAAATCATAACTTACAATTTATTGGGGTTTGAAATAACTTTGCAATATTGTAATGAAATTATTTCAATATAAATGGAAGAAGTGTATAATTTTGGATATGTAACCAAGTCACTTTGAGGGGGCAAACTCCAAAAATTTACAATATGATCATATGTGAGAGATTTTACCATCCTTATTTATAGATATAACTAGTAAGAGTCACACCCTTTGTCATTATTGGGTTGGCCTAAATAAATAGATAAGTAATGAATGTGATTATAAATGTTATGTAATTCATAATTTATTCTCCTCACATATCTCTATCCACGTTATAGGTTAAGGGCGTAATATACCCCTCCTTTTTCAACCGTTGTCCTCAACATTAACCATCCCTACATGATTTTGCATAAATGCTTCAAAGTCTTGTGGTGCATCTTCGTGCAACAGTGTTTTGCACTTGATAAGATATTTTTGAGAACTTGTGTTAACAACCACTTGAAGTGAATATGGATGATATCCAATGCTCCAAAGTGATTCTACAAGACAATACATAAACATGTAATACAAAGTGCATTATTACAGATTGAGGTGAGGTACATTGGTGAAATATGTTCTTAGATGGCTCAAACCTTTGGATAGACATATAAGAACTTGTACTTGGTTAGCTAATAATGGTTGACATCCTGGCACTAGTTGAATTCCATGATCATGATCCCTTTGGGAAGATATTTTTTGGTATATCTCCAAAACAATTGAGTTCTCCTCCACATAACAAGAAGACCTAATGGTGTAGACAATTTTGGTTGATGTGCCTCTATGAAAACAATTTAGCCAAATACCATTCAATTTATTTTTGTAGAATCTTCTACATATGATGAGAACTCTCCGATTGTAGGGATGCTCCATGTAACCCACACAATTCAAATTTTCTACCCTCTTAAAGGAAACACATGAAAAGATCTTTGAAATTCATCTCAATCATTCGCAAGGTAGTTATTCATTAGACTCCCAAAAAAATGTTAAATCCACCCATAGAAATGGAAAATAAAGGACTATTGAGTCGATATTCTCCCATGGAGAGTTTAATAATGTGGCATTTCATAGAACAACTAATTATGCCTCTATTTGTAATTATGACTTGAAACTTTGGAGTTAGATAAAGAATATAGTTTAAGAATAGATATAATTCATTGTTGATGAAGTTTTGAGTATTTCTTGAGTCAATCACTACTATTACCTTTTATTTTAAAGAAAATTCAATACCTTAAGGGTCCATGGAGCACTAATTCATAAAAATGCACTGCAAGAAATAGTTGGTTAGGGATCTTTAGAATCTAGCTCATCAACAACCTCTATTATGTTTTATTCATCCTCTTATTTTTGGTGATGCCCTCAATCTAGGAAAACTTATTTTATATGTACATTTATGGTGAATGTCTAACAACACTCTTCACATGTCTCCGATCCTTTCTTACGGATGATGATGCTACTTGGTTGACCAAGCTACACACATTCTATTTGACTAGACACATACTTATACATAAAGCTTATACATCATGTGCATATGCTTGAAAGGACAAAATACACCTATACATAATGTTCACACCTAGCACACTTATTTCATACTACAACCACCTACTCTAATGTTTATCTAGGATCAAAATAGCAGAACTTGGCCATTAGGCCTATAATCACACCTAGGCAAGGCTAGAGGCTTGTAGCTCTACTTTACTCCTATTCTTGAGACAACTTCTACATACCTCCAGATAGGAAAAATCCAAGAACACATCCAGACCCCCATTATGGATTTACAAAACATATGTGGAATGCAGGTGGGGTTGTTTTGTATGGAATACCACTTTTAGGATTGTTATAGACCTAATTAGGCCACCTAGAAGGCTACAAATGGGGTGCAGAGGTTTATGAGGGGAATTCAGACTTATGACTCATATAAGGAGTGTAATGGAACATTTCTCAACTACCACAAACATGCTTGGTCCTTTACCCATTCTAAAACATCATGAAACTACTACATGTAATGTGAAGAAACCGAGAATCAGCATGCCTAAAATGCAAGGGTCCCATGAATAACACCCTTATTAGTGGAATTTGGCTCTGCACTCTTAGACAATGTTAGATGACATCGAGATCATGAAGAATTCAAATTTTAAGAATTTTTTCACCGTATGGGTTGTTAGATCAAGGAAGCCCTAGTTTGAGGGAAGTGAGTGCAAATCTGAGTCCACAGAGCTTCTCCCAGCGAGTCAAGACCTTAAATAAATTGTGTTGGTATTGGAATGATGCCCTCTAGGTGTTCCATAGGTTACATTTGTGGTATGAAGCTTGTGGATGTGACTGTAACTTCCTACCTCCATGCCTATACATTTTTCATGCTAAAATGCATGGGAAATAATGAACAAAACATGAGTAACATGCATAAACTTCCTTCAAACCTTCAAAGTCCTTTTATTCACATTTATTCACACTTGATACAACCATTCTTCTCGGAATTTACATACATGAGGCCAAAATCCAACTTTGGCATATCAAAACAAGCTAGTCCTAACTTCACTCAACCACTCCTCAAGATAGCTAAATAAATCTTGACTTAGACAACAATTTAACTCCCTACTATCGTTGATATTACTTTGAGATATTTTTTAAGGAAAATATCTTCAAGTCTCACACTCATATTCCCATTTGGCCTTCTTCATACGCATAGGCCTTATTTAGAAGCTACACAATTTTTTTACCATATTTTAATATTTGAACTATAACATTTGGAGAGAAATGACACAACCACTCCTAATATAACCTACCTTTAACTTAAAACATGAAAAATTCTCAAGACAACTACTTGATGCTCCTGCATCATTCTACCCATGAGCAAAAGAAGCTTTCTTCATGGATTGTTGTTCTTCATCAAATCTTCAACACTTGTGCCCATTTTGAGTAGGTCATTTGCAGTCATCCATGTTGCATCTTCAGCTGGTAAGTTCCTCCATTTGATCGTGTCTCGAAGTATTCTTTGTATCTTGTTTTCATTCTTTGTATTTTGTTTTCTTGATCACCTTCTTGTCTAGGATTGCTTCAACTTCCTTTGGTGTCTCTTTAGGCATTTGTTGCTCCCATTTAACAACTTCTTCACTCTTTGTTTCAGGTTCATCTGTTGCTTGTTCCTCACCTTTATATGCATATAGGTCTACAACATTAAAGATTGGAGAGATTCCAATCCCTTGAGGTAATTCTATCTCATATGCATTATTGGAAAACTTTCTTAGCACCTTACATGGACCAATCTTCTTCACCTTCAACTTGTTGTACTCTTTCTTAGGGAATCTTTCCTTTCTAAGGTGGGAAAGTACAAGGTCTCCAACACTGAAACTCACCTCCTTTCTTTTCTGATCTTCTCTCTGCTTGTATTTGATGGTATTCTCCTCAAGCTTGCTCTTCACTTGTTCATGCAAACTTTTCATTGCTTTAGCAAACTCCTCTGCATCTGCACTTCTTGCATCCATCTTACCTAAGTCTCTCAGCTCATATACACCCCTAGGATGTATTCCATACAAGATTTGGAAAGGAATCATCCTTGTACTTCTATTAGGAGAGTCATTGTATGCAAATTTTACTTGTGCAAGTGCAAGATCCCATTGTTTTGGGTGCATGCTCACTAGACTTCTTAGAATGTTTCCAAGGCTTATGTTTACAACTTCATTCTAACAATCAATTTGAGTAAGGTATGCTGAGATGAAGCTCAAATGTGCTCCCAAATTCTTCCAGATGGTTCTCTAAAAATTTCAAAAAAAAATTGTATCCCTGTCTGAAACTATGCTTCTAGGCAATCCATGTAATCTTACAATTTCTTGAAAGAACAAGTTGGCTATGTGAGTTGCATCACTTGTCTTTGTGCATGGGATAAAGTGAGCCATTTTTGTGAACCTATCTACTACCACAAATATAGAATCATGACCTTTTTGTGTCCTAGGTAGACCAAGTACAAAATCCATGCTTATGGAATCCCAAGGTCTATTGGGAATGGGTAGTGGTTGGTACAGTCCTACATTCGACTACTTCCCTTGCTATACTGACATACTTTGCATTTTTCCACAAACCTCTTGACATCATTTCTCATCCTTGGCCAATAATAATGAGTGCTTGGTTGTGTTCATTTCTTATTCTGGCCAAAATGTCTTGCCATGTTGCCATTGTGTTTCTCCATCAACGAGTTCTCCCTCATGGAGCTATTTCGAACACAAAGGCGATCGCCCTTGAATATCGGACCTTCTTGAAGTATGTAGTCCAACCAGGGGACTCTTGTCTCACATGACTGGTTCTTAAAAGCGAGTGTATACTTCTTTGAAGTCTACATCATCATACATCTCTTTCAAGTCTTCAAAACCTATGATGTTCACTTGAGATTCCTGCAAAACCAAAACTCTCATGCTCAAAGCATCTACAACCTTGTTAGTTTGACCTTTCTTATGTTTTATGGTGAATGCAAAACTCTGCAAAAATTCAATCCACTTTGCATTTTCTTATTTATCTTGTTCTGATTACTAATGAATTACAATGTATAGTTGTCAGTGAATAAGACAAATTCCTTAGGCATAAGGTAATGTCTCCACTTTTTCAAAGCTTGTAAAGTGCATAAAACTCCTGATCATATGTTGAATACTTTATTTTAGCATCACTTAGTTTCTCACTAAAGTATGCCACTGGTTTTCCTTTTGGCTCAAAACAACTCCTATTGCTAACCCACTAGCATCACACTCTACTTGAAAACATTTATTGAAATATAGTAGGGTTAGGATAGGTTCTTCATTTACCTTCTTCTTTAGCAAATTAAAGCTCTTATCGGTAGCCTCATCCAACAAAAAAATTTCTTATCACCTATTGTATCTATCATGTAACGCCTTGATTTTTGTAAGTTATCATGGTAATTACCTTTCATGATGTTGTAACTGCAGAAATGAAGATAAATATGTTAAGACACATCTTTTGATCTTAGAGGAATGTGTTGCTGATCTGGACCCTTGTTTGCTGTAACTTGATACTTGGGACAGAAGTTATTATTGCTTGTGTGATTGCTAATGAGACAACAGACTTGTCGTATGCTTGATGAACTCTATTCGCTGATTGACAACATGCCTTGAATCAATTCCATTGATCCAAGGTATGTTGTGGCCTTCTTATGATCGCTTTGTCGATTTACTTTTAAACCAGACTGAAGGTTGATATAAATGTTGCAGCACCTGATTTCAGGTATGAATATCTGGTATGTAGATGCCAATGAAAAAGGTTCGATTCTTGAACCACACACCGTTGTAACGCTAGACAACGTAAGACGATAAGGGCCTGGATGCAAGTGGCATAGGTATGTGGAACTTAGGATGAAATGTCTTGCTTAATGTTGAATATGACTATCAGGCGGAAAGACTTGATATGGAAACTAGTTAATTAAATATTAGGGGATTAAACCCTAACCTACCCCTAAGTTTTATGTTATACCCAAACTACTAGCCTATATGGATTTTAGATTTCATAAGGGAGAAAATAGATATAAATTCCATTAACCTATGAACTAGGTGAATGACCTAGATATGGACTATTAAAATCCTAAACTAATCCTAACCTAAGGAAGGGGACGCATAGACCCATGTGGATGGAAAGGATAAGGGGGGAAGGTAGGAAATTTAATGGGACAGTAAATGAAGTCCTTACATGTACAACGCCAAGTTTGGCGGGAACAAAGAAAAGTTGGAGGCGTCCAACTAGCTTAGAAACTAAATGGAATTTATATGCAAATTTGAAATTTGGAAACTCACCAACCCGAGTCGGCGGTGGCGTGAGGAATGAGGAAAGGCAGTGCATTCAATGCATTAATTATCTTGGTCTTAGCGACCAGCTCGCCTTGGAAAGAGGATAGAGGAAAAAGGAAAATTGTTTGTTGTTGTGTGCATTTGGATTTTAGTTGCTCTGCATTTTGTTTCTCCATGGTTCTGTCGAACCAGCTGTGTTTTGATTATTATCTCTGTTCTTTGGAAAAACAAAGGCTATTCTTGAGCCTGTGGAAGTTAGTGACTGGTTGGAAAGCCTGGCCGAGGACGTCGTGGAGAGAAACAACTCCAGTGGGCGTGGTTTTCTTCGAGCCACAAGAAAAATTAACAGGCATGTTAAGCCCTTCTCCTTAAACCGCTTGCTTTTGCTTAATAGTCTCATTAAAACAACCCTACTCTTATGATGGGGGTTTTGGTTATTTGATTTGGTTGTTACGTTGAGATGATTTCAAGTTGAGTCATTTTCTTTTTCTTTGTGACGTGGCTTGAGCATTCTTTGCATAATTATTGAGTGGAATACACTTTGTCCTTGTTGTGTGGTTCGTTTCGCAATGTTGGGTATTCGCTTAATTACCATTTTGGGTTGTCTTTGATAAATACATTAGCTAAATGAATATCACTTCTGAGTTCTGAGCATTCTTGTGAGAATGAAAAGATGAGATGATTTGTATGTCTGGTTGAAATGTCCTTAAAAGAATGAACACGACTTGGGTACTCTCGGGTGTTTGAAGAAAATGATTGTTCTTCTTATTGAAATCATTAATGAATTATATTTTCTCTTTCTTTGCTTCAAATCAAGGTAATGGGAAAGAGGATTTTATTGTGCATTTTGGATGTGGTTTGATCTTCTAGTCTCGAATGTCATCATGAAAACGAACAAGGCTTAGTGTTTACATGCAATGAATGAAATAAATGAATGAAACAAATGAGGCTTGTTGGTTTTGTAGATTGTGTTGACTATACCTTTTTGACTATTGCATTGCATCTATTACCCTATGCGGGTTTGCATTGATAAAGGCATTGTTATGCGAATATTGTATTTTTGAGTTCGGTGTGTGGAAACGTTTGGGAAAAATAAAGCTATGGTGATATGATCTTGCTCCCTTATATTCGATTATTGATTTTCGTTTATTTCTCTTTGGACTATTATCATTGATTGATATCACGTTTGGATTAAAAATTCTAGTACAGCTATGAGGAAAAGAAAGAGAGTGTGAATGGATAATTTGAATTAATGATCATTTTTCTCTCATACAGTTGGAAATCTATAATTGTTATGGAACGAATTTCGTACTGCTTGGGTTAAGCATTTGTATTTAATTGTTGTTTGCTTGTTCTCTTCAGCGTTTGATTGCTTGAAATCAGATGAGTTGTATGAAAGAAGGGACAATAATTCGGTTTAGATTTTAGTTAAGATCTATCTTTTGAATTCACAACTATTGTAAGAGAATGGAATTGATAGCATTTATGTTAGAACAACAGTTGCATAATTGTGTTTTTAGTTCTTACAGATGTTTGTAATCTGGAACTGTTGAAGGAAATTACTTCTTGTAATAATTATTTGGGAAAGAGGGCAGTAATCCTTTGTCTGATTGGGAGGGTTATTGGATGATTGAGTTGATATGTTGTTCATCCTTTTTGGTATTTAATTCTTGAATGATGTTCATATTAACGTTTCATAAAAGCAGGGTTCTTTTATTGAGACAGTTAATTAAAAGCACCTCATTTTAATGACAAGTGCTTAATATGCTCAGTTCAATGAACTGACCCGTGCAAGTAATTTTGCAGATGAAACTTGAGTATAAATGAAGACATGGTTGTTTTCCGATACTTCTTTGATTAACTGAAGATGGATTGTATTGATAGCTATTACTCCTCCACGAGGAAATGAGAAAGGAAGAAGTTACATTCTTCTATCTTTATGAGTTGTAATGTTGTTTGATATAAACAAAGTCCAGTCGTTTGGACTGGCAAATGTATAGATTGTAAATCTGATGGATGAATACAAGTAAAAGTGTGATATTTTCAATAACTGTATCAGTTTGATATTGTTGAATAAGTTTGAGAATATAACATTATTCCTTGACTTGGAATTATTCAAATGTTAATGGATGAATTTAAAAGGAAATAACATCTATTCTTTACCTGAATGCAACTTTTACGTTGAAATGTGCAATTAGTTCATACTTGGGTTAAGATGAATTTTGAATTGACATTAAAAAGATTTAGATAAACATGAAATCCTAATTGGAAGGTATTCGGGATTAGCTTGAAAGCTAAGGGATATCAAATAACTTAGGGGCAGCCAAACCTTGTATTCGGACTCCGTTAATAGCCTCGAATGTTTAAATTCAGAAAATAAAGATATGGGAAATCATATCTATTGTTAACAGACCTTAACTAAGTAAGGTTAAGGAGGATAAATGAATAAATTCATTTAGAATTAGACCTCGTTTAAATGACATCTAATAAGATGGAATTAAGATTTGTTTACAGTTGTGGAAAACTTGGTTAAGTTTAATAGGTTAAACTTATTAAGTTTATCGATAATGGACTGATTAGTCCAAAGATTAAGAAAGGAACCAAGAAGTGAATATGCAACCCTTCGGTATGAAGGAGGAGATGCGTATTAAGCTAGAAGACAGATTAAGTCTCTCTTAGCTACATACAACTGTAACAAGAACAAGGATAAAGGATCAGCATGGCTGCTGAAAGTTGATCTTAAATACTAAGATTATAACCAAATCACAATTGAGCTGGATGTGTACCCTCGATGAGAGGATTCCGTAGGACATTGACATACGCCAGCTACAATATGGTGTCTTCGTGAAGGCGGGGCCTTCATGACGACACAATGTTATAGCTGACATATTACAATGCCCTCCCAAATTAAATCATCAAGTTTACATAAGCTGGATACTAAGTTCTTGGTGGGATAGGAATGTGATCACGTATACGAGTGACTTTGGAGGACTAAAGGTAACTAGACACACGGAGTCGTCATCTAGGAACGACACCGTATGTCTGCATATCTTTAGTTACCATGAGTAACTTCCTATACTCGTTCATATTGCTAGTTGGGGTTAGAGTTTGACCTTAAATGGAAGGACTGGTAGAGACTAGGAAAGACCATTCTAGATAATAGACGAAGTGAGGTGAAGGACGTATTCCATTGGTTTGTATCACATCTAGGAATATGATCATGCAAAGCATGTGAAAATCTTTGGCCAAAGTATCGCAAGTGTTGGTTGCGTTGTCCTAATCACCTAGTTTAAGATGCAGGATGTCAGATGAATATCAGTAACAAGATATTCAGATAGGCTTCTTAAATGGATCACTTCGATAACCGGAAATGGTAAAAGAACCCTATATATTCATTATACTATGCATGAATTAACATGAAGGATCGGTAAGTCGCCGAGTCATGAAATGAGAGATCGCTGAAACTCCGAGCCATAAAGTGGGAGGTCGGTAGTTCTTCGAGTCATTTACAATAGCATATGGTATCTGTTATATGATTGAATGGCACTGAATGTGTGTTCCATATTGCAAATATGTGAACAGAGAACATTAGTTTTAAAAGGAAATTGTGTGATCAAGCGCATTAATTAGAATGAGAACAATTATTAAAACTTGAACGTGTGTTTGAATTATATAATTCATAACAGGGAACGTTGTATAAATTTTTTTTTTTTTCCTTGTTCTAGTATCTTAAAATGGGGATGTTACATCTTGGTATCAAAGTTGAAGGTTGCAGCTCTTGGACCTAATGAGTCCACAATTTAATAAGGTTTACATTTTCTTATTGAACAGAAAATGGTCAAAACAAGAGGAAATGCTGCGAACAACCCATTCTGGGTGGAGAAGCATTACTTCTCAAAAGTTGGATGAAATCCTTGCTGCCCCTACTAGACACGAGAGATTGTTTGTTGTTTTGGAATAGCGATCAATGGGCAATGAAGAGGAGGAAGAAGAAGCTGATATAAATGATCAACCACCTCCTGTGGACAACACCAATGGAGGGAATCCGGGTGTTGATAATAGTAATGTGAATGCTCCTAATCATCCTGAAAATAAAAGGGCAAGATTAGTAGCTGAACTTACAAATGACATAAAGAGAATAAGTCCTTCAAAGTTTAATGGAACAACCTTTGGGGACGGAGCTGAGAATTGGCTCAGTGAAATGGAGAAGTACTTTGCAATAAGAAACTTCTCAGGAGACCAAAGCGATATGGGAGCATATCGGCTTTCTCATGAAGCATCATCATGGTGGGACAACCGTAAGGTTGAGTTGAATATTGTCGAATCGGACATAACTTGGGATCAATTTAAGGGTTACTTTAGGAAGCGGTGGCTGCCTCAACTCTATTTTGATAGGAAAATGACCAATTTCAGAACTGGTCGCAAGGAAGGCCGACAATGTGACGAGAATCTTTTGGGAAGGGTTTACTAAACTCCTTAAGTATGTGCCGCAGTACCAAGCTGACGAGAAGTTCAGAATACGAAAGTTCATAATGGGACTAAATCCCATCATTGGTGGTGAAGTGGATGTCCATGGTCCAACCACCATGGAAGGAGTTGTCGAAAAGGCAATAAGACAGGAACAAATTGAGAGTAATTTCTGCTCATAGGGAAGAGATAAGGAAGAAGATTCCCAATTCTTCTTCATCTCTCACACCCAAAAGGGGGCCTTGGAAAAGGTTTGGTGTGAAAAACAAAATTGTTGTAGATAACAACAAGAAATCTGTAATGAACAAACCTGTAAATAGTGTGCGGAGCAGCTTCGCAAAAGTTAGTGGCAATGGACAAAAGTCCTATGGGAGCCAGAATGATAACTTCAAAGCTGGTAACAAATTTGAGCCTAGGAAAGGGCCAGTTGGAGGATGCTTCAACATGGAAAGGACCATTACACGAGTCATTGTCCTCTGAAAAAGGATGATCACGATCAGCAGCATAGGATACACACTGCAGGTGGCTAACAAACAAGCTGAAAAGCAAGTTACGCCTATAGAAGTTCCGGGTAAGTTATTCGGTACACCTGTAGTCATAATTTTTGATATTGGAGCCACTGAATGCTTTATTTCTACTAAACTTGCAATGAAATTAAAAAGAAAGGCTTGAACGAATGGATAAGACATGGACCAGGTGCATTATGGGAATAATGTTGTCCATACGATCAAATGTGCCTTTTTGGGGCAATTCTTGACTTGCCCGGTTTCTCCACCGAAGTTGACACATGTATGTCACTCCTTTAGGATCATATGATATCATTATTGGAGTTAACTAGTTGGCGAACATAAGGCAAAGGTTGATTGTTATGAAAAACAAATTTGTTGTTTTGATGACCTGCATAAAACAACAGTCATTCAAGGTGTAAAGCGTGAAGTTGCAGTTAGGAAACTAACAGCTATGCAACTAAAAAGGGCTAAAAATAGAGGCTACACCTTGTATGCAGTAAAAATGACAGAAAATGCTAAGGAGGATAATGATTTCATGGAAAGATATCCATTATTAAGGGATTTCAGTGATGTATTTCCGGAGGAATTACCAGGTCTTCCACCCAAACGAGAGTTTGACTTTGTAATAGAAATCAAGCCAGGAACTGAACCCATATCTAAGGCACCTTATAGAATGACCACCCTCGATTTGGTAGAGCTAAAGGCTCAATTACAAGAACTTTTGACTAAGGGGCTGATAAGACCGAGCGTCTCACCATGGGGAGCACCGGTAATTTTTGTAAAGAAAAAGGATGGCACATTGAGACTGTGCATTGATTATAGAATGTTGAACAAGGCAACTATTAAGAATCGATACCCACTTCCTAGGATTTATGATCTGTTCGACCGGATGCACGGAGCATCAGATCTATGCAAAAATAGATCTTCGATCAGGTATCATCAGTGAGAATAAAGGAAGAAGATATTCATAAAATAACTTTTAGAACAAGGTACGGGCATTATGAATTCATGGTGTTACCTTTTGGGTTGACAAATGCACCTACCACCTTCATGAATCTGATGAACAATATTTTTCAAGAATACCTAGACAAGTTTGTGCTTGTATTCTTAGACGACATTCTTATATACTCTAAAAATGTCGAAGAGCACCAAGAACATTTAAGGGTAGTGCTGGAAGTTTTAAGAAAGAGGAAGTTGTATGGTAAACTGTCTAAATGTTCCTTTTATGATGCAGAGGTGCATTATTTGGGACACGTTATAAGAAAGAACGGAATAGTTGTAGACCCTTCAAAGATCGCAGCTATAACCGAGTGGCCTGCGCCTAAGAACGTGCATGAAGTAAGAAGCTTCATGGGCTTGGCAGGATATTATAGAAAGTTCGTTAAGGATTTTTCAAAAATTGCTGCCCCAATCACTTCACTACAAAAGAAGGATAAGAAATTTGTTTGGACTGACAAATGTGAATCTGCCTTTAAAAATTTAAAGGAACAGTTAACTACAACACCTATTTTAACTGTACCAGATCCAAATGGAAATTTTATGGTTGTAACGGATGCATCGGGAGAAGGCCTTGGAGGTATTCTGTTACAGAATGACCATGTCATAGCTTATGAAAGCAGAAAGCTTAAGTTACATGAACAAAATTATGCTCCACATGACCTAAAACTCGCTGCCATTGTACATGCACTTCAAATGTGGAGGCATTACCTTTTAGGCAAACCTTTTGAGTTAAAAACTGACCATCTGGGGTTGAAGTATATTTTACTCAGCCAAATTTGAATGCAAGACAGCGAAGATGGTTAGAATTTTCTGTCTCAGTATGATTTTGATATAAGTTACATCAAAGGCAAGGAAAATAGAGTGGCAGATGCTCTGAGTCGAAGGAAGCACATCTCTGCTTTATAACGTTAAGAACTCAGTTTAAGGATGAGGTGAAAGATGCCTTGGAATAAGATCCTTATTTCCAGCAAGTTAAAACAGCACTTGCTACAAATCCAAAGGATGTGAGGTATAAAGGATTTCGCTTTGATAGCGAAGGAATTCTGAGGTTCAAAAGCGGTCTATATACCCTTGGCAAATGATTTAAGAAGGAAATTGTTAATCCCAGAATTTCATAATTCACCTTTTTGGACACCACTGGCATTACAAAATGCTGCTTGATCTTAAGAAGCAATACTTCTGGAAGGGAATGAAAAAGGATGTGGTGGAATTTGTAACACACTGCTTGGAATGTCAACATGTTAAGGTGGAACATATGCATCCCGCTGGATTATTGTATCCCCACAACATTCCACAGTACAAATGGCAAGTGATAACGATGGATTTCGTTCAAGGATTGCCTATGTCAAGGAATAAGCATGATATCATCCTAGTTGTCGTCGACAAATTAACCAAAGTGGCACACTTCATTGTTGGTAATTTGAAAGATGATGCACCAATGTTAGCAAGAAGATTTGTACATGAAATTTTCAGATTGCATGGAATACCCGAATTGATCATATCGGACAGAGATCCGAGGATGACATCAAGGTTTTGGAAAACGCTTAATGTGGCCTTGGGAACTAAATTAAACTTCAGCTCTGCATATCATCCGGAGACGGATGGACAGACCGAGAGAGTCAATCAAGTTTTAGAGGACATGTTAAGAATGTATTGCATGGACCAGCAGTATAAATGGGAGGAATACCTTCCACTGGTTGAATTTTCCTACAATAATACATACCACGCCTCTTTAAAAATGGTGCCCTTTGAAGCATTGTATGGAAGAAAATGTAGAACCCCTGTTAGCTGGGACAGCGTAGAGGACAGAGAGGTAATTGGGCCAGAAATCCTTACGGAAATGGAACAACAAATCAAAATGATTCGGGAACATCTAAAGGAGGCTGCCAATAGGAAAAAGAGTTATGCAGACTTAAAGCGGGTTGATAGGAATTATAAACTTGGTGAGAAGGTCTTTCTTCGGGTTAAGCCGAAAAAGAGCTCAATAACTTTTGGCAAGGCTGCCAAGTTGTCACCACGTTATGTGGGACCTTTTGAAATTGTTGAAATAATCAACCTTGTAGCTTATTGTCTAGCATTACCTCTACTTTATCACAAATGCATGATGTTTTTCATACTTCTTTACTTAAAAAATACGTATGTGATTTATCACATGTGTTGAATTGGAATTCCTTGCAGTCCAAGACCCGGGAATAATCGTGATTAAGCCCATTCGAGTCTTTGAGAACTCACCGGTTGTACTAAATAAATCGTGAGGTGAATCAATGTAAGGTCCAAGTGGGACCGAGTTTAGCGAAGAAATTGACTTGGGAAAATCTCGAAGAAATGAGATCTACTTTTCCATACTTGTTTGATCGAAATTGAAATTCAAAAAACTGATAATTCTACCAAATTTAGACAATTATTGGTCTATTTTACAGTTATCTTAAAACATTGTTTTAAAGAGTGAATCTGTTTTTGGTATGAACTTATGAATGGAAGGACAATAACTGAATTTTGTCCTAGAAACTCCTTGAATTGGTTAATTTGATCATCGGGATGATGATTCTTTAAGAAGGGAGGAATGTAACGCCTTGATTTTTTTAAGTTATCATGGTAATTACCTTTCATGATGTTGTAACTACAAAAATGAAGATAAATATGTTAAGACACATCTTTTGATCTTAGAGGAATGTGTTGTTGATTTGGACCCTTGTTTGTTGTAACTTGATACTTGGGACAAAAGTTATTATTGCTTGTGTGATTGCTAATGAGACAACAAACTTGTCGTATGCTTGAAAACTCTATTTGCTTTGATTGATGACACGCCTTGAATCAATTCCATTGATCCAAGGTATGCTATGGCCTTCTTATGATCGCTTTGTCGATTTACTTTTAAACCAGACTGAAGGTTGATATAAATGTTGCAGTACCTGATTTCAGGTATGAATATTTGGTACGTAGATGCCAATGAAAAAGGTTTGATTCTTGAACCACACACCGTTGTAACGCTAGACAATGTAAGACGATAAGGGCCTGGATGCAAGTGGCATAGGTATGTGGAACTTAGGACGAAATGTCCTGCTTAATGTTGAATATGACTGTCAGGCGGAAAGACTTGATATGGAAACTAGTTAATTAAATATTAGGGGATTAAACCCTAACCTACCCCTAAGTTTTATCTTATACCCAAACTACTATCCTATATGGATTTTCGATTTCATAAGGGAGAAAATAGATATAAATTCCATTAACCTATGAACTAGGCGAATGACCTAGATATGGACTATTAAAATCGTAAGCTAATCCTAACCTAAGGAAGGGAACACATAGACCCTTGTGGATGGAAAGGATAAGGGGGGAAGGTAGGAAACTTAATGGGACAGTAAATGAAGTCCTTACATGTACAACGCCAAGTTTGGCGGGAACAAAGAAAAGTTGGAGGCGTCCAACTAGCTTAGAAACTAAATGGAATTTATATGCAAATTTGAAATTTGGAAACTCACCAACCCGAGTCGGCGGTGGCATGAGGAATGAGGAAAGGCAGAGCATTCAATGCATTAATTATCTTGGTCTTAGTGACCAGTTTGCCTTGGAAAGAGGATAGAGGAAAAAGGAAAATTGTTTGTTCTTTGTGTGCATTTGGATTTTAGTTGCTCTGCATTTTGTTTCTCCATGGTTCTGTCGAACCAGCTATGTTTTGATTATTATCTCTGTTCTTTGGAAAAACAAAGGCTATTCTTGAGCTTGTGGAAGTTAGTATTTGGTTGGAAAGCTTTGGCCGAGGACGTCGTGGAGAGAAACAACTCCAAAGGGTTTTCTTCTTGAGCCACAAGAAAAATTAACAAGCATGTTAAGCCCTTCTCCTTAAACCGCTTTTGGGTTGTCTTTGATAAATACATTAGCTAAATGAATATCACTTCTCGAGTTCTAAGCATTCTTGTGAAAATGAAAAGATGAGATGATTTTTATGTCTGTTTGAACTATCCTTAAAAGAATGAACACGACTTGGGTATTCTCCAGTGTTTGAAGAAAATGATTGTTCTTCTTATTGAAATCATTAATGAATTATGTTTTCTCTTTCTTTGCTTGAAATCTGAAGGTAATGGGAAAGAGGATTTTATTGTGCATTTTGGATGCGGTTTGATCTTCTAGTCTCAATCTGTCATCATGAAAATGAACAAGGCTTAGTGTTTGTGCAAATGAAATGAATGGCTTGAGTGTTGGGAACAAATGAGATCTTTACCCTATGATTTGCATTGATAAAGGCATTGTTATGGATTTTTTTACGAGTTCGGTGTGTGGAAATGTTGCTTGCACATCTATTACCCTATGCGGGTTTGCATTCCCTAAGACGATGATTATTGTAGGCATTGTTATGAATATTGTATTTTCTTTTGACGAGTTCGGAGTTCTGTGTGGAAATGTTTGGGAAAAACAAAGCTATGGTGATATGATCTTGCTCCCTTATATTCGATTATTGATTTTCATTTATTTCTCTTTGGACTATTATCATTGATTGATATCATGTTTGGATTAAAACTTCTAAAATACATATGAGGAAAAGAAAGAGTGTGAATGGATAATTTGAATTAATGATCATTTTCTCTCATACGATTGAAATCTATAATTGTTATGGAGCAATTTCGTCTTGATTGGGTTAAGCATTTGTATTTAATTGTTGTTTGCTTGTTCTCTTGACATTTGATTGCTTGAAATCGAGATGAGTTGTATGAAAAGAAGGGACAATAATTCGGTTTAGATTTTAGTTAAGATCTATCTTTTGAATTCACAACTATTGTAAGAGAATGGAATTGATAGCATTTATGTTAGAACAGCAATTGCATAATTGTGTTTTTAGTTCTTACAGATGTTTGTAATCTGGAACTGTTGAAGGAAATTACTTCTTGTAATAATTATTTGGGAAAGAGGCGAGTAATCCTTTGTCTGATTGGGAGGGTTATTGGATGATTGAGTTGATATGCTGTTCATCCTTTTTGGTATTTAATTCTTGAATGATGTTCATATTAACGTTTCATAAAAGCAGGGTTCTTTTATTGAGACAGTTAATTAAAAGCACCTCATTTTAATGACAAGTGCTTAATATGCTCAGTTTAATAAACTGACCCGTGCAAGTAATTTTGCAGATGAAACTTGAGTATAAATGAAGACATGGTTGTTTTCCGATACTTCTTTGATTAACTGAAGATGGATTGTATTGATAGCTATTACTCCTCCACGAGGAAATGAGAAAGGAAGAAGTTACATTCTTCTATCTTTATGAGTTGTAATGTTGTTTGATATAAACAAAGTCCAGTCGTTTGGACTGGCAAATGTATAGATTGTAAATCTGATGGATGAATACAAGTAAAAGTGTGATATTTTCAATAACTATATCAGTTTGATATTGTTGAATAAGTTTGAGAATATAACATTATTCCTTGACTTGGAATTATTCAAATGTTAATGGATGAATTTAAAAGGAAATAACATCTATTCTTTACCTGAATGCAACTTTTACGTTGAAATGTGCAATTAGTTCATACTTGGGTTAAGATGAATTTTGAATTGACATTAAAAAGATTTAGATAAACATGAAATCCTAATTGGAAGGTATTCAGGATTAGCTTGAAAGCTAAGGGATATCAAATAACTTAGGGGCAGCCGAACCTTGTATTCGGACTTTGTTAATAGCCTCGAATGTTTAAATTCAGAAAATAAAGATATGGGAAATCATATCTATTGTTAACAGACCTTAACTAAGTAAGGTTAAGGAGGATAAATGAATAAATTCATTTAGAATTAGACCTCGTTTAAATGACGTCTAATAAGATGGAATTCTGAATTTGTTTACAGTTGTGGAAAACTTGGTTAAGTTTAATAGGTTAAACTTATTAAGTTTATCGATAATGGACTGATTAGTCCAAAGATTAAGAAAGGAACCAAGAAGTGAATATGCAACCCTTCGGTATGAAGGAGGAGATGCGTATTAAGCTAGAAGATGGATTAAGTCTCTCTTAGCTACATACAACTGTAACAAGAACAAGGATAAAGGATCAGCATGGCTGCTTGAAAGTTGATCTTAAATACTAAGATTATAACCAAATCACAATTGAGTTGGATGTGTACCCTCGATGAGAGGATTCCGTAGGACATTGACATACGCCAGCTACAATATGGTGTCTTCGTGAAGGCGGGGCCTTCATGACGACACAATGTTATAGCTGACATATTACAATGCCCTCCCGAATTAAATCATCAAGTTTACATAAGCTGGATACTAAGTTCTTGGCTGGGGATAGGAATGTGATCACGTATACGGAGTGACTCCGGAGGACTAAAGGTAACTAGACACACGAGTCGTCTAGGAACGACACCGTATGTCTGTGTATCTTTAGTTACCATGAGTAACTTCCTATACTCGTTCATATTGCTAGTTGGGGTTAGAGTTTGACCTTAAATGGAAGGACTGGTAGAGACCAGGAAAGACCATTCTAGATAACAGACGAAGTGAGGTGAAGGACGTATTCCATTGGTGTGTATCACATCTAGGAATATGATCATGCAAAGCATGTGAAAATCTTTGGCCAAAGTATCGCAAGTGCTGGTTGCGTTGTCCTAATCACCTAGTTTAAGATGCAGGATGTCAGATGAATATCAGTAACAGATATTCAGATAGGCTTCTTAAATGGATCACTTCGATAACCGGAAATGGTAAAATAACCCTGTATATTCATTATACTATGCATGAATTAACATGAAGGATCGGTAAGTCGCCGAGTCATGAAATGAGAGATCGCTGAAACTACGAACCATAGAGTGGGAGGTCGGTAGTTCTTGAGTCATTTACTGAGCAGCATATGGTATACATTATATGATTGAATGACACTTTGAATGTGTGTTTCATATTGCAAATATGTTAATAGAGAACATTAGTTTTAAAAGGAAATTGTGTGATCAAACTGCATTAATTGAATGAGAGAACAATTATTAAAACTTGAACGTGTGTTTGAATTATATAATTCATAATAGGGAATGTTGTATAAATTTTTTTTTCCCTTGTTCTAATATCTTAAAATAGGGATGTTCCATATCATGGGTACAACAATTCCACTGAAGTTTCTTATAAATTTTCTATAGAAACTAGCCAAAACATGGAATATTCTTAATATGCACTCCTATTAGGCCAATAAATGCACTCCCAGTATAGGGCCAATAAAGTTCTATGGCTTTGATTTTCTCCTTGTCCATCTTCAAACCTTCCTTTGAAATGACAAAACCCAAGTATATCAACTCTGTTTTTAGAAAACTGCACTTTTTCACATTGATTAGCAATTTCTCTTCATGCAACTTATCTAATACCATTCTCAAGTGTTTTATATGATCCTCCTTTGTTTGACTGAACACCAAAATGTCATCTAAATACACTATAACAAACTTACCTGTGAAACTTTTGAGCACTTCATTCATTAGTCTCATGAAAGTGCTAGGAGCATTGGTTAAGCCAAATGGCATGACTAACCATTCATACAAACCATCATTAGTCTTGAAGGTTGTTTTCCACTCATCCCCTTCTCTGATTCTAATATGATGGTATCCACTTTTCAAGTCTATTTTAGAGAAATATGCAGCTCCACTCAAACAATCAAGCAAATCATCCATTCTAGGTAATGGGAACCTATACCTGATAGTTATCTTGTTGATAGCTCTAGAGTCTATACACATCCTCCAAGTTCCATCCTTTTTAGGACTTAACATAGTAGGAACAACACATGGGATTAAACTTTCTCTTACCAGCCCTTTGTCCAACAATTCTTGCACTTGTTTTTTGATTTCTTCATTCTCTCTTGGAGTCATTCTATAAGCAACCTGTTTTTGGTAAATTTGCTCCTGGAATCAAATAAATGTGATGGCTGATGCTCCTCAATGGTGGTAGATCATTAGGAAATAATCTAAAATAATGTCAATATATTCATTCAATATGTCTTGTATCACTAAATAAAAATCGGTCAACTTGGTGTTGGTGATTACACTTTTAGGCTTACCAATCACAACAAATTTTACCTCTTGTTTCTTCATTTTATGCAAGAACTCATTACCTCACATCAACATCAATTTAGAACTTTGTCTAGCTTCTTCATGATCATCCTTCAATGGTGTAAGGGTATGCTCAACCCCATCCTTCATGAATGTGTATGTATTCTTTCTTCCATCATGTATAGCCTTGTTGTCAAATTGTCAAGGTCATCCAAGCAAGATGTGTCATACATCCATGGGCATAACATCACAAACAACCTGGTCTTTGTATGAACCAATCTGAAACTCCACCTTGCATTTCTCATTCACCAATAATTGATGCCCCTTTTGCAACCAAGAAACCTTATAGGGTGTTGGATGTGCTTCTTTCTTCAAGCCTAGCTTCTCCACCATCTCATTTGACACAAGATTGTCAGTAATTTCACTATCTATTACAACCTTACAACATTTTCCCTTACTCTTGCATCTAGTTCTAAACAAAGTCTTCCTTTGTGGTGGTTCTACAACTTCCTTATTAGGCTTTAACAAAATTCTTTTCATTAAAAGTGACTCACCATCATCTAGAATTCCTACTTTCTTTACTACTGCAGGTTATTGAACTTCTTCTTCACCTTGAGATACATGTGAACCCCTCTCATGGCTGGTTGAAGGGTTCTCTAGACACTCATAAGATCTGTGGCCTGCATACTTGTTGCATTTGAAACATTTTCCCAAGAATCACGCCTCTTCCTCTTTGATAACCTTGGTATGGTGTCCTTCCTCTGAATGAGAAACATCCTATTGGTTAGAAATATCCTCTGATACTTTAAGAACTTTTGCCTTCTTCATGGCTGGTCTACAATTTTATTCTTCCACTTGATTGCCCAAATCTACCTCTGAATACTCTACCCCTTCCTCTTGAAAATGATCCTCTCTTTAGAAATTATCTCCTCAACTTTGAGTACTAGTTGATAAGATTCATCAACTATTTTTGGAGATAAAATATTGATTTCATCCCAGATTGCGAATTTCAATCCATTAAGATATATATCCACTTTCTCCAAATCATCTTCTACTTGACCTACTCTTATGGTCAATTTATAGAATTCTTCTGTATAATATTTTACAGACATATCTTTTTGTTTTAGGTTCTGGAGTGACCTAAACAAATTTGTCTGGTATTCTTTGGGTATAAATTTTTCCTTCAATTTTGCCACCATCCTATCCTAGTCTTTGATCTTACCCTTGTTCTTATTGATCCCTTCTTTCTACACTCCATCCCACCATAGGGAAGTTCATCAACAACGTCTATTATGTTTTCTTCATCCTCTTATTTTTTGGTGATGCCTCAATCTAGAAAAACTTATTTTATATGTAAATTTATGGTGAATGTCTAAAAACACTCTTCACACTTCTTTGATCCTTTCTTTTGGATGATGATGCTACGTGGTTGATCAAGCTACACACATTCTATTTGAATAGACACATACTTATAAATAAATCTTATACATCATTTGCATATGCTTGAAATTACAAAATAGACCTATACAATATGTTCACACCTAGCACACTTATTTCATACTACACACACCTGGTCTAATGGTTATCTAGGATCAAAATAGCAGAACTTGGCCATTAGGCCTATAATCACACCTAGGGAAGGCTAGAGGTTTGTAGCCCTACTTTTCTTCCTTTCTTGAGACAAATTCTCCATACCTCCGATAGGAAAAACCCAAGAACATATCCCGACCCCCATTATGGAGTTACAAAACATATGTGGAATGCGGGTGGGATTGTTTTGTACGGAATGCCACTTTTAGGGTTGTTATAGACCTAATTAGGCCTCCTAGAAGGCTATAAATGGGGTTCGAGGAGGTTTCGAGGGGAATTTAGACATATGACTCATGCGAGGATTGTAATTTAACATTTATCAACTATACAAAAATTCTTGGCCCTTTACCCATTCTAAAACATCATGAAACTACTCTTATGTGATGAAAAACTTGCAAATTACATGCCTATAATGCATGGGTCTCATGAATAAAACCCTTACTAGTGGAATTTGGTTCTGCACTCCTAGATAGTGTTAGATGACATCGATATCATGAATAATCCAAATTTTGAGATTTTTTTCACTATATGTGTTCTTTAGATCAAGGAAGCCCTAGTTTGAGGACGGTGAGTGCAAATCGAGTCCACAGAGCTTCTCCCAGGTGAGTCAAGACCTCAAATAAACTATTTTTGTCTTAGAATGATGCCCTCTAGGTGTTCCATAGGTCACATTTGATGTATCGAGCTCGTGGATGTGGTTGTAACTTCCTTCCTCCCTATATGTACAATATTCCCGCTAAAATACATGGGAAATAATGAACAAAACACGAGTAACATGTATAAAATATCTTCAAACCTTAAAAATACTTTTATTCATGTTCATTCATGCCTGATACAACCATTCTTCTCGGAATTTACATACCTAAGGCCAAATTCTAACTTTGGCATATCAAAACAATCTAGTCCTAACTTCACTCAACCACTCCTCAAGATAGCTAAACAACTCTTGACTTAGAAAACAAGTCTAACTCCTACTCTCATTTAGATGACTTAGAGATATTTTTTTAGGAAAAGATCTTCAAGTCTCACACTCATATTCACATTTGGCCTTCTTCATACACATAGGCCTTATTTAGAGGCTACACACAAATTTTGCCATATTTGAACTACTGACATTTGGAGGGAAATGACACAACCACTTCTAATCAACCTACCTTTAACTCAAAACATGAAAATACTGAAGACAACTAATTAATGCTCTGCATCAATTTATGTCCTTGATTATATCTTTTATCATAGTTAAAACATAACTTGATTGTCGTATTTTCTTTAATTTATTGACACATTAAACTAGTATTATCTATAAGTGATGACAAATAGGTGTTGTTACCTATGATGTCGATAAATTTATGTCAATTGGTGTTATCGATTGATCTTTCCTATACTCTTTGTGTGAAAACCATAGAATCCATTATAGGACTTGGAGTAAACAAGTGAACATCAAGTTGGATATGATCTTGGAGCCCACCCTAAAAATTCATTTAGGTTATCCGACATGAAATTCCATTCACAAGGACAAGTTCTAGAATCATTGGATATAATCCTTTATAGATCATGCTTGACATAGTTTTAATAACTAGATAAAGTAATTCTTTGTCAAAATATTGTGATAGTGCAACTATAAATCATCGATAAAAAGCGACAAATTAACACACAAACCATTTTTCTTAATTTGAGCACAAGGTCATCAATACCAAATGAATTTCTCAAGTTCTAAATATAAATATTCCATTACAACCATATGACTAGATGGGACCTAATGTACATCGAAATCTTATCCGTTGGGTTTATCTTGGTGATTGGATCCTTCCCATAAAACTTATGAACTTCCACTCTTGACATAATGTTATGTAGCCCTAAATGGATACCATCCAAATGCAATGATTATGTTGTATCCTAATTTTCATCAAGTTATCCAGAAGGTCTAAATTTTTTAAGTTGTGTATTAGTGAATGGCGGCTGAACTAGTAGATTTAATTATAAATTCAAAAATGGATCATGTCTATGTCCTGGGCTCCTCTAATTGGTGATTGATGTTGTTCATATTAGCCTATAGGTTATCCATGTTATCTTGAAGTTGGATCACTTTACGATTTTTCAAATAAAACTTTGGAATATAAGATCTAATTATTCTCAATTATGACTTTGTATCCTCTTTGTTGGGAGTTTTTCAAGGAGTTTTGTAACCCTCACCTCTTTCCTTAGTGTGTGACCCTATAATACAAAGGTTTGATAGTGTAAATCTTGATTTTTATTGTTGATCAAAATTTGACTAAATTTGACCAAATTTAGGATATAAGATGACCTTGAATTCAAATATTTATGGAATATATCCCATCTGCATATACACAAGGTTTTCAAAACTATAAAGAAAGAGGAAATTTTCCTCAAAGTACAACTTGTAGAGCCATGATATGAAAAACCAAAAACTTACGATAACTTATGTAAAATGGATCAATAAACCTTGAAATTTGTATACTACCTTCCTTGAATAACTATATTTAATATTTTAGAAATTTATAAATATATTTGCAATAGTTTCAAGAAATTCATAATTCTTCAAAATCTTCATTTTGACCACTCTTTTCTCAAATAGAAGCTTTGAAATCACTTGTAATGTAGTTACTTCAATATGAATTGAAAAAAGTATAATTTAAAAATCACAAAAAAAAATTTAAAATTGTTTATTTGATTATTTGTGAAAATTGTGATTTCAAATTTTAAATTTTGACTAAATTCTTGATTAAATAAATTGATCAAAGAGGTTTATTCCACAATTACATTTTAATAACATTATGAATTGTAGTTAAAATAACAAAAATAAATATGAGAAACCAATAATTTTACATAGATATCGGTGTTATCACCAAATCACCGCACCCCCACGAATGGCACGAGTGTGAATGGGTAACATGGGCTCACCTCTAGAGTCATGGGACTGCGTACTTGAGGTGAAAAAGGCCGACTTCCTCTTCCTAAACTAAGCACTACACTACTTCTAATGTAAGGGAAGTAGCTAACTAGACCTATACTAACATTTCCAGGGGATTAGGGAGAGAGATTGCATGAAATAAAACCTACACTAGAAGTGGCGATGCACCAAGAAAGGGATTTCCTATACAATTTTTTGGTCTTCCAATGAAAAAGGATGAACATAGGAAGGTTGAATATGCATCACAAAACCAGTTACATTACATATGATACTTCACTCCCAAGATAAGCACAACAACTTCCAAAACCTGCAATGGACACCAAAGGTTGCATAATATACCTGCAGACATGAGAGAGGTAAAAGAGTAGCAAAAATGATGCAAGGACAAATAATTAGTCACAAAACATAGTTTTATTACTCTAAGAACATGCACAATGCATCATTACAACAGGAAGAGGTAGAAGTTGCCATTACAAATTTGGAAGGAAGGCTTGAAAGCCTCTAAATTCACAACAACTTAGCTTGTGAAGAGAGGGAAGCTTGGAAAAATTGTCTAACTCCTTAATTTTGCATTCCCTTTTACATTTTATATCAACTCTGAAGTGTGCGAGAGAAAGAAGGAGAAATCCTAAATTCTAGAAAAAATTATTGCGAAACAGTCTCCTTGATAATTTCCCATGATGCTTTCATCACTTAATTGCTCTCAAAGTAAAACTTCCTTTCTCCTTTCATCATGCTTTATAAAAAATGTCCCATTTAGTTAAAAATAATATTTTATAATTTTTGAAGGTACCTCGGCCTTTTGGTGGAACCTATGAGTTTAATTTTGTAAAGGAGATCTTGGTTTGTAAGAGTGAATGGCTCGCCAGCCAGCTCACAAAGTTGGTTGGCGAGCTCCCCATTCTTCTCTATGAGATCCTCACTTTGTGCACCCTTAGCTCTACCGGCCACCGCTTTTTCATTGAGAGATTCACTTTTTTTGGTTCGGACACCTCGAACATACTTTGACAAGTCATTCCACATTTCTACTAACAACCTCGATGTTATGTTTGTTGGCGAGTCTACATTGGTGGGTTCTTCATTTCTGACGCCCTCCATTATACGTTGGTCAGCTCCAAAAGGGGGCTCACTGAGCTGGAAAACATCCCAGTGCCAATGTCAACATCCACCGACCCTCCTTGAAATCCCCAGGCCTCGAGCTCTTCGTAACTTGCCACATTTTCATTGAATGGTGCCTTTGTTTGCGGCGAGCCCCCGTATCATATTTGCATTCGTTAGACACCACATCACTTCTACTGCACATTCATTCCTACTAGCTCAGAGTGGATGTGCCCCGCCATTTCAAATTTTAACTCACCTAATGACACAAGGACAACTCACCAAACATCTTGGGAGTTACCTCGATACTATCCCACGTTGACTAGGTCCTTATTGGACTTTGGAGTCTGATTAACGTGCAACTCGACTCGGTGATCCAGAAATCACCCATCCCTGAACTCCGAAAATCACTGAACCCGAAATTTGAAAACATGTTGCCAACTTCAGACATTTTCACTTCGGGTTTTCGGAATTCTTCCAACTCAGCGACACCCAAAACTTCCAAAGAAATATCCCCAAAAGTTCAAACTAGAGCTTCTTCTGAAAATCCAACCTCGAAGACTACCACCGCCTTGCATCAATCTCTGCAGTTCATGCCCGAATCAGTTTGCAACACGATATCATCCATCCATCATCAGGATGCCAAGCTTCAATGTTTGATCTCCCGAATCCATGCCTCAACGAACATCGTTCTGCTTGCGAGCTCTTTCAACCACAGAGTTTGAGCCTTTCATGTTATGCCTCCGCCGACCGAGCTAGTATTTAGTGTCAACCCTGGCTTTTCCGTTCAATATGACACCCATCAACTTGGAAAAACCAAACGGCTCACTATAACACAACGAATCCCTTTCAGAATCGGTGAGATCCCTTACGCTGGTTCGCTTTCCAACAGCAACGGTCAAGCTCCATTTCCAAGGATTGCATTCACCTCATTGTGTCGGCTCTATCATGAACCTCTAAGTAAAATTCTGAGTTGCCTATATATGTTCCGAACACCTCAACCGATGTCACTTCCTCCAGAAACATCCTATGCCATATTGTCGTGCTAACCTCTATCAAAACTCGTTGAGCATTAATACTCTGATGACTCACCTGAGCCACTTTCTAGACAAACTAACACCCTCCATGAGCCATCTCTCAACCTTGACACCCCTTTGGCTTAATCCTCTCCAAACTCGAGGTTCACCTCCGAATTGTGACATTACCCGATCGGTCTCCTAATGAGCTATCCAAAGCTACTAAACCACTTTGAGATTTGCGAGCCTTGTCGTGCAAGTGTTCGAGCTCCACATCCTTGAACCCCCTGTGTACATCACCCAGGCTATAATCAACTCAGCAAGAGCCAAACGGTTCATCCAAATGTTGTGGCTCCCCCTTGATACACTTTCTTCCTATGTCGAGTCTATCACTCTGAGTAACTCACACACATTTTCCATGCCTTCGCACTCAGCCCATCTAAGGCTTTTCCGACTGCGTTCATCTCTGCAACATCACTCTGTGCCTCAGATCACCACAAGCTCTTCGTGCTTACCCCTGGTATCGAGCTCGGACCTTATGTGTCCATCGCGGCTCAGTATGCATCGTGCAAACCCCGCTTACTGTGCCGAGCTCAATCTTTTGATGAATTGACCATTCATCGAGCTCTTACTCGAGATATGATCTCATAATTCAACTGATGTGCTTCCTAACTTCTTGCCCATAATTTCCTTCATCTCGTCCCACGAGCCATAAACAACTCAACCTTGTCAAAGTGGACTGACAACAACAACTCGCTTCTTAGCTCACCGAGCAGTTCAGCAAGTTGTTTAAGCTCAAAGCCCAGTTGACCTTCTAAACTGACTTTTATCTTGATTTTGACTTCCCTGGGCCATTTACTTGAAACCAGAAGATAATGGGAATACATTCAAACATGATTCATCAAATTTGGTCATTTTTTACTCATGTTGGCTAGAAGTGGGCCCGACAAGGCAACTTTTCTTACTTTGAGTAAACCATGAGCCTTCAAAACCTGAAAAAGAAAAGAATAGTCCATGGTGATCTTGAAACATCCCGAACACCGTAAATGCTCCCAAAGCTCAAAAGTTTTCATGAAATGCTCAAGAATTATATATGGAGGACTCTTCTAGTCCTAAGGTGCAATTCACCTTCGTTGTCCATTTTTTCCAAGGGTAAAAATGGATAATATTTTTGCGACTTGTCGGGAATGTTTGCACTATGAAGCACAATACCAATAGCCTTCAACATCCATTGGGCATGAAGTCATTGTTGGCATCTTGAAACTAATATGATCATAAGTGATGGATCCCAAAATTCCCTCGAGCACCGCTGATCCTAAACCTTCCTATAATGCTAGGTATGAAGTGCACTAAACTCCGATAATCACTTGGCATGCATATCACACTTTGCAGAATTCATTTTGAGTAAAACACTTGTTGGTTTTGGACATCATGTGACTATATTAAAACTTGAATATTTACTTCCTCTTTTGAACACTTCACTTCGACACATTTTGCAAGAGAAAAGATGAAACACAACGCACAAAAAATGAAAAACATACATGTTTCAAATGAAACATGCATAGTGTGTCAGACACTTATTCTATTGAAAACAACTACTCCTACACTACCATAACCAGAGGTACAAGTGTGCTAAATGAACCCCACAATTGGTTGTGCAAAATAGCTTCCCTTCCTCACAATGGAAAGCCATGCAGATGATTTGACAAAGAACATGGTCTGAGTGAGAGTGAAAAAATGAAACAAGCCCAATTCTCCACTTGGTTCACCAAGGCATCAACTAGAAAGAGAAAGAATGCCTCTTTTAGTTGCTTTGCATTTGTTTTGTAGAGCATTGCAACTAATCCTTGGGGCTTTGAAACTCATCCTCACATTCTGAAATGAATGTGATTGTTTTTTGTTCCTCTTTTCACTCCAAAGAAGCTAAATATCTTATGGGACATGGTCTAATCCTTTGAATGTTCCCGCTACTCCGAGCTTCAAATTTAACAAGGAAGTGCACTGTAGACATTCCTGGATGAATGGTTGTTAAAGAGATGTCCACTTTGTTTCCTTTTCATTCTTTGAAAAAGAGAAGTTACTCCATAACATTCACCTCCTCCTTCTGATTCATGAACAAGGAGCCTCTAATGAAGTTACTTTGGAAAATTGCTACAAGTGCAGGAGTTTGTTGCTCATGTTTGGATTTTCTTTTCTCTAATTGAAGACAAAATTGACCTTCATTTTCAACCTCCTTATCAAACATGAAACTTGCAAGGTAAAACTCTTCCATCTATTTCTCTAGAGGTCCATTAGGGGTAGCAATATTTCGTTATCTTTTTCCACCATTACTAGTTCATCTACCAAATTAGGTTCCACAATTAAGAGCAAGAAACTCTCAATGATATCATCTTCATTCAAAGCTTCTGAATCTAACTTAACTTCTCTGTGTATCTTCCTCTTTCTCTTCGGTCAATGAGTTATATTGAAGATTCAATTCCTCCAATTTTGGCTCAAGAAGATGGTTATAAGAAACAAGTTGCTCTCCTATATTTTCCTCCAAAGAAACATGCCTTTTGTGTTGGAAAAGAGGTGATGAAATCAAAAAATTGTCAAGTTACATAGGCTCTTGTCCATCAAAATACTCCTCCAAATCTGAAAAATAGTCAACCTCTCCATTGTTTGGTTGTGATGAGAGTCCAACTTCCATCATGGTGTTTTCTAGATTGGCATTTTGCTCACCCTAGTCTTCTTCATCTTCAAACATGAAATTAGAAATATTAAATTCATCTTCAAAATCATATTTTTTAACAAATGAAT
Organism: Taxus wallichiana var. yunnanensis; assembly: GCA_018340775.1. NCBI lineage: Eukaryota > Viridiplantae > Streptophyta > Pinopsida > Cupressales > Taxaceae > Taxus > Taxus wallichiana. The sequence goes on along the minus strand of CM031234.1, from coordinate 319,206,233 downwards.
AGGGAGAAGAATTTGGAGACGTCTTGAATGATCTCTGCTCTAAATTCAAAGTCGATGATTCGCATTGGTTTCCTCCACAACATGAAGCTCTTTATGGCTGATTTCAACATCTAATGGAACTCTTTCCAAACTACTATAATGTTCTAGAAATGTTGCAAGCTCTTGACACGCATGGCATGCTTAGGATCACTACACTTGATTGAAATATCTTGCCTTTCTTCTAGTGGAGAGCTTTTCTTCCTTTACATTCACATTTATATCCTCTTGTGGATTTGAAGACATTCTTCTTTCCCTTCCACAATGGAGTTTGTAACTTGTGGTGAATCAACATCCTCTGTGTAGTTATGGAACCATTATGAATGTTGATGTTAAGTCTTGCATGCCCACTCTTTCAAATTCTTTGCAATCTTTTTCCTTACTAGGCTCTCTTAATCATATCTTCCTCTTCTTTGCTAATATCATATATTTTTTCCTCCCAAAAATGGATTCTGGGATGCAATAGGAGGGGTGGGTTGGGATTCAAACCATTTCCTTCATTGTTTGAGGTGGTGGAAGAGGTCTAACTTCTTATCTTGATGGCCTTCCTAGAAAATAAGGAATTTTAGAAGAAAGAGGAGTAGAATATTCATGATGGGATGGAATAATAGGATATGAAGACTTGAGATTCACAATATGGGCAACTTGTGAAAATATTTGGAAATGAGGTTTAGACTGAAATGATGTTGATTGAGGAATGGAAAGAGGAATATGATTCCCATTGACATGACTGACTGACATTGTATTCATGAGCTTCTATCTCTTCAACCCATCTTTCAAGTTGAGGCAACATTTCAACCATGAAACCAAGCTTTTCTGCAAGATGTAGTGACTTGGCATAGGGCCAATCCACGGATAAAGTACCCTAAAGCCAATCCTGAATGCCTTCATTTGAGTTGTGGCTCTATACTGCACCATACCTGACTCCAGTTTTGCATCTTAAGTTGTAACTTTACATCTTCATATGTAGGGTAACCTCCATCATCTGCATATTCCTGCTCTTGAAAAGCTGCATAGTTAGGTGAATAACCAAAATGACCATGACTTTTCTCATAGGGATATGCATGTTGTTGGTTTTCACTATAAAATAGATTTGGAGGTGGACTGTAATCATCTCGAAATGAAATTTACAAGCTTAGAGGTGGATTGAACTAGTATTGTTGTTGTTGTAAGTGAGAATTCCACCATGGGAATGAAGCCATGATTACATAGCTTCATGAATGGGAGAAAAATGGAAATATGTGGAAGAAAAATGGATGGAAATGGTGAAAAAGGAAATTCTGCAACTCAGAGAGTGGGTTACTTACACCAATGGAGTCGCTAGTTTTTCTTGGGGATACCTCCTAAGACTAAAATTTCACTAAGAGCACAACAACGTTATGAAATAAAGTGAACAAAAATACACACACCTGTGAAAAATATGACTCTCATCCCACTTAGGCATGCCAAAACTGTTATCACAAAATCACCGCACCCCCCGAATGGCCTGAGTGTGAATGGTACATTCAATGTGATTGGGTAACATGGGATCACCTATCAAGTTATAGGACATGCAGACTTGAGGTGAACCTCTCGAGAAGGTCGATTCCTCTTCCTAAGCTAATCTCAACACTACTCCTAATGCAAGGGAAATAACTAACTAGACATATACTAACATTTCCAGGGGATTAGGGAGAGAGATTGCATGAAATAAAACCTATACTAGAAGTGGTGATGCACCAAGAAAGGGATTTTCTAGACAAATTTTTGGTCTTCCAATGAAGAAGGATGAACATGGGAAGGATGAACATGCATCACAAACCTAGTTACATATGATACTTCACTCCTGGATAAGCACAACAACTTAAAAACGTGTAATGGACACCAACAGCTACACAATATATCTCTAGACATGAGAGAGGAAAAAGAGAGCAGGAAAAATGATGCAAGGAAAAATAATTAGTCACACAACATAGTTTTTATTACTCTAAGCACATGCACAGTACATCATTACAACAGGAAGAGGCAGAAGTTTCCATTACAAATTTCAGAAGGAAGGCTTGAAAGCCTCTAAATTCACAACAACTCAGCTTGTGAAGAGAGGGGAAGCTTAGAAAAATTTGTCTAACTCCTTCATTTTGCATTCCCTTTTATATTTTATAACATTGCTAAGTGTGCGAGAAAAAGAAGGAGAAATCCTGCATTCTAGGAAAAATTATAGCAAAAATGGTCTCCTTGATAATTGCCCATGATGCTTGCATCACCCTTTAATTTATCTCAAAGAAACACTCCTTTCATCACGCTTCATAAATTAAAATGTCCCATTTAATTAAAAATAATATTTTAATAAATTTTTAAGTCACCTCGGCCTTTTGGTGGGACTCATGAGTTTAATTTTACAAAGGAGGGGGTCTTGGTTTGTAAGATCGAATGGATTGTTAGCCACCTCCCCGAGATGGCTAGCGAGCTCCCCATTATTCTCTACGAGATCCTCACTTTGTGCCCCCTTTGCTCTACTGGCTACCACTTTTGCATTGAGAGCTTTGCATTTTTTTGTCAGCCACCTTGAACATAATTTAGAGAGTCGTTCCACATTTCCACTGAAGGCCTCAGTGTTACGTTGGTTGACGATTCTACATTGGTAGGTTCTTCACTTCCCACACCCTCCATTATATGTTGGTCGGCTCCAAAAGGGGTTCACCGAGCTAGCGAACATCCCAAAGCCTACGTCAAAATCCACCGACCCTCCTTGAAATCCCCAGGTCTCGAGCTCTTTGAAAATTTCCAAATTTTCATTGAATGGTGCATTCGTTATCGTTGAGCCACTTGTGTCAGAATTGCATTCGCTAGACACCCGTCACTTCCACTGCACATTCATTCCTACCGGTTTTGAGTGGATGCACCTCGCCATTTCAAATTTTTACTCGCCCAGTGACATGAGGATGACTCGCCAAACATGTTAGGAATTACCTCGAGATTACCTCACGCTGACTAGGTCCTTAACAAATTTTGGAGTCTAATTAACGTGCAACATGACTCAGTGATCCCGAAATCACCCATCCCCAAACATTGAAAAATGCCGAACCTGAAATTTGAAAACACGTTGCTAACTTCAAAAATTTTCACTTTGAGGTTTCATAATTCTTCCAACTCGGCGACACCCAAAACTTCAGAAGAAAATATCCTCGAAATTCTAAACTCGGGATTCTTCTCGAAAATCCAACCTCAAAGACTACCTTTGTCTTACATCAATCTCTCGTGGTTCATGCCTCATTTGGTTTGCGACACGATACCATCCATCGTTAAGTGGTCAATCTTCAACATTTGAGCTCATGAATCCATGCCTCGATGAACATAATTCTTCATGTGAGCTCTTTCAACCACCGAGTTTGAGCCTTTCATGGTTTTCCTCCGCTGGCCGAGCTAGTCTTCGCTTTAAACCACAGCTTTTCCACTTGACATGACACCCATCAACTCGAAAAATCCAAGCGGTTCGCTCTAACACTGTGACTCCCTTTCAAAATCTGCGAGATCCTTATGCTAGTTCACTTTCCAACTACAACGTGCCGAGCTCCATTTCTATGTTTTGTATTCACCTCATTGTGTTGACTTGATTATGAGCACCTGTAAGTAAAATTCTGAGTCACTGTATATATTACGAACATCTTGGCCGATCTCTCATCCCCTAAAATGTCCTCTCGCCAAATTGTCGTGTTAACCTCTATCATAACTAGTGAGCTCTAATACTTCAATGACTCACCCGAGCCACTTTCCAAACAAACCGACACCCTCCACGAGCCATCTCTCAACCCTTATAACCCTACGGATTAATCCTCCAAAAATGAGGTTCGTCTCCAAATTGCGACATTACAGGTTGGTCTCTGACGAGTTATCTAGAGCCACTAAACCACCGAGCTCTTGAACCATGTTGTGCAAGTGTTTGAGCTCCACATCCTTGAACTCCCCGTGTACATCACCTAGGCAACGATCAACTCAAAGAATGGATGAAGTATTTATCCAAACTTTGTGGCTTGCCCTCGATGTACTTTTGTCCTATGTCAAGTCTATCACTCGAGTAACTCACACATTTTCCATGCCTTCACACTCGGACCATCCAAGGCTCTATCGATCTTGTTCATCTCTACAACATCACCCTATGCCTCGGATCACCACAAGTTTTTCGTACTTACTCTTGGTACTAAACTTAGACCCTACATGCCATTTCCGATCACCATGCATTATCAGAAACCCCACTTACTATGCCAAGCTCAAAATTTTAATGAATTGACTATTCACCAAGCTCTCACCCAAGATATGAGCTTGCGAGAATTCAACCAATGTGCTTCCTAACCTCTAGCCCATAATTTCCTTGACTTATCCCACGATCCATAAACAACTCAAACTTGTCAAATTGGACTAACAACCAACAACTCGCTTCTTAGCTCGTTGAGTTTCTCATCAAGTCGCTTTAAGCTCAAAGCCCGATTAACCTTCTAAACCGACTTCTATCTTGATTTTGACTTCCATCTTGATTTTGACTTCCCAGGATATTTCCTTGAAACCAAAAGATAATGGGAATAAATTCAAACATGATTCATAAATTTTGGTCATTTTTACTCATGTTGGCTAAAATTTGGCCCGCCAGGAAACTTTTCTTGCTCTCCGAGAAAACCATGAGTCTTCAAAACCCGGAAAAGAAAAGAATAGTCCATAGTGATCCTGAAACATCCCGAAACACCGTAAATTATCCCAAAGCTCAAAAGTTTTCATGAAATTCTCTAGAATACTCTATGAAGGAATATTTTGGTCCTAGGTGCAATTCACCTTCATTTTCCATTTTTTCCCAAGGGGCAAAAATGCATAACATTTTTGGTGACCTCTCGGGGATTCTTGTGTGTGATGAACACTTCCAAGGCTTCAACATCCATTGGTTATGGAGTCATTTTTGGCACCCCAAAATTGATTTGATCCTCTGTGATGGATCCCGAAATTCCCTCAAGCACCGCTGATTCGAACCTTGCTATAATGCTAGGTATGAAGTACACTAAACTCGATAATCGCTTGGCATGCATAGCACACTGCAGAATTCAGAGTAAAACACTTGTTGGTTTTGGACATCATGTGACTATATTAAAAATTGAATCTTTCCTTCTTCTGAACACTTCACCTTTGACACATTGTGCAAGAGCAAAGACGAAGCGCAACGCACACAAAAACTGAAAAACATACATGCTTCAAATGAAACATGTTGAGTGTGCCGACACTTATTTTGCTGAAAACAACTACTCCTACCCTACCATAATCGGAGGTATAGGTGAGCTAAATGAAACCTTCAACTGGTTGTGCAAAATAGCTTCCCTTCCTCACAATGGTCAGCCATACAGATTATTTGACAATGAACATGGCTAAGAGTGAGAGTCAAAAACTGAAACAAGCCCAATTCTCCACTCGGTTCACCAAGGCATCAACCGGAAAGAGAAATAATGCCTCTTTTAGTTTCTCTGCATTTTTTTGCAGTGGCATTGCAACTGATCCTTGGGGCTATGAAACTCATCCTCACATTCCGAAATAAATGTAGTTGTTTGTGGTTCATTTTTTCGCTTCAAAGAAGCTAAATATCTTATGGGACACATTATAATCCTTTGAATGTGCCCGCTACTCAAAAATTCAACCTTAACAAGGAAGTGAACTGCAGACATTCTGGATGAATGGTTTTGAAGTGATGTACCCTTCATTTCCTTTTCCTTCTTTGAGAACAAGAAGTTCCTCCATAACATGTAGCTCCTCTCGGAGTGCTTGTAGTCTCTAATGAAGTTAATGTAAAATTGTTGCCTGTTATGAATTATATAATTCAAACACACGTTCAAGTTTTAATAATTGTTCTATGTCCAAATAATGCGTTTGGATCACACAATTTCCTTTTAAAACTAATGTTCTCTGTTCACATATTTGGAATATGGAACACACATTCGATGCCATTCATCATATAACTGATTCCATATCTTTGCTTGTAAATGACTCGAAGAACTACCGATCTCCCATTTTATGGCTCGGAGTTTTAGATCTCTCATTTCATGACTCGGTGACTTACCGATCCTTCATGTTAATTCATGCATAGTATAATGTATATACAAGGTTCTCTTACCATTTCCGGTTATCGAAGTGATCCATTTAAGAAGCCTATCTGAATATCTATTACTGATATTCATCTGACATCCTGCATCTTAAACTAGGTGATTAGGACAACGCAACCAACACTTGCGATACTTTGGCCAAAGATTTTCACATGCTTTGCATGATCATATTCCTGGATGTGATACACACCAATGGAATACGTCCTTCACCTCACTTCGTCTGTTATCTAGAATGGTCTTTCCTGGTCTCTACCAGTCCTTCCAATTAAGGTCGTACTCTAACCCCAACTAGCAATATGAACGAGTATAGGGAGTTACTCATGGTAACTAAAGATACGCAGACATACGGTGTCGTCCCTAGATGACTCCGTGTGTCTAGTTACCTTTAGTCCTCAGAGTCACTCCATATACGTGATCACATTCCTATCCCCAGCCAAGAACTTAGTATCCAACTTATGTAATCTTGATGATTTAATTCGGGAGGGCATTGTAATATGTCAGTTATAACATTGTGTCGTCATGAAAGCCCCGCCTTCATGAAGACACCATGTTGTAGCTGGCGTATGTCAATGTCCTACGGAATCCTCCCATCGAGAGTACACATCCAGCTCAAGTGATTTGGTTATGATCTTAATATTTAAGATCAACTTTCAGCAGCCATGCTGATCCTTTATCCTCATTCTTGTTACAGTTGCATGTAGCTAAGAGAGACTTAATCCGTCTTCTAGCTTACTACGCATCTCCTCCTTCGTACCGAAGGGTTGCATTTTCTCTACTTGGTTCTTTTCTTAATCATTGGACTAAGCAGCCCATTACCGATAAACTTAATAAGTTTAACCTATTAAACTTAACCAAGTTTTTCCACAACTGTAAACAAATTCAGAATTCCATCTTATTAGACGTCATTTAAACGAGGTCTAATTCTAAATGAATTTATTCATTTATCCTTCTTAACCTTACATAGTTAAGGTCTGTTAACCATGGATATGTTTTTCCATATCCTTATTTTCTAAATTTAACATTCGAGGCTATTAACGAGTCGAAATACGAGGTTAATTTGCTCTAAGTTATTTGATATTCCTTAGTTTTCAAGCTAATCCCGAATACCTTTCAATTAAGAGATCATGTTCTTCCTAATCCTTTTTAATGTCAATTAAAAATTCATCTTAACCCAAGTATGAACTAATTGCACATTTCAACGTAAAAGTTACATTTAGGTAAGAATAGATATCATTTCCTTTTAAATCCATCCATGAACATTTGAATAATTCCAAATCAAGGAATAATGTTATATTCCCAACTTATTCAACAATATCAAACTGATACAGTCATTAAAATATCACACTTGTATTTGTATTCATCCATCCGTTTTATAATCTATACATTTTCCAGTCCAAATGACTGGACTTTGTTTATATTAAACAACATTACAACACATAAGATAGAAGAATGTAATTTCTTCTTTTCTCAATTCCTCGTAGAGGAGTAATAGCTATCAATTACAATCCATCTTGATCAATCAAAAGTATGAGAAAACAACCATGTCTTCGTTTAAACTCAAGTTCCATCTGTGAAATTACTTGCAGGTCAGTTCATTGAATTGAGCATATTAAGCACTTGTCATTAAAATGAGGTGCTTTTAATTAACTGTCTCAATAAAAGAACCCTGCTTTTATGAAACGTTACTATGAACATCAATTAAGAATTAAGTATCAAAAAGAATGAACAACATAACAACTGAATCATCTAATTACCATCCCAATCAGTCAAAGGATTACTGTCCTCTTTCCTAAATAATCATTACAAGAAGTAATTTCCTTCAAACAGTTCCAGATTACAACATCTGTAAAAACTAGGAACACACGTATGCATACTGTTGTTCTACATAACTTCTATCAATTCCATTCCTTACATTAGTAATAATTTCAAAGGATAAAATTTGACTGAAAATATAAACCAAATTACTTCCCTTTCAGTTCATGCAACTCATTTGATTTCAAGTAATCAAATACTGATGAGAAAAGCAAACAACAATAAAATGTAGATGCTTAAACCAAAGCAATACAAATTCGTTCCTTAACGATTACAGATTTCCAACTGTATGAGAGAAGAAATAATCATTATTCCAAGTTATCCATCCACACTCCTTTTCCTTTCCTCATGACTGTACTGAAAATTTAATCCAAACGAGACACAAATCAAAGATAACAGTTCAGAGTGAAACTTAAGAAATCAATAACCGAATACAAGGAAGATGGCTCATATTACCTCTTCTCATTGTCTAACCAAATATCCGCTATTTAGAATAGACACAATCCAATAGTATGACTCATTCTGCTTATTATATTTCACTCAACGGACTTTCTTGTCCAGCTATAAACAAGCAAGAATATACAGCTAGTCTATAAACGTCTTTGCGTCAAAACAAGCATTTCACTAGACTAACAATAATAAAGTACAACTAGCTATGAAATCATGATTCATACCATAATAGTAAAAGGATTCATTTTATATTGAACTTTCAAAGTAAAATTCCATTTCGATTCCTTTTAACAAAAAGAAGTTCAAGATTAATATATGAAAAAGTATATATATATTTAAAACAAACGTATATATATATATATATATATATATATATATATATATATATATAACCATATAAACAACCAGTTATAATGGTTAAAGTTCATCGACATATTTTCATCATATTTTCTCCAAAAGAAGGAATGAAGAACCCGAGTCCACGTTCTTTATTTCCAAAAGAAATATTAAAACGTTTTGACCAACAAAGGAAAAATGATGAAAGGAATCCAGTGTCCAATGCAATGAAGCCCCATGTCCATGGAAAGATCGAATTCAATGCAATGAAAACAATCAGGAGAATTTAATTCACACAACAGTTCCTCTGCATTAACTAGAACTTGTTTTTCCCCAATCTTTTCCTCTTACTGAACTCAGAAATACAATATTCACATAACAATACCTTTATCAAGGCAAACCCGCATAGGGTATTAGATGCAAAAACGAAGCAAGTTCATCCTTGTTTATCTCAAACAAAGCCAATTCTCATGTATTTCATTCATTTGCATAGAAATACTAAGCCATGATCATTTTCACGATGACAGTTCAATTAGAAGATCAAACCGCATCCACAAAACACAATAAAATCAACTTTCCATCACCTTCTGATTTCAAACAGCAAGGAGAAAACATAGTTCATTAATAAATTCAGTAAGAAGAACAATCACTTTCTTCAACACCCAAGAATACCCAAGTCGTATTCATCCTTCCATTTTTACAAAAGAAAAAGCACAGCACTCAGAAATATTACTCATAGCTAATACGTTCCACCACTCAAACCCATATTGGCAATAGAACGATTGTTCAACAATGTCAAAACAAACTCACACAACATGTACAATTTCATTCAATGTACCCATTTACAAAGAAATACCCAGTTCGAGTTCTTTCTCAACAGACATTTCAACCCGAAAATCTCATTCTCCTATTTCACAATGATGCGTAGAACTCAGAAATGATTCACGCACAGCTAAGTATTCATAAGCACAATTTCATAATATAAAGAACGAATCCCCAATATTGTCGAACAAATCAACACAGCATGGGCTGTATTTTCAACTCAATATTTATGCAAAGAAAGTTTAAGTCGCAACAGCAAAGAAAAATGACTCAGCCCAAAATCTCTTCAACATAACAGAAAAATCGAATAAACAAAACCCCCATCAGAAGAGCAGGGTTGTTTTAATGAGACGATTAAGCAAAAGCAAGCAGTTTAAGGAGAAGGGCTTAACATGCCTGAAATTTTCCTTGAAGCTCGAAGAAAACCATGCCTACTGGAGTTGTTTCCTTCCACGGCGATAGTAGTAAAGCTTCCCAAACAATCACCTACCTCTACAGGCTCAAAAATAGCCTTAGATTTTCCAAAGAAACCAGAGATAATAATCAAACACAGCTGGTTCGACAGAACCGTGAAGAAACCAAATGCAGAGCAACTTCAAAACCCAAAAGAACACAATGACCAACAAAATTTCCTCTATCCTCTTTCCAAGGCGGGCTGGTCACGAAGACCAAGACAATTAATGCATTGAAGGCTCTACCTTTTCCTTTTTCCTCACGCCACCGCCGACTCGGGTTGGCGAGTTCCAAATTTCAAATTTTGCTTGAAATCAAAGTTTAGTCTCATGACTAACTGGATGCCTCTAACTTTTCCATGTTCCCGCCAAACTTGGCGCTGTCCACGCAAGGACCTCATTCATTGCCCTATTAAATTTCCTACCATCCTCCCTTATCCTTTCCATCCACATGGGTCTATGCGTCCCCTTCCTTAGGTTAGGATTAGTTTAGGATTTTTAATAGTGTCCATATCTAGGTCATTCGCCTAGTTCATAGGTTAATAGGATTTAGATCTATTTTCACCCTTATAAATTTAAAAATCCATATAGGATAGTAGTTAGGGTATAAGGTAGAACTTAGGGGTAGATTAGGGTCTAAGCCCCTAATACTTAATTAATCAATTTCCATACCAGATCTTTCCGCCTGACCATTATATTAACATTAAGCAGGACATTTCGTCCCACGTTCCACATACCTGTGCCACTTGCATCCAAACCCCCTTATCGTCTTACGCTGTCTAGTGTTACAACAGTGTATGGTTCGAGAATCGAACCTTTTCCATTGGCATCTACGTGCCAGATATTCATACCTGTAATCAGGTGTTGCAACATTTATATCAACCTTCAGTCTGGTTTAAAAGTAAATCGACAAAGCGATTACAAGAAGGCCACAACATACCTTGGATCAATGGAATTGATTCAAGGTGTGCTGTCAATCAACGAATAGAGTTCATCAAGCATACGACAAATCTGTTGTCACATCAGCAAACATACAAGCAATAATAACTGTTGTCCCAAGTAAACAAATTACAGCATACAAGGGTCCTGATTAGCAACACATTCCTTTAAGATCAAAAATATATCTTAACATGTTTGTCTTCATTTCAGCAGTTACAACATTATGAAAAGTAATCACCATGATAACTTACAAAAATCAAGGCGTTACATTCCTCCCTTCTTAAAGAATCATCGTCCCGATGATCAAATTAACCAATTCAAGGAGTTTCTAGGACAAAATTCAGTTATTGTCCTTCCATTCATAATTTCATACCAAAAACAGATTCACTCTTTAAAACAGTGTTTTAAGACAACTGTAAAATAGACCAATAATTGTCTAAATTTGGTAGAATTATCAGTTTTTTTGAATTTCAATTTCGATCAAACAAGTATGGAAAAGCAGATCTCATTTCTTCGAGATTTTCCCAAGTTGCACTTTCTTCGCTAAACTGGTCCCACTGGACCTTACATTGATTCACTTCGTGATTTCTTAAGTACAACTGGCGAGTTCCCAGCACTCGAATGGGCTTAACCACGATTATTCCTGGGTCTTGGACCTGCAAGGAATTCCAATTCAGCACATGTGATAAATCTGTTACGTATTTCTTAAGCAAAGAAATATGAAAAACATCATGCATTTGTGATAAAGCAGGAGGTAATGCTAGACGATAAGCTACAGGGTTGATTATTTCAACAATTTCAAAAGGTCCCACGTATCGTGGCGTCAACTTGGCAGCCTTGCCAAAAGTTATTGAGCTCTTTTTCGGCTTCACCCGAAGAAAGACCTTCTCTCCCAGTTTATAATTCCTATCAACCCGCTTTAAGTCTGCATAACTCTTTTGCCTATTGGCAGCCTCCTTTAGATGTTCCCGAATCATTTTGATTTGTTGTTCCATTTCCGTAAGGATTTCTGGCCCAATTACCTCTCTGTCCTCTACGTTGTCCCAGCTGACAGGGGTTCTGCATTTTCTTCCATACAATGCTTCAAAGGGCGCCATTTTTAAAGAGGCATGGTATGTATTATTGTAGGCAAATTCAACCAGCGGAAGGTATTCCTCCCATTTATACTGCTGGTCCATGCAATACATCCTTAACATGTCCTCTAAAACTTGATTAACTCTCTCGGTCTGTCCATCCATCTCCGGATGATATGCAGAGCTGAAGTTTAATTTAGTTCCCAAGGCCGCATTAAGCATTTGCCAAAACCTTGATGTCATCCTCGGATCTCTGTCCGATATGATTAATTCGGGTATTCCATGCAATCTGAAAATTTCATGTACAAATCTTCTTGCTAACACTGGTGCATCGTCTTTCAAATTACCAGCAATGAAGTGTGCCACTTTGGTTAATTTGTCGATGACAACCAGGATAATATCATGCTTATTTCTTGACATAGGCAATCCTTGAACGAAATCCATCGTTATCACTTGCCATTTGTACTGTGGAATGTTGTGGGGATACAATAATCCAGCGGGATGCATATGTTCCGCCTTAACACGCTGACATTCTAAGCAGTGTGTTACAAATTCCACCACATCCTTTTTCATTCCCTTCCAGAAGTATTGCTTGCTTAAGATCAGCAAGCATTTTCGTAATGCCAGGGTGTCCAGAAAAAGGTGAATTATGAAATTCAGTTAACAATTTCCTTCTTAAGTCATTTTCCAAAGGTATATATACCTTGTTTTCGAACCTCAAAATTCCTTCATTGTCGAAATGAAATCCTTTATACCTGACATCCTTTGGATCTGCAGCAAGTGTTGTTTTGACTTGCTTGGAAATAAGGATCTGATTCCAAGGCATCTTTCACCTCATCCTTAAACTGAGTTCTTAACGTTATAAGAGCAGAGATATGCTTCCTTCGACTCAGAGCATCTGCCACTCTATTTTCCTTTCCTTTGATGTAGCTTATATCAAAATCATACTGAGACAGAAATTCTAACCATCTTCGTTGCCTTGCATTCAGATTTGGCTGAGTAAAAATATACTTCACCCCAGATGGTCAGTTTTTAACTCAAAAGGTTTGCCCAAAAGGTAATGTCTCCACATTTGAAGTGCATGAACAATGGCAGTGAGCTCTAGGTCGTGTGGAGCATAATTTTGTTCATGTAACTTAAGCTTTCTACTTTCATAAGCTATGACATGGTTATTCTGTAACAGAATACCTCCAAGGCCTTCTCCTGATGCATCCGTTACAACCATAAAATTTCCATTTGGGTCTGGTACAGTTAAAATAGGTGTTGTAGTTAACTGTTCCTTTAAATTTTTAAAGGTAGATTCACATTTGTCCGTCCAGACAAATTTCTTATCCTTCTTTTGCAGTGAAGTGATTGGGGCAGCAATTTTTGAAAAGTCCTTAACGAACTTTCTATAATATCCTGCCAAGCCCATGAAGCTTCTCACTTCATGCACGTTCTTAGCGCAGGCCACTCGGTTATAGCTGTGATTTTTGAAGGGTCTACAGCTATTCCATTCTTGCTTATTACGTGTCCCAAATAATGCACCTCTGCATCATAAAAGGAACATTTAGACAGTTTACCATACAACTTCCTCTTTCTTAAAACTTCCAGCACTATCCTTAAATGTTCTTGGTGCTCTTCGACATTTTAGAGTATATAAGAATGTCGTCTAAGAATCTGAGCACAAACTTGTCTAGGTATTCTTGAAAAATATTGTTCATCGATTCATGAAGGCGGCAGGTGCATTGGTCAACCCAAAAGGTAACACCGTGAATTCATAATGCCCGTACCTTGTTCTAAAAGTTGTTTTATGAATATCTTCTTCCTTTATTCTCAGCTGATGATACCCAGATCGAAGATCTATTTTTGAATAGACTGATGCTCCTCGCATCTGGTCGAACAGATCATCAATCCTAGGAAGTGGGTATCGATTCTTAATAGTTGCCTTGTTCGACATTTTGTATCAATGCACACGACCTCGATGTGCCATCCTTTTTCTTTACAAAAATTACCGGCGCTCCCCATGGTGAGGCGCTCGGTCTTATCGACCCCTTAGTCAAAAGTTCCTGTGGTGAGCCTTTAGCTCTACCAACTCGAGGGTGGTCATTCTATATGGTGCCTTAGATATGGGTTCAGTTCTGGCTTGATTTCTATTGCAAAGTCAAACTCTCGTTTGGGTGGAAGACCTGGCAATTCCTCAGAAACACATCACTAAAATCCCTTAACAATGGATATCTTTCCATGAAATCATTATCTTCCTCAGCATTTTCTATCATTTTTACTGCATACAAGGTGCAACCTCTATTTTTAGCCCTTTTAAGTTGCATAGCTGTCAGTTTCCTAACTATAACTTCACGTTTTACACCTTGAATGACTGCTGCTTTCTGCAGGTCATCAAAACAACAAATTTGTTTTTCATAACAGTCGATCTTTGCCTTATGTTTTGCCAACCAGTTAACTCCAATAATGATATCATATGATCCTAAAGGAGTGACATACAAGTCAACTTCGGTGGAGAAACTGGGCAAGTCAAGAATTGCCCCAAAAAGGCACATTTCAACTGTATGGACAACATTATTCCCATAATGCACTATCCATGTTTTATCCATTCGCTCAACCTTTCTTTTTAATTTCATTGCAAGTTTAGTAGAAATAAAGCATTCAGTAGCTCCAGTATCAAAAAGTATGACTACAGGTGTACCGAATAACTTACCCGGAACTTCTATAGGCGTAACTTGCTTTTCACTGACATGCATTGTAGCCACTGCAGCGTGTATCCTATGTTGTTGATCGCGATCATCCTTCTTCAGAGGATAGTGACTCACGTAGTGGTCCTTTCCATAGTTGAAGCATCCTCCAACTGGCCCTTTCCTAGGCTCAAATTTGTTACCAGCTTTGAAGTTATCATTCTGGCTTCCATAGGACTTTTGTCCATTGCCACTAACTTTTGCGAAGCTATTCCACACACTATTTACAGGTTTGTTCATTATAGATTTCTTGTTGTTATCTACAACAATTTTGTTTTTCACACCAAACCTTTTCCAAGGCCCCCTTTTAGGTGCGAGAGATGAAGAAGAATTGGGAATCTTCTTCCTTATCTCTTCCTATGAGCAAAATTGCTCTCGAATTTACTGTTCTGTCTTATTGCCTTTTAAATGACAACTCCTTCCATGGTGGTTGGACCGTGGACATCCACTTCACACCAATGATGGGATTCGGTCCCATTATGAACTTCCGTATTACGAACTTCTCGTCGACTTGAGTGCTGCGGCACATACTTGAGGAGTTTAGTAAACCCTTCCCAATATTCATCACCGTCAGCCTTCCTTGCGACCAGTTCTGAAATTCAGTCATTTTCCTATCAAAATAGAGTTGAGGCAGCCATCGTTGCCTAAAGTAACCCTTAAATTGATCCCAAGTTATGTCTGATTCGACAATATTCAACTCAACCTTACGGTTGTCCCACCATGATGATGCTTCATGAGAAAGCTGATATGCTCCCCATATCGCTTTGGTCTCCTCGGAGAAGTTTCTTATTGCAAAGTATTTCTCCATTTCTTGAGCCAATTCTCGGCTCCGTCCCCAGGGTTGTTCCATCAAACTTTGGAGGACTTATTCTCTTTATGTCATTTGTAAGTTCAATTTGCTAATCTTGCCCTTTTATTTTCGGGATGATTAGGAGCATTCACATTACTATTATCAACACCCGATTCCCTCCATTGGTGTTGTCCACGGAGTGGCTGATCATTTATATCAACTTCTTCTTCCTCCTCTTCATTGCCCATTGATTATTGTTCGAGCAGTCAAGCGATCTCTCGTATCTAGTAGGGCGTGAGGATTTCATCCGACTTTTGAGCGTGTTGCTTCTCCACCCAGTAACGGGTTGTTCGCAGCATTCCCTCTTGTTCTGACCATTTTCTGTTCAATAAGAAAATGTAAACCTTATTAATATTGTGGACTCATTAGGTCCAAGAGCTGCAACCTTCAGCTCTGATACCAAGATGTAACATCCCCATTTTAAGATACTAGAACAAGGGAATTTTTTTTTTATACAACGTTCCCTGTTATGAATTATATAATTCAAACACACGTTCAAGTTTTAATAATTGTTCTCTGTCCAAATAATGCAGTTTGGATCACACAATTTCCTTTTAAAACTAATGTTCTCTGTTCACATATTTGCAATATGGAACACACATTCAGTGCCATTCAATCATATAACAGATTCCATATGCTGCTGTAAATGACTCGAAGAACTACCGATCTCCCATTTTATGGCTCGGAGTTTCAGCGATCTCTCATTTCATGACTCGCGACTTACCGATCCTTCATGTTAATTCATGCATAGTATAATGTATATACAAGGTTCTCTTACCGTTTCCGGTTATCAAGTGATCCATTTAAGAAGCCTATCTAAATATCTCATTCTTGATATTCATCGACATCTGCATCTTAAACTAGGTGATTAGGACAACGCAATACCAACACTTGCGATACTTTGGCCAAATATTTTCACATGCTTTGCATGATCATATTCTGGATGTGATACACACCAATGGAATACGTCCTTCACCTCACTTCGTCATTATCTAGAATGGTCTTTCTGGTCTCTACCCAGTCCTTCCAATTAAGGTCGTACTCTAACCCCAACTAGCAATATGAGCAGTATAGAGAGTTACTCATGGTAACTAAAGATACGCGAGACATACGGTGTCGTCCTAGATGACTCCGTGTGTCTAGTTACCTTTAGTCCTTCAGGAGTCACTCCATATACGTGATCACATTCCTATCCCCACCAAGAACTTAGTATCCGACATGTAATCTTGATGATTTAATTCGGGAGGGCATTGTAATATGTCGGCTATTATAACATTGTGTCGTCATGAAAGCCCCACCTTCATGAAGACACACATGTTATAGGCGGCGTATGTCGATGTCTACGGAATCCTCCCATCAGTACACATCTTTCAAGTGATTTGGTTATGATCTTAATATTTAAGATCAACTTTCAGCAGCCATGCTGATCCTTTATCCTCATTCTTGTTACAGTTGCATGTAGCTAAGAGAGACTTAATCCGTCTTCTAGCTTACTACGCATCTCCTCCTTCGTACCGAAGGGTTGCATTTTCTCTACTTGGTTCTTTTCTTAATCATTGGACTAAGCAGCCCATTACCGATAAACTTAATAAGTTTAACCTATTAAACTTAACCAAGTTTTTCCACAACTGTAAACAAATTCAGAATTCCATCTTATTAGACGTCATTTAAACGAGGTCTAATTCTAAATGAATTTATTCATTTATCCTTCTTAACCTTACATAGTTAAGGTCTGTTAACCATGGATATGTTTTTCCCATATCCTTATTTTCTGAATTTAACATTCGAGGCTATTAACGGAGTCCGAATACGAGGTTCGGCTGCTCCTAAGTTATTTGATATTCCTTAGTTTTCAAGCTAATCCCGAATACCTTTCAATTAAGAGATCATGTTCTTCCTAATCCTTTTTAATGTCAATTAAAAATTCATCTTAACCCAAGTATGAACTAATTGCACATTTCAACGTAAAAGTTACATTTAGGTAAGAATAGATATCATTTCCTTTTAAATCCATCCATGAACATTTGAATAATTCCAAATCAAGGAATAATGTTATATTCCCAACTTATTCAACAATATCAAACTGATACAGTCATTAAAATATCACACTTGTATTTGTATTCATCCATCCGTTTTATAATCTATACATTTGCCAGTCCAAATGACTGGACTTTGTTTATATTAAACAACATTACAACACATAAGATAGAAGAATGTAATTTCTTCTTTTCTCAATTCCTCGTAGAGGAGTAATAGCTATCAATTACAATCCATCTTCAGTCAATCAAAAGAAGTATCAGAAAACAACCATGTCTTCGTTTAAACTCAAGTTCCATCTGCAAAATTACTTGCACGGGTCAGTTCATTGAACTGAGCATATTAAGCACTTGTCATTAAAATGAGGTGCTTTTAATTAACTGTCTCAATAAAAGAACCCTGCTTTTATGAAACGTTACTATGAACATCAATCAAGAATTAAGTATCAAAAAGAATGAACAACATAACAACTGAATCATCTAATTACCATCCCAATCAGTCAAAGGATTGTTGTCCTCTTTCCTAAATAATCATTACAAGAAGTAATTTCCTTCAAACAGTTCCAGATTACAACATCTGTAAAAACTAGGAACACACGTATGCATACTGTTGTTCTACATAACTTCTATCAATTCCATTTCCTTACATTAGTAATAATTTCAAAGGATAAAATTTGACTGAAAATATAAACCAAATTACTTCCCTTTCAGTTCATGCAACTCATTTGATTTCAAGTAATCAAATACTGATGAGAAAAGCAAACAACAATAAAATGTAGATGCTTAAACCAAAGCAATACAAATTCGTTCCTTAACGATTACAAATTTCCAACTGTATGAGAGAAGAAATAATCATTATTCCAAGTTATCCATCCACACTCCTTTTCCTTTCCTCATGACTGTACTGAAAATTTAATCCAAACGAGACACAAATCAAAGATAACAGTTCAGAGTGAAACTTAAGAAATCAATAACCGAATACAAGGAAGATGGCTCATATTACCTCTTCTCATTGTCTAACCAAATATCCGCTATTTAGAACAGACACAATCCAATAGTATGACTCATTCTGCTTATTATATTTCACTCAACGGACTTTCTTGTCCAGCTATAAACAAGCAAGAATATACAACTAGTCTATAAACAGTGCTGCGTCAAAACAAGCATTTCAGCTAGACCTGAACAATAATAAAGTACAGCTAGCTATGAAATCATGATTCATACCATAATAGTAAAAGGAGTCATTTTATATTGAACTTTCAAAGTAAGAATTCCGTTTCGATTCAGTCTTAACGAAACAACAAGAGTTCAGGCTGCGAATGGAGTATATATATAATTTAAAACAAACGTATTTATATATATATATAAATAAAAAGTCAAACCCAGCTTAGTCTGGAATGGTTAAAGTTCCGCAGCATATTTTCATCATATTTTCTCCAAAAGAAGGAATGAAGAACCAGTCACGTTCTTTATTTCCAAAAGAAATATTAAAACGTTTTGACCAACAAAGGAAAAATGATGAAAGGAATTCCCTGTCCATGGAAAGATCGAATTCAATGCAATGAAAACAATGCAGGAGAATTTAATTCACACAACAGTTCCTCTGCATTAACCAGAACTTGTTTTTCCCCAATCTTTTCCTCTTACTGAACTCAGAAATACAATATTCACATAACAATACCTTTATCAAGGCAAACCCGCATAGGGTATTAGATGCGCAAGCAAGGTACAGTCAAAACAGTCTCAAACAACAAGCCAATTCTCATGTATTTCATTCATTTGCACAGAAATACTAAGCCATGATCATTTTCACGATGACAGTTCGAATTAGAAGATCAAACCGCATCCACAAAACACAATAAAATCAACTTTCCATCACAGCAAGGAGAAAACATAGTTCATTTATAATTTCAGTAAGAAGAACAATTACTTTCTTCAACACCCAAGAATACCCAAGTCATATTCATCCTTCCATTTTTACAAAAGAAAAAGCACAACACTCAGAAATATTACTCGCATAGCTAATACGTTCCACCACTCAAACCCATATTGGCAATAGAACGATTGTTCAACAATGTCAAAACAAACTCACACAGCATGTACAATTTCATTCAATATACCCATTTACAAAGAAATACCCAATTCGAGTTCTTTCTCAACGAGACATTTCAACCCAAAATCTCATTCTCTATTTCACAATGATGCGTAGAACTCGAAATGATTCACGCATACATGACTAAGTATTCATAAGCACAAACTCATAAAATAAAGAACGAATCCCCAATATTGTCGAACAAATCAAACAACATGGGCTGTATATTTTCAACTCAATATTTATGCGAAAGAAAGTTTAAGTCGCATGAAAAAAAAAAATGACTCACCCCAAAATCTCTTCAACATAACAAAAAATCAATAAACAAAACCCCCATCGAAGAGAGCGGGGTTGTTTTAATGAGACGATTAAGCAAAAGCAAGCAATTTAAGGAGAAGGGCTTAACATGCCTGAAATTTTTCTTGAAGCTCGAAGAAAACCGCGCCTACTGGAGTTGTTTCCTTCCACGGCGACAATAGTAAAGCTTCCCAAACAATCACCTACCTCTACAGGCTCAAAAATAGCCTTAGATTTTCCAAAGAAACCGAGATAATAATCAAACACAGCTGGTTCGATAAAACCGTGAAGAAACCAAATGCAGAGCAACTTCAAAACCCGAAAGAACACAATGACCAACAAAATTTCCTCTATCCTCTTTCCAAGGCGGGCTGGTCATGAAGACCAAGACAATTAATGCATTGAAGGCTCTGCCTTTTTCCTTTTTCCTCACGCCACCGCCGACTCGGGTTGGCGAGTTCCAAATTTCAAATTTTGCTTGAAATCATAATTTAGTCTCATGACTAACTGGATGCCTCTATCTTTCCCATGTTCCCGCCAAACTTGGCGCTGCACATGCCAGGACCTCATTCATTGCCCTATTAAATTTCCTACCATCCTTCCTTATCCTTTCCATCCACATGGGTCTGTGCGTCCCCTTCCTTAGGTTAGGATTAGTTTAGGATTTTTAATAGTGTCCATATCTAGGTCATTCGCCTAGTTCATAGGTTAATAGGATTTAGATCTATTTTCACCCTTATAAATTTAAAAATCCATATAGGATAGTAGTTAGGGTATAAGGTAGAACTTAGGGGTAGATTAGGGTCTAAGCCCCTAATACTTAATTAATCAATTTCCATACCAGATCTTTCCGCCTGACCGTTATATTAACATTAAGCAGGACATTTCATCCCACGTTCCACATACCTGTGCCACTTGCATCCAAACCCCCTTATCGTCTTACGTTGTCTAGTGTTACAGCAGTGTATGGTTCGAGAATCGAACCCTTTTCCATTGGCATCTACGTGCCAGATATTCATACCTGTAATCAGGTGCTGCAACATTTATATCAACCTTCAGTCTGGTTTAAAAGTAAATCGACAAAGCGATTACAAGAAGGCCACATCATACCTTGGATCAATGGAATTGATTCAAGGTGTGCTATCAATCAGTGAAAAGAGTTCAACAAGCATACGACAAATCTGTTGTCACATCAGCAAACATACAAGCAATAATAACTGTTGTCCCAAGTAAACAAATTACAACATACAAGGGTCTTGATTAGCAACACATTCCTTTAAGATCAAAAATATATCTTAACATGTTTGTCTTCATTTCAAAAGTAATCACCATGATTTACTGACATTATGAAAAGTAATCACCATGATAACTGATTGGCATTTTGCTCACCCTAGTCTTCTTCATCTTCAAACATGAAATTAGAAATCTCAAACTCATCTTCAAAATCAGATGTTTTAACATATGAAGAGGGAGAATAATTTAAGACATCTTGAATGATCTGCTTTATGAATTCAAAGTTGTTGATTCTGCATTGCTTTCCTCCACAACATGAATCTCTTTGTGGCTGATTTCAAAATCTGATGAAAATCTTGGCAAACTGCTGCAATATTCTAGAAATGTTTCAAGTTATTGACACACAGGAAATTAAGATCACTGCACTCGGTTGACAAATATTGCATTGTGGAGATATTTTCTTCCTTTACATTCACATGCCTCTCCTCTTATGGATTTGAAGTAAATTCTTTCCCTTCCAAAATGGAGTTTGTAACTGTGCTTAATCAACAGTCTCTATAGTTATGGAACCATTATGAATGTTGATGTTAAGTCTTGAGGCCCACTCTTTCAAATTATTAGCAAGATTGTCCTCGCAAGGTTCCTTAATCATATCTTCCTCTTCTTCGCTACTATCATAAGTTTGGTCCTCCCAAAATGGATTCTAGAATGCAAGAGGAGGGGTGGGTTGGGATTCAACTATTTCCTTCATTGTTTGAGATGGTGGAAGAGGTGCAACTTCTTGTCTTGATGGCCTTTGTAGAAAAGAAGGAATTTTAGAAGAAAGAGGAACAAAAAATTCATGATGGGATGGAAGAATAGGAGATGAAGAAGTGGGATTCACAATATGGGAAGCAGGTGAAAAGCTTGGGAATTTAGGTTTAGACTAAAATGATGTTGGTTAGGAAATGAAAAGAGGAATCCGAGATGGTAATACAGAAGTTTCCCATTGATAGGACCGACTGGCATTGTATTCATGAGCTTCTATCTATTCAACCAATCTTTCAAGTTGAGGCAACATTTAGACCATGAAACCAAGCTTTTCCTACAAATTGTAGTGACTTGGCATAGGGCATATCCACAGACAAGGTGTCATGAAGCCAATCTTGAATGCCTTCATTTGAGTTATGGTTCTAGATTACACCATACCTGACTCCAGTTTTTTCATCTCAAGTTGCAACCCTACATCTTCACATGTAGGATAACCTCCATCATTTGTATATTCCCGCTCTTGAAAAGATACATAGTTAGGTGAGTAACCAAACTGACCATGACTTTTCTCATAGGGATATGCATACTACTGGTTTTCACTATAAAACAAATTTAGAGGTGGAATTTAATCATCTGGAAACGTAATTTGCAATCTTGGAGGAGGATTGAACTGGTATTGTTGTTGTTGTAAGTGAGAATTACACTTGTGGGAATGAAGTCATGATTTCACAACTTCATGAATGGGAGAAAAATGGAAATATGTGGAAGAAAAAGAATGGAAATGGGTGAAAAAAGAAAGTCTGCAACTCAAAGAGTGGGTTACTTAGACCAATGGAGTCGCCAGTTGTGCTTGGGTATACCTCCTAAGGATAAAATTTCACTAAGAGCACAACAACTTAATGAAATAAAGTGAACACAAATACACACACATGTGAAAAATTTGACTCTTGTCCCACTAGGCATGTAAAAACTGTTAGCACTAAATCACCACATCCCTTGAATGGCGTGAGTGTGAATGGGACATTCAGTATGATTCTCACACATGGGATCACCTCTCATGTTTTGGAACCTTCAAACTTGAGGTGAACCTATGGAGAAGGTTTGATTCCTCTTCCTAAACTAAGAACTACACTACTCCTAATGTAAGGAAAGTAGCTAACTAGACCTATACTAACATTTCCAAGGGATTAGGGAGAGAGATTGCATGAAATAAAACCTATACTAGAAGTGGTGATGCACCAAGAAAGGGATTTGCTATACAAATTTTTGGTCTTCCAATGAAGAAGGATGAATATGGGAAGGATGAACATGCATCACAAACCCAGCTTACATATGATACTTCACTTCGGATAAGCACAACAACTTAAAAACTGTAATGGACACCAACGGTTACACAATATATCTGTAGACATGAGAGAGGAAAAAGAGAGCAGGAAAAATGATGCAAGGAAAAATAATTAGTCACACAATATAGTTTTTATTACTCTAAGCACATGCACAATACATCATTACAATAGGAAGAGGCAACAACTACCATTACAAATTTAAGAAGGAAGGCTTGAAAACCTCTAAATTCACAACAACTCAGTTTGTGAGGAAAGGGGAAGCTTGGAAAAAATTGTTTGATTCCTTAATTTTGCATTCCCTTTTACACTTTATAGCACTACGAGTGCACGAGAGAAAGAAGGAGAAATCCTAAATTCTAGGAAAAATTATAGCAAAAATGGTCTCCTTGATAATTTCCCATGATGCTTGCATCACCTTTTAATTACTCTCGAAAAACACTCCTTTCATCATGCTTCATAAATTAAAATGTCTCATTTAATTAAATATAAAATTTTAATAAATTTTGAAGGCACCTCGGCCTTTTGGTGGGACCAATGAGTTTAATTTTACAAAGGAGGGGGTCTTGGCTTGTAAGAGTGAATGGCTCGCCAACCAACTCCCTATTCTTCTATCTGACACCTCACTTTGTGCGCCCTTAGCTCTCTACCGCCACCGATTTTGTATTGAGAGCTTCGCATTTTTTTTGGTCACCACCTCGAACATACTTCAGGTGAGTTGTTCCACATTTCCATTGATGACCTCGGTGTTACATTGGTTAGAAAGTCTACATTGGCGGGTTCTTCATTTCTCGCGCCTCCATTATACATTGGTCAGCTCCAAAGGGGATCACCGAGCTGGTGAACATCCCAGAACCAACATCAACATCCACCGATCCTTCTTGAAATACCCCGGTGCCTTAAGATCTTTACAACTTACCACATTTTCATTGAATGGTGCCTTTGTTTGTATCGATCCCCCGTGTCGACTTGTATTCGCTAGACGCCTCATCACTTTCGTTGCACATTAATTCCTACCGGCTTGGAGTAGATGTGCCTTGCCATTTCACATTTTGACTCGCCTAATGACACGAGGAGGACTCACCAACATATCAAGAGTTACCCCAACACCGCCCAATGCTTGACTGGTTCCTTATCGAATTAGGAGTCGATTAATGTGCAACTTGACTCGGTGATCCCGAAATCGCCCATCCCTAAACTATGAAAAAGGCTGAACCCGAAATCAAAAACACGTCGCCAACTTCAGACCTTTTCACTTATGGGTTTTAGAATTATTCCAACGCAGTGACACCCAAAACTTGCAAAGAAAATAGCCCCAAAAGTCCAAACTTAGGCTTCTTCCAAAAATATGACCTCGAAGATCACCTCTTCCTTGCATTAATCTTTTTGGTTCATGCCCGAATTGGTCTCGCAACTCCATACCATCCATTTCCATGATCTCAAGATTCAATTTTTGAGCTCCCGAATCCATGCCTCGACGAATATCATTACGCATGTGAGCTCTTTCAACCGCCAAGTTTGATCCTTTCTGTTTACCTCCATAGACCGAGCTAGTCTTTAGTGTCGACCCCGTATTTTCCGCTCGACATGGCACCCATCAACTTGGTGAAGCCAAGTGGTTTACTCTAACACTATGACTCCTTTCAAAATCGACAAGATCCCTTAAGTGGTTCACTTTCCAACCGCAACGATCGAGCTCCATTTCCACATGTTGTGTTCACCTCATTGTGTCATTTCAATCACGAGCCTCTAAGAAATTTTTTGAGTAGCTTTGTATATGTTTCAATCACCTCGACCGATCTCACTTCCTTCGGAAATGTCCTCTGCCATATATCTGTGTTAACCTCTATCATAACTCGTTGAGCTCTAATACTCGACAACTCACCCAAGCCACTTTCCGGATGAACCGACACCCTCCATGAGCCATCTCTCGGCCTTAAAACCCCGTGACTTAGTCCCTTTGAACTCAAGGTTCATCTTTGAATTGTGACATTACCTTGCCAATCTCCCGATGAGCTATCCGAGCCGCTAAACCACCGAGCTCTACGAGCCATGTCATGCAAGTGTTCAAGATCCACATCCTTGAACCCCATGTGTACATCACCCAAGCTCCGATCAACTCGGCAAGGGATAAACGGTTCATCCAAATGTTACGGTTCTCCCTCAAAGCAATTTCATCCTATGTCGAGTCTATCCCTTTGAGTAACTCGCACACATTATCCATGCTTTCACACTCACCCATCCAAGGCTCTGCCAACCATGTTCATCTATGCAATGTCACCTTGTGCCTCGGATCACCTCGAGTTCTTCGTGCTTACTTATGGTACCTATCTTAGACCCTCATGCCATTTCTAATCACCATGCATCGTGTAAACCTCACTTACTTGTGTCGAGCTCAATATTTTGATGAATTGACCATTCACCGGGCTCTCACCCAAGATATGAGGTCGCAAAATTAAACCGATGTGCTTCCTAACCTCTTGCCCAAAATTTCCTTCAACTCGTCCCACAAGCCATTAAAAACTCAACCTTTTCAAAGTGGATCGACAACCAACAACTCACTTCTTAGCTCGCCGAGCTACTCGGTGACTTGTTTAAGCTCAAAGCCCAGTTGACCTTCTAAACTAACTTCTATCTTGATTTTTACTTCCCTTGGCCATTTCCTTGAAACCAAAAGATAATAAGAATACATTCAAACATGATTCATCAATTTTGGTCATTTTTACTCATGTTGGTTGAATGTGGGCAATTTTTCTCACTCTGAACAAATCATGAGCCTTAAAAACTTGAAAAAGAAAAGAACATTCCACATTGATCCCGAAACCTCCCGAACACCGTAAATGTTCCCAAAGCTCAAAAAATTTCATGAAATTCTCTATAAATGACTCTTATGGTCCTAGGGTACAATTCACCTTCGTTGTCCATTTTTTCCCAAGGGGAAAAAAGGGATAACAATCGACATCATTTCCCTATAATGAATGGATTTAATGTATAGTCAATTAAACTTGTTGAATAAGCATGTATCTATATCAAAAATTTATTTTGGCTAAGGATTGATGACTAAGGAACATCCAATATGTCAAAGTCACCCAGAGAACGATCATGTCCATATTTGTTTGACTCATCATGTCATGTATATAGAGAAATTGTACCTTGGATGGCCTAACAAGCCATCATCCTCATCATTGTTGAAATATAACCACTAAATAAAAGGTGTGGTGGTACAAACAATTTGAATTTGACATGTAATTATGTTCATAAAATAATAGTTGTGTGTGGTCCATAGTCATATATTTCTTTTGTATTTATATAGTTTAGGGTATAATTTTCCGCTTTTAGCTTGTGGAAAAGATAAGTATTGAGTTTCCAAACAAATAATGGGTCTTTTTCAAAAAAATAAATTAACATAATTACACATAGTTTATTTATTTATCATAATTATATATAATAATAGGTGATAGTATGTATGAAGATCATAGGTAGAGAAATGTAAGAACAAAAATCTTTCACATCTACATGAACATCTCGGATTGAAATAAAATGATCTTTTAAGAATTGAGCCACCAACATTGGTTATTGTTCGGTCCTGTGTTTTAATATCGCACTTCTTTTAAGTTGTGAGATTATTTTTGTATGCTTAACATTTATTATTCTCTTTTAGGAGACTTCACCTTAGGGTAGCCATTTTAAATGGATTCTCCCAACCAAGTTCGGTTATTCAACTATGACAAAGTATGAATCTATTCGAGAATGGTGCCTTTAGGGAAACAACCATGTAATTTTGTGCAAAATACACTCCACGAGGTAATATCCCCTCTTCGGATATTTTTTCCTAAGTTTTATGTTGCATGTCATCGGCTTGAATTTTTTTGTGTAATAGGTTATTTTATAAGGAGTATTATCTCTAAAAATATGCTCAAACCATGGGTTTAATCCACCTCGACAAAGCATGGAATAAGGTTGAATATTACCCAGAACATGATAAAAGGGTTTTTCTCTTCCACTTTGTCGATCCATCTCACACCTCGAATATATTGTAAAATTCCCGCACTTTGTATGTTTCAAGGTATCTATTTGTACTCTCCCGTAGACGTTAGAATTTATTGTCTCTAAATATACCACCTTTAAGGTTCTAGTTGGATAGAATTTTTTTGTTAGTGTATTTAATTAACCATACACTATTGTATGTAATTAAGATGCACTTGTACTATTTAATTTTAATATAGTGCTTACTCTATTTGAGCAGAAGAGTACCAATCAAGTTATTAACTTGATTGACTTTTTATTGTGTTTAAAGTAACTATTTTTAGATTCTATTAATAGAAAAGCACTTTCAAGTTTATTTCTAAGAAGACTTTCTCTACAAAAGTATACTCTCTAAATCTAATAGTAGCCTCTTAGTTTTATAAAAATATGGAGGGCTATTTTTTTTTTAAATCGGAGTGGAAGAAAGACTCATTGTAATACTCCTATGAGGAGAGCCATTGGCCTTCCTCACATCTAATCTTAATATATATGTGTAGTAATTCTACATGGACATATATGTGTCTATATCACTTTAATTTGTTATAGCTATACACATGCATGTAGGTGTTTGTCTCAAGGTTATTATAATGATCCTGGGACTTTTGAAGTATTACGACTATTCCCTAGTCTTCCCATGTTATGTTGGCACTTCCTAGACAAAATTATTTCCATGATGTGTTGTGTTATTTTCAAATAAACTCTAAACTTTTACTCAATAAGGCCTTAGAAGTGGGTTTATGTAGAGGTTTACCTCTCCGTTACCTTAAGGATTCGATTGACATCCAAGTGAATAATTCTCAATACATAAATAACTTATATATTAATTTATCTAACATTTGTTTTCAATGCCCATGTCGATCCTAGTCCTCTGAACATAAAATCATGGATTACCCCTAATAGCTTATTGCAATAAAGGTTGTTTCAAATTTAATAATGAGACTCCTTTGACCAATAGAATTGTTGTGCTATTCCACGTGGTACTCATAAAAATAACTATGAAAAAAATTTAGCTAACAACTTGACTGTGGGTGCCTCAACTTGTAAATCTACAAAGATGAACCCCGACCTTAATGTTATCCCTCATGACCCACCCAAATCAATGGTAAAAACATCAACCCTATGAGAATAAATTAATATTTTAGTAATTGCATCCAAAGTTGTTGAAGAACCAAGATTTCGAGAAAGAATTCATCATTTACCACTTTCTCGATGCCTCATATTGCTACTTAATATAACTCTCAAAATTCCCACTCAAGCCTTTCAATCATTTATCCTCACAAGTCTTCCTTAAGGCATTATATTATTCCTCGTCAACTTGAGGAATGAGAAATTGTTCCTAAAACTCGGAAACCAATTTAAATTTAAATATTTTTTACAAATTAACCATCAATTTTTTTACAAAATCATTGTGAAGCCCTTTATGACTTAGTCTTAGAGGATATGACTCTTGAGACAAGTGCTCCATTAATTGCTACTCATGGAATGTACAATTTCTCACAAATACATAATGTGACATTTTCATAAATGATTTACATAAATGGATATTCTTTGTATCTGCAAGAAATCAAGTTGGAAGGATTTTTCTTACATTTATCATTAAAGTTATCTCGGAAATAATTTCTACAAGGAGGAATTGCTACATTTGTTTCTTTGAAATGATAACTTCATTATGTTGATCATGGATGTGACCTATCAAATTACATCCTTTGGGTGATTTTTAACATTGAAGACTTCTCTTGTGGGGTCATCAATGTTTATGCATATTTGACGTTGCTTAAATGAGTGATGCTTTGGCAATGGTTACAAGATGAAATGTTAGAGGTGTATTGTGTGATATGTCGTGACTTCGATATGGTGGGGCTTCCATTTAAATGAATTTTCCACCTCCTCTTGAGAAAGATAGTTGTTGAGAGAGAAGCATATATGTACACATGAAATAAATTTATATTCCATGATTCCAATTACGTACAACAATGTGGTTCAATTTTTTTAGTACACATGGTCAAATATCCTTCAAAACATAGAAAGAGTCTAAAAATGGCTAGGTCAAGAAATGATCTCTACTCAACTATACTTTTCTTTGGACAACTATTTCATGTTACCACTTAAAGCTTTACAGATACTTTTATGTTTGAATATCTACTAATAATATGGTTATGTATTGAATGGTTATCTAGACGCCCCAAATTTAGAAAATGTAGTTTTTCCTAAACACTACACTTCTTCAACATAGGACCACTCCATCTCACATTAAGTAGGTTTATAACTTATTTCATCAACTAGCAAGAAATTTTGGTTGGATTGATTAGTGGTTGGATCCCATCACTCATCTCGGTTGGTTCCTTCACATTTATGGTGGGTAAATTACTCTCATCCACTATTGATCTTACTCTGCAACCAGCTTAGGATAGTCCCCTTTTATGAGTCTTTACAATGTAAAGAGGCAACCCTTAGAAATGGCTCCAATTAATAAACTAATACAATAGTCATTGGGCACATTTTAAGGCCAAGTTACAATGGTTAAAATTTTCTAACAAAGTATGAAGGAGTTCTTCCAAATTCTTAAAGCTAAAAAAATCTTACTAGATCAAAGTAATTCGAGTGGCTAACCAAAAACTCACAGATGTGATGGATAAAGAAGAGACCTTTACTCAAAATTAGCAATAGGATTTCAAATATTGGGATCATTCCCATGAGCAACAAACGACTCTAATGTAATGTTTGTCTATGGTTCTATGTAAATTATCTTAAGCGTAAAGATTTTCCTATGATAGGATCTTATCCATTGAATATTTACATGAGGTAGCCACTAGATATCCAATGACAAAACCTCTAGTTTTAACAACATGAAATTTAAATTTAATAAGATTTTGTGGGATGCGGTGGGGAGAATACCTCTACTAAGTGTATCTAGAAACCTTCACAACTAAATCTCTTGGCCGTGTTATCATCAAAGGAGACATCAAGTTTATACCTAAGATTATATATCCCGATATTATATGGAATTGGTGGACAATCTCTATATCCAATGACTCTTACTATATCCAAAGCCCTCACTATGTAAATTTAAGATATCCTAGATTTAATTGTCAATTAGAGAAAATCACTTTCATTTAAAGAAGGTATACTTGTGATAATATAATTGTTTTTGGAAAGGCTTGGAATAGGCTCTTCGATATAATTCATTATTTATGTTCACTAAGATAGAAATAAAGAAATCCTATGATTGAATTGAAAGGTTATTCCTTATGGCTATGCTTAAATCCTTAGGGTTTAGTCCTCATTTTACACAAGATGTTCAATTTTTTTACGGATGCTTCACTTACTTCTCAATCAATTGAGTTAGTTGGGATCAATTTGGTCTGCTTTAACTCAATTTGATCAGGATGCCCTTTAGCTCATGTGTTATATGTGCTTATTGTTGAGGGATTTAGTTATCTTTTAGCAAATGCTAAAATCTAGTGAATTGTCAAAGTCTTATCCTTACTAGCTTCAAAACCTTCACAACTTGTCAATGGTAATTTTTTAGATGATTGTTTTCTCACCCATATTAAAGAGGAAAGTAATATAAAAATGATATGAATTTTCATAGTAATTTTTCCTTACTTCTATTTCAAACATACAATCCATAAGAAAACTTAATACTACAAACAATCTTTCTTTCCCCCTCCTTGGTTAAGAAATTATGAATGGATATGGATCCAACCTAGAGGTTTATTTCACCTCTTGGGTATTCCATTTACATTCCAAGAATCCCCATGCATGTCATGGAAATAGGTCATTTAACATGTGGAGAAAACGTTTTCCTACTAGATCACTAACCCCTTCTCTCTAGCCAATAAATTTCAATTTTTCTCAAAAGCTTTTACAACTACTCATGTTTACCATTTAGCTTGTTATTTGTCTTCAAAGGATTCTAAAAATAATCTTGAGAATTTATTGAGCAACTTTCTATGGATTAGTTTTGAGCATAAAAGGTTTTCACATAGTTACTTTGATTTTTGGTATTCCTAAGGATGTGGATGGACATCGTTTGTTATACATTGGATGTTATGGGGATGCCTTATGTGCTAAATGAATCATCTAAGCCATTGTTGGAAAATAATATTGTAAAATTCTTCTACAAAATTTTATTTCTAAAGGAGCACCTTGAGGCCAAAAAACTTGGAAATGGATCAACTTCCACAATCTAACCATTTTTAAAGCTCTCGTTAAGGAATTTCAATCAATTAACACTCACATTTGTGTTTGCAAGTGAAACATTTTCATAAGATTTCTCTATTTGAAGCCTCTTTGGTGCATTCCCTTAAGATTTTTAAACAAGGGTCACATAGCGCATGATATTTTCTATAGATAAACTAGAAATTTATTTTCTAGGCATGAAGCCGAGACCAAATGTTATCTAGCCAACAATGATCAAGATTGATTTGAGGATATTATAAAGTCAATCCTTAATAATATGTTGCATAAATTCAATGTTATTTCACCACTACTTTTGTGGAATAACAAGATGTTTTATCTAGATACATCATTCCAAAACTATTCACCCAACAAGGACTATGACCCTTTGTCACCATGTTTGTTCATGGTTGAAAGTATTAATGCTCGGTAGTCTTTGAACTCAACTTCCTCAAGTTAGAACTAAAGGTCCCACACAATTTGGAATTACATTCTAGAACCCAAGATTTCTCATTTTTCATGGTGCATCATACAAGTTCTCTTATGTGGCCAAACTACTTCTCTACAAATTCCTTAGAGGCTTTGTAGTTATCAAAAACATTATTCTCATACTTCATAAAATACACCCATGTCCTTTGTGCAAAATAATCAATAATAATAAGTATATGTTAAGCATTAGAGAAAGACTGAGTGGAAATTTCATCACATTACTATGTACTAAATTAAGTGGAGTTTTATCTCTTGAATCTTTTCTTTGTGGGAAGGGATCCTGGTATTATTTTCCAAACTTACATCATGTAAAAGCACCATCACTACAAGTGACCTTTTGGAAGGCCAATCACCATATTCATGGAATTCATCTACTAGAGATACATGTAATTTGGGTGACTAAGTGTTGTATTTAGAGAGATGTAAACAGGACAATAAGTTATATGATGTAAAACACAAAAATGAAATATCCATCTATCACATGTTGGAGAAATTTCCCTAATAGAAAGTGTTTTCCCCTTTCCTAAAGGAGCAAAATAAGGAGAAGAAACATTTATCTTGTGTTATTTTATTGTTTCTTATGATGCTTCCATTTTATTATAACATCCATATTCATGTTGATAATTTCCTTTACAAAATCCACAAGGATTAAATTCCTTATTTTTGAATGGCCTCATAGGCTTACTAGAATAAAAAAGGTGTAGAGGACTCAAATTTTAATTTTGTAGGTTTGTTTGAAGGTCTCATTTTTTTAGGTTTCTATTTTCCCTTAGGTGAGTTCAAAAAAATTAAGAAGAACTTGAAAGAGAATCAAGTGCCATCAACTTAGTCTTCTCTCGTGTCAATCTTTCAAAAACAACTCAAAAGAGGGCATACAAAACTAATATCCTAATGCATTCGTCTTAGAATAGAAAGTCAATAAAAATCAATGAAATAAACCTTGAACTTTGACAAAATTAACAATAATTACCTCTTTTTCCTCTCTATATATTCTACAAACCGTTAATTGTGATAAAACAAACTTGACTTTGATTGGTAACTCCGCGATTGTGGGAAAATATGTGGATGACATAGTAAACAAATTTGCTTCAAGTTGCAACATTTAAAGTTCATTCACCTTGGCCAAAATCTTTTCAAATGTGTTCCACACTTCCTTTGGATTCTTGCCATTTGTGATATCGAATAATAGATTATTAGACACATTGAGACCGATCAACCCAAGTTCCTCTTCCTACTTATATGTGTAGGAATATTTATCTTTCTCCGATGTAAATGTTGGAATGAAGTTTTGGAATACTCTATAGAGGCCTCTCTACTGAAATAACTAATGTATTTTTTAGATTCCGCGCATGGTAGTTAGATGTGATAGACATTAAAAATATGGATGTCCATTGCAAAATATGAGGAAGTATATGTTGAAAGAACTAGTTGTGACGTGAATACGTTCAAGAAAAATAACCCCGAAACAAATGTCTTCCCCTTCACAAAACTTACAACCTTTACCGAGACAAAGGTTTACCTACAAACAGAATAAGATTAACCCCGCCCGCCTTTACAAATATATGAACTCCTCCTTTACTCATTTTTAATTAAATTTGAAGATGGAACATATTAAGTGCACAAAATTTATAAATATATGAAACCCTCTACTTTTAAAAACCATGTCGCACGTGAAATGTATGATGGAAATTTCTAAGGGGATCTATTGAATAAGTCAAACTGGTGTGAGAGAAACAATGGTCTAGGAAGAGGGGAATAGAAGAAGTGGTTTCAAGATGGAGAAATTCAAGGGAAGGAAAAGTGGAATGGGAAACCAATGTGAAAATCTACCCTCCAACAATCACTTGACATTTTTTTCAATCGTGTTGTGTTGCGCAAGATTTCAAGGAAAATGTTTGCGAAGATATCTCAAAATACAAGGAGTGGTCGAATAATATTACCATTTACCCAATATCTTTTTACAATATCAATTGTTGCATTTATTAGGTGGTTAGAACACTAGTATATGTAAGGGGAATTAGAATGCACGTTTAAATGGGACACATCGAGACATGAAGATGTGGAGTGGATTGAGCATCCCAAGGTAGTAATTTCATGCAAATTTTAGATTGGGATTTCTCTCCGATATTAAGTTAATGAATAGGATTTTCCTCAAAGCAATATTCGAGATTGTGTCACCTGTCAACTACCATTAACATCAAGGATACTACAATGGGAATGGAAAAATTATTGTAAAAGCAAATACAACAAACACTATTCATTGTTTGCAACCAAGGAAGCAATGGTTCCCATCTCCTTTGTGCATGATGAAAGGGAAACAGTGGAGGAGTGAAGCGTTGAGGATTTTGATTGGAGGTTGTAAATTAAATACATGTATGTTCCTCATCTATTTTATGGAAGATATTATTCCAACCTAAAAATTATCTGTTATATGTGCTCCACTATATAGTTGTGATCTCACTTGAACTATTCATGTGAGTACAATTTGTGTTTAAAGGGTCCAAAATAAAAAAAATAGGGGAATTACAATAGTTTCAAAACCTATCTGTAATAGTTGCTTCTTGTAACACTTTTTATCCCCCTTTTTAGTTGTGAACTTGAGAAATTATAGGAAATATTTGATGCACAAACAATCTTCAATAATTGATAGCAACATTAGCTGGATATATGAGTGAAAGGTAGATATTATATGTCGAGCAAGGTTGAAAAAAGTGTTTTTGATTGGATGACATTTAATTTGTTAGATATTTGATGAGGACATGAATGGAAACTTGGAAATGAATAGGTGAGAAGTAAATACTTGTGGATACGACATGATAAAGAAATGTGACAACATAAAATAACTTTATATTGAAATTTGAAACACATATGTTCATTCCCAACACATAACAAAGAGATGACGGTTAAGATTTGAAAAAGATTCGATGGTCAAGATTTTATAAAGAATTGACCTTCAAAATTGAAGGGATGTTGTTAATTTTCATTAGATTGAATAAACCGACAAGGAAACTATTGTTGCCAACAAATCCCCATTCCTTTTTATAAGGAAATATAGCCTTGCTTTTAATTCATCTATTGTTAAACTATGTTTTAATCCATCAAACATGATTGAAGGTCTTTAAACTTACTTTTGGGAGGTTTCATGCACGATAGGAAGCAAGTGTCACCATTGGTGCATGTATGTTTAAACCTTGGTGACCTAAGGCTAGGCGAGATCGCCTCCACATGGAGCAAATCAAAGAGAAGAAAAGTTTAAAATTTTTCCAAATAGAGGCGGCTCCAATGTTTGACAACTATCAGGATCGATGGCACATGAGACCCTCAACTGTGATGACTTTGTGACTCCAAGCTACCTCAATCTTGGCCACCATTGACATTACCGCTTATCACAAAATTTTGGAGTCTTGACAATGTCGCTTTATTAATAGGAGACACGTTTTATACTTCAATTGGTAGAAAATATAATTGTTGTTGGAAAGCATTATGGATTATCTAGTGGCAACAACACGGTGACTACCATAAAGTATGTTTTTCTATATTTTTCGGCATCAAGTATTTTTTTATTGGGAAGCATTTAATTTGTTAGATAAGGAAAATATGTATATGGAACTTTGAAAATTAAAAGGTGGGAATTAAATAACCACATGTCCCACACCTACTCTAAGGTTTAGATTGTTCCTTTCCAAATAATATCTACCATTTTTTCTCCACTTTATCATCCCAATCTCACTTGCATTATTCACATTAGTGCGATTGGCACTTAAAGGGACAAAAATTAAAAAGAGGAAAATCCAAAGGTCAAAGGTACAAAACCAAAATACATTGCTTGCTTCTCATAAAACTTTGTAAGCCCTGTTTAGTTTTGAGTTTGAGTAATTGTAGGGAAGTAGGTGAAGCACGAGATAATCATTGATAATGGATCCCACCCAAAAGATGGTCATAGGAGAGAAATTGTTTGTCGGATGCACTTTGTAAAAAATATGGCTTCAAGGTCGTCAATTAGAAGATGTTTACATTGGTAGATAAGAAAAAGACATGAATGGAAAGTTGGAAATTAAATACTTGTGTGCCTCATACCAATTCCACAACTCATATTGTTCCAACCCAAAGAATATATGCTATTTGTGCTCCATGTTATAGTTTTGATCTCATTTGTATTATTCATGTGAGTGCAATTTATGTTTAAAGGGGAAAAAAATAACAAAAGGGCAAATCCAACATGTTTCGTGTTCGAGACCCAACCACAATGCCTATTTCATGTAGAACTTTATATCCCTCGTTTTTAATAAACTCGAGTAATTATAGGAAAGAGTTGGTGTATGGACATTCATCGACATTTGATCCCTTCTAATGACTGGTCATAAGAGTGAAATGTAGATTAAGGCTATTGATTGTATGTCCCACACCTATTCAATGGATCATATTGTTACTACCCAAAAATATCTTCTATCAAATGGATCATATTGTTGTTTTTATTCCATGGAATCAATGTTTTTAATTGACGACGTTTAATTTTATAGGTAAGACGCAGACATGAATGGAATTTTGAAGAATAAAAGGCGGAAATTAAATACCTGGATATCTTGCACCTATTCTACAGAGCACATCGTTCCTACCCAAATAATATATGTTATATGTGGTCTACTTAATTGTCTCAATCTCATATGCATTATTCACGTAAGTGCAATGTGAGCTTAAAGGGGCCAAAATAAAAATTGGTGAGAATTCAATAGGTTCCAAGTTCGAAACCAAACCACTCTTCTTCCTTCTTATAGCACTTTTTAGGCATGCTTTTCAGTTTTAAGCTCAAACAAATGCATAAAAGTAGGCAATGTAGGAACAATAATTTTGATAATTGAGCCCCTCCACGGAATGGATGTACTGGCTACAGGAAGACTTTATTTGTCAATCGAGTTGTGTTATTTTACATTTTTATGACGTCAATTTTTTCAATTACACGACATTTAATTTTTTAGATAAGGCGAAGACATAAACCAAAACTCAAAAATAAAAATGTGGGAATTAAAACCTTGCATGTCCCGCACCTATTCCACGACTCAAATTGTTCCAACCCAAATAGCATCCACTATATATGTTCCATTGTATCGTCTCAATCTCACTCACATTATTCTCATGAATGCATTTTACGTTTAATGTGGATAAAATAAAAAATGTCAAAAATCCAATAGGTTTGAGGGTCAAAACCTACACTTTTTAATATCAAATTTAATATACTAAATTTGATATATTGGTTTACTTTTATTACAAATAAATTGAAAGGTGACAAATTTGGGAAGATATTTTGACATATACATAGGAATTATTAAAATATATTCTATATCGATGAGAAAATAAGGAGAGAATCTTTCAGGACGAGATGAGTAAATAAGTATTGAGTAACATGAGTCCACTTAATAAAATAATAATAATAATGCATTCTTTGAGAAATGAACTACGATAGGGGACGGTGATGGAGACGTTGTTCTAGAGGGATCACTCGGTCGGTAGTGGTGTGGATGTAGTTTTACGGGGTTTCTTAGTCGGTGCCTTAAACTTGTATGTCATTTCTAGAAATACGACATCGTAGAGGGAAAACAACTAAAAACACAAGTATTGAGACCAAACACGAGTCTAGGAGGTGGTGGTGAACGGGTGATGGGAGAAATGCCACGTGGACGATAATGATTCAAATGTATTTTAGCAACCAAAAAGATTTTATCCATTTGATATTTATCATTGTCAATGTTAGTTGGATTCATTCCAATGAGGAAAATACCTTCTTCGTAATAAATGATATTGAAACATTTGTTCCAAGGGGCTTGAGGGAGGAGAAGACCAAGGATGGGAGGGAAAGCGATATGGGAAGTAATGTGAAACTCTACTTTCCTACAACCAAAGGAATTTTTGTCAAATGTTTAAAATAAAAAGTGCATATAGTGTGCGAGGGGTCGAGGCAATGTATATCAAGATATCCAAGAACACAAAGAGTGATCAATCAATGTTGTCGGTGTCAATAGTTGTTTACAATTTTAGGTTCTACATTTTATGGGTAGTTAGAACACATGTAAATGTAAGGGGAATTCACTTGCGTGTTTCAAGGATACTTTAGAGACAAGGATATGTGTAGTGGATTTGATACCCTAGGGTAGGGATTTCATACACAATTATGATACAGGTTTCTATGTAGCCATCAAGGTAACGAATAGGATTTGTCTCCAGTGTGAGGCATCTTGTTTTTCAAATTGTGGAGGTTGTAGGTGAAGTTCACCTTGGAAGCGTGAATGGCGATGCAATGCGTTTTGGCTAGGAATATGCGCGGGAGGGTGTTTGTTGAGATGGAAACCCAACAAGAAGGTTTATTCCCATGGGATCATGGTAATGAGGACACTTAAAAGGAATGTTCAAAGAAGGTGAAGACATGTTCCAAGAAGGTGAAGACATGTTCCTTGAATGTTAGAAATAAAAACGTGGAAATTAAATATTGCATGTCCCACAATCATTCCATGACTTAAATGTTCCTACCCAAATAAAATTTGCTATGTGCTCTCTACTTTATCACTCGATCTCACCCGCATTATTCACAAGAATGCAATTTGTGTTTAAAGGGACCAATTTTTTTAAAAAATTACTATGTGCTCTACTTTATCAACTCGATCCACTTGCATTATTCACAAGAATGCAATTTGTGTTTAAAGGGACCAAAATTAAAAATGAGGAAAACCCAATAAACCTCCCTTTTCAGTTTTAAGCTTAAGTAACCATGGGAGAATAGGTGATGCCCGAACATTCATCAATAATTAAGCCCCTCCAGGCGCTTGGCCATATGAGTGAAAGGTGGATTTTATTTGTCATTCAAAAGAGGGATTTTTAAATTAAAATGTGGGAATTAAATACTTGCATGTCCCACACCTATTCCACAACTTAATAAAAACTTCATAATTAAATACCCGCATGTCCCAACTATTCCATAACTTGAATTATTCCTACCCAAATAAAATTTGCCATGTGTTCCACTTTATTTTCTCGATCTCACTTGCATTATTTATATTGTATTTAAAGGGGACCAATATTGACAAATGAGGAAAACCCAATAAATCTCCCTTTTCAATTTTTAAGTGATCCATGAAGAGTGGTCGATAATTGAACTCCTTTCGATGAGTCGCGGTGGCCATATGAGCGAAAGGTGGATTTTATCTACAAAAGAGTGAATTTTGCAAATGAAACCATCAAAGTGTACCATGTAACTATTTTATTGTTTGTTGTTTTGGGTCATTGCACTTGGAGAGAGAGGATGGTTTTGCAGCTCAGCGGCTCGCTTTGCCCGAAATCACACCAATGCTTCTAAACAAACTGAAATGGAAAAGAGAAGTACGGAGTACCTCCAATAATATACCTCCACCGCATATAATGTGCCCACCGCATCAACTACGGTCATATGACGGAATTCAATGCGTAAATTAATCCATTCTCCGATAAATCAACATAAACATAAAACTAGCAATCGCACGCGGGGTGTGCGATGAAAACGCCGAAAGAGCGGTTGGACGAAAGAAGAAGAGAAAGTACGAGGAAAGCAATGCAGATGAAGATTGTTCCCAACACACAATCAGACTCTACACAATGAGGTAAGTCACATTACAATATTTCTAAACCTTTTGGAAAGCAAAGTTAATAGAAACCTAAACATTTACATCGAGGACCGGGAAAGAGAAAAGACATCATCAGGTTGTGTGTGACCAGAAGAAGCACATACGAGATCAAAAGGTATACAAAGATAAATATAGATATAAATGACATAACACCCTTTTTGGCAAAAAAAATTGTGATATGCGGGACATATTGTATTTTTTTGGCATAATTCAATTTTGTTTTTTTTTTAAATTGAAGCTTTATAATACAGATGGTAGAATAGTTTCCAAAGCAAAGAGAATGGTTTAGAACGGAGATTGGAATTTGATGTTGGCGACTTAAATTAACTTCTAAGATTCGTAGCATGATCACAAGCATGTTAGCCGTTTTTGCTATGGAAAAATCAATTTTTTTCCTTCTTTATCATTTGAGTTTATATATGGCAAAAAAACTATTATAAAATTGTTAACAAACACATGAAAAAGTTAAGTATACTCCTATGAAATGAAAAAAACACATAGTAACTAAATACTAAATAACACAATCATTAAAAAACAAATAATTATCCCATAAAACAATCAATTAACTAGTTAAGCAACAAAATATGTAAATAATTAACTATAAAGACAATAGATACAACAAGGAGTTAAAGCCGGATGACATTATGATTACGAAATTTGATGTGAAAGTATTGATTATTAAACACTATAATATATTTTCAAAATGCTATCTTAAATATAATTATGTATTAGACTGTGAAAGATTATAAATTTCGCATGAAATTCTATTTCAATAAAAACGAGACATTAGAGTATGTGGCTAATTATCCATAAATTCAAAAACAATGTACGTTGCGGGATAAAACCCACGACCTATGGTGGCTCCCAGGCACCTGAAAATCTAAAACAATTACGAGCAAAGCAAGGAATAAGGATGACTCAATAGCAAAAAACCAAGAGAGAAATATTACATACTCGATGCCATTCAGTACTCATTCCTTTGTCCTCTCTCGCTAGGGCTGGTGCCAGCGATGATCCTCTCTGCATATACCATAAAATTATTTCTGTCAGGAATGTGCCCAAAATGTTGAAAATGGCAATTTAAAGCTTGAAAAAATGTGCATGTGCATAAGACAGTTATTCCATAGATATTCCCAACCACAACTTCATCTCCTAAATTACAGGATTAAAAAAACAACATAACATTTTATGCTTTTGCAATAAATGCATACATACAGAGTTTCTACTAAATTTTAATATTCATCATTTAACAGTCTCATTAGAAGTGAGAAATATAAGATTTTTCAGATCTCTGAATGAGTATTCTGGCACAAGATTGCAGGCGACAGTCAATATGCAAGTAAATCTAGGTATGAAATATAAACTCCAAGCTTCTTCGGTCAAATAGTTATAGCGAGTAAAACTTAAGGAAATCTGGCTTACTCCAAAGACTGGTCGAGCAAGTGAAGCTCACAACGAGCTGGGAAGGGTCGAGTTGGAGAGTGAAGGCCACAAACAACGGCCAAGCTGGGTGTAATGGGTTGGATGAGCCAGTGAGGAGCACAATGATTCAATGCAGCCAGGCTATACAAAACAACTCTCAGGCACACAATCAGCGAGCTCCCAAGAGGCCTCAACTTAAACCCACTAAAGAACATGGGACACCCTAACTCGTCTTTTATAGGCAAAGCAAAAATGCACAAATGGCAAGTCAAGCTCCCTACAGTGAAACCCCAATCGGGCCATACACGAATCAACCAAGGGGATATGAAAAATCTTATATTTCTCACTTACAATGAGACTGTTAAATGATGAATATTAAAATTTAGTAGAAACTCTATATGTCAGGGATCTTTCTCACCACAACTATCTCTTAGATGTCTTTATAGGGATCAGACAAGAGATATGCTTGGCAATGGTGGTGACATAGTGCTAAAAAAGCATAAAATGGTATCTTGTTTTTTTAATCCTGTAATTTAGGAGATGAAGTTGTGGTTGGGAATATCTATGGAATAAGTGTCTTATGCACATGCACATTTTTTCAAGCTTTAAATTGCCATTTTCAACATTTTGGGCACATTCCTGACAGAAATAAGTTTATGGTATATGCAGTCCCTGATACCACATCATTTTGAGGCATTCTTTCAAACAGTTCATGTGCATTAGGTATCCTTTCACATTTTGTATAGATGTCTAGTAGAGTAGTTGCAACTACATGTGACAAAATTCACAATTCTTGAGACAATAGGATTAAAGAATGGGGAATAGTTACATGTGTGAAAAGACGTCCATATCCATTTCCGAAGATCCTATTTTGCCACAGGCTGGGAGTATGTTCACAAATGTTAACTGATTGGGTTGAAGACCTGTTTCTTGCATATGGTGAAACAGTGTGAGTGCCTTGTGACAATAATCATATTTTCTGTATGCTGTAATAATTGTATTCCATGACAAACTGTCTCATCGTTTCACTTGGTCAAACTCTGTACATACATCTATCAAAACTTTGCACTGGACATACATTTAAATATGTTCTCTATGAAAACCATGCTCATGAAAATACAAGTCTGCAATAATTTAAAATATGTAATCTTTAGAGACGTTGTGTGCACCTGCCTCTGGCAGTGTACTATTGTTTTCGGCTATTCGTATTAGTTGCATGGATACAACATTTATTTGTTTTGACAGATCCGTGTTTTTCTTTGTTATGAACATTTGGATACATGCATTTCTCAATTTTTGTTTCTACAGAAGATAAGTCGGTTCATACGAGACCGTTTGCGAATATCTTTGTCTGTATTTTAAATTCTCAATCAAGTAAGCAATCTGATTCTTTTCTAGACAGAACCCCTCTGAATATTACATATCTTCAATTATTGCAGACCTGTATTTTCATGAGCATGGTTTCACAAGGAAAGACAGTCCACTCTTTCATTGCTCATAGGCGATACAATTATTCCAGCATACAAAAGACATGGTTATCCTCGTGAGGCAGTCATACTGTTTCACCATTTGCAACAAACAGGTGTTCAACCCAATCAGTTTACATTTTCCAATTCACTCCCAGCCTGTGCCAAAATGGGAGCTTTGGAATAGGGTATGGATATCCATCAAAGCATAAAGGATAGAGGAATTTTGTTAGATGTGGTTTCATGCAACACATACAGCAATAAGATGTTTTAAGATAGCCAAATTCATCCACATAATTAAGTATATATGAAAATGTATAAGGGAAAAAATGCAAAAAAAAACACATAATAAATAACCAATTTTATAAACAATATGGTAGGGAATTTTCCATGAGATAAAGGAAAAAAAAGGTTATTTTGAGAAAAACCTTAAAGTTCATGAACACAACAAGTACATAAAGGCAAGTGAGACACTTCATTCACAAAGAAGAATATCATATTCTACGAGCAATCTTAAAGTTCATGATCATCACAATTATATCTTTGCATTAAACAGTCAACAATGTGCATTGAATGGAATTGTGGAGTTCTGCAAACCGAAAGGAAATAACTTTACATGAGAGTACACAAAGAAAGTAATGCAAAACAACAAGATCAGATCTGCACAAGACAATGTTTATTTCTTAGATGGTTTATTCTGCTAATACTTAAAGATATAATTTGGATAAATCAGTATAAAAACTAACCATACCGAATATAGCAAATTTAAATTAAAGTAACTAGTGATGGAATAAGCTTATAGATGATTTATTTGATTCAGGAAGAACTTTGCCAGGTAAATTTGTAAATTTTGATCTGGATTGTAACTAAACTATAAATCTATCTAGTTAAGGAATATGCGGAGGAGTTAGAAATCCTCGAAGCTATCTCTGCAAAATATGCATATCACAAGATAGCGAGTAGACTCTTTATGAACGTGGTTTGTAGAATGTATCGGCCATGACAAAGCATTCACAGATCCTTTTTTTGTCAAATACACGTATAGATCGGAGTTGGCGAAAGGTTTTCTACCAAGCATCTGGAACCAAGGATGTCAGGTTTTATGCCAGTGCAATTTTCAAACCCTACGGTAAGAAAATTAGTCAATTCTTACTTTCAATGCATCAATCGAAAGGTATCCGATATCATTGAGGTGTTTTTAGACATCAACCTCCTCCAAAGAATGAAGAAAGATATGGG
Organism: Taxus wallichiana var. yunnanensis; assembly: GCA_018340775.1. Lineage (NCBI taxonomy): Eukaryota > Viridiplantae > Streptophyta > Pinopsida > Cupressales > Taxaceae > Taxus > Taxus wallichiana. The sequence continues at coordinate 319,162,400 of CM031234.1, read as the reverse complement.
GACCCTAACCTTTCCAAAAGCCTAACATGTCCTAAACGCTCTACAATACAGAAGTATCTATGATATCATTGTTAATGCTTGGGCAATGTCAAATAAAGGCCAAAGGTTACAATACAGAAATGCATCACATTTGTGATAGCACAGAAACAAATTACATTCGTTGCAGCAGAAAGATGCCTCTGTCACATAAATCTAAAAGACTGAAAGAAAAAAAAAATAGTTTTCTTTATGCAAGACATACAACAATAAGATAATTAAAGATAGACAACTTCAACCACATTATTAAGAATCCATGAAAATGTAAATGGGAATTAATGAAAAAAACAACACATTTTCAATAACCAAATACTACTTTTTGACCAAATAACAGGCATAATATCCAGGAATTAATGTATTCGCAGCAAAAAGGAAATACTACTTTTTGACCAAATAACAAGCATAATATCCTCAAAGAGATAAAGAGAGAAATCTCACTTTCCTAACAAAAAATTGATCAAATAGCTCTGATGAATACTGTAATGAATTAAAGTGAAACCTATAAATTCTGGAAATGAAATGTCTTAAAAATATGAACTAATTATTTTTTGAAACAAAAATATGTGATTGATAAATAAAATATCCATTTGAAAACAACATTACTCTGTTCTAATACCAGCAGTGCACAAAACAAGCAATGCTCTCAAATTATCCACAAAAAATAAATCTGCTACACGAGTTTTTAAATTCAAAGTGTCCTAATTTCCTAAATCTTAATTTCCTAATCACAGAGATGCTGGAGCTGCTTCCATGTCTTCTTAAAATGGATGGATCTCCTAGCATAATTAAGCATCAAAGGAGGAAGAAATTTGCCAGGTAAATTTGTAAATTTTGATCTGGATTGTAACTAAACTATAAATCTATCTAGTTAAGGAATATGCGCAGGAGTTAGAAATCCTGAAGCTATTGCAGCACAAATATGCACATCACACGATAGCGAGTAGATTCTTTATGAACTGCGGTCTGTAGAATGTATGGGCCATGACAAAGCATTCAGCAGAACCAATTTTTTTTTGTCAATACACGTATAGGTTGGAGTCGGGCAGAAGGTTTTCTAGCAAGCATCTAGAACCAATGATGTCAGGTTTTATGCAAGTGCAATTTTCAAACCCCACGGTAAGAAAATCAGTCAATTCTTACTTTCGATGCATCAATCGAAAGGTATCCGATATCATTGAGGTGTTTTTAGACATCAACCTCCTCCAAAGAATGAAGAAAGATATGGGGACCCCAACCTTTCCTAAAGCCTAACATGTCCCAAACGCTCTACAATACGGAAGTATCTATGATATCATTGTTAATGCTCGGGCAATGTCAAATAAAGGCCAGCGGTTACAATACAGAAATGCATCACATTTGTGATAGCACAGAAACAGATTACATTCGTTGCGGCGAAAAGATGCCGTTGTCACATAAATCTAAAAAGCATCTGTCAATTTTAAGCTCAAAATCATAAAAACAACTCAGCAAAGGTATCTTGAGTCTAGCTGGAGAGTTTGTAGTGCCATTTTGAAAATGCCTACACAGCATCCCAGCCAAACTGATGGACAGTCAAGTTTTGTGAAGATTTCAGTCTCTCCACTAATTAGTGACCTATTTTGAAAATTTGGGTTAAATCTATTTATGACAAAGTCATTTTTTTAGTTTATGGCTATCCGAGACACTAACTCGGCATATAAGAGCACCATTGTATGGAAAATATACGTTCAGATTCTAATAGGCTGTAGTCATATTAATTAAATCTATGGTTCATAAATACATCTCAGTTACAAGATAAAGCCACACTGGTGACCATTGCCAGCAAATATAGTCGTGCCGCTTTGCAAGCAATACAAATAGCTGAAAACAATAGTACACTGCCAGAGGCAGGTGCACACAACGTCTCTGAAGATTACATATTTCAAATTATTGCAGACTTGTATTTTCATGAGCATGGGTTTCATAAAGAACATATTTAAATGTATGTCCATTGCAGAGTTTTGATAGATGTACATACAGAGTTTGACCAAGTGAAACGATGAGACAGTTTGTCATGGAATACAATTATCGCAGCATACTGAAAACATGGTTATTATCACAAGGCACTGACATTGTTTCACCATTATGCAAGAAACAGGCCATAAACTCGGTCAGTTAACATGTGCAAACATACTCCCAGCCTGCGGCAAAATAGGAGCTCTGGAAAACGATATGGACATGCATCAAAGCGTAAAGGAAAGAGGATTTTTGTCAGATGTGGTTGCAAATGTCCTGGTAGACATGTATGCAAAATGTGGAACCGTAGACAAGGCACGTAAACTGTTTGACAGAATGCCTTTTATAATTGCTTAGAAACATTCATGGCCAAAATGGTGGTGTCATGAACAGTAATGATTGCTGGATATGTGAAGAATGGATTTTTTGAAAATGCGTTATAATTACTTACAAACATTCATGCACTTGCAATTGGCAGCTATGAAGCCAAATTCCACAATCTTTGTCAGCGGTGTCAACTCATAATATAATGATTGTTAAACAGTGCCAGTATTGATATTTGTCGGCCTTTGCAATGGTGAACGGAATGTTTTTTTTTTTGACTCAATCTCGCTTCATAACAATTCCTTTGTTGTATATTTCAGTGCAATGGAACCTATACATATCAGACCCTTCTATATCGACTCCATTCCACCATCTTCTGATATTTCCAGAAAAGTTTTTATGTTCAATGAACCGAGGATTAATTTAAAAAGCAGCGTTTTTGGGCTGTTCAAAGCCACGAAGCATTAAAAGAGTAGGAGCATGACCTGTTCTAGCATCAGACAAGATAAATGATTCAGCATCAACATTAATTCCCAAAGGGGTGGAACTTCCTGTTGTTAACCCTCACATTTTACCAGGCAGTCGTAACTACACCAGTCAAAATTCCTCTATCCATTATGCTTTCATGGATGTTCATACCCTGTTCCAAAGCTTCCATTTTGGCATAAGCAGGGAGGATGCCGACAAAGGTTGTGGAATTTGGCTTTACATCTGCCAATTGCAATTGCATGAATGTCTCTAAGTAATTATAACACATTTTTAACGAGATCCATTTTGGGTATATCTTGCAACAATGACTTGTCACGACACTACATTTTTTCGAGGCATTGCGTCAGCTACTGATTCAACAGGCGATTCACTACATCGGTCGAAATTCCTCTATCCATTATGCTTTCATGGATGTCCATACCTGCTCCAAAGCTCCCATTTTGCATAGGCGGGAGGATCTTGACAAAATTTGTGGAATTTGGCTTTACATCCACAATCGCAATTGCATGAATGTTTCTAAGTAATTATAACACATTTTTAACAAATCCATTTTGGGCATATCTTGCAATCATGACTGTCCACGATGCTACATTTTTGTGAGGCATTGTGTCGAACAGTTCACGTGCCTTGTCTACGGTTTCACATTTTGCATACATGTCTACCAGCACATTTGCAACCACATCTGACAAAATTCCTCTATCCTTTATGCTTTGATGGATATCCATACCCTGTTCCAAAGCTCCCATTTTGGCACACGCTGGGAGTATATTGGAAAATGTAAACTGATTGGGTTGAAGGCCTGTTTGTTGCAAATGGTGAAACAATATGACTGCCTCATGAGGATAACCATGTCTTTTGTATCTGGAATAATTGTATCGCCTATGAGCAATGAAAGACTGGACTGTCTTTCCTTGTGAAACCATGCTCATGAAAATACAGGTCTGCACTAATTGAAGATATGTAATAATTGAAAATGCAGTCTACACTATGTGAAAAGACACTGCTTCCACCATTATGCAAGAAACGAGTCATCAACTCGATCAATTAAAATGTGCGAACATACTCCCACTGTGGCAAAATAGGAGCTTCGGAAAAGGATATGGATAGCTCCAAAAAAATTTAATTTGAAAGTCTTGTTAAGATCGCCACTATTATCATTAGCTAATGATGTCTAAAAATGATCCTTGGCTGCCTCTCTAATTGTCTTATCCTCGGTTAAATCCTCCTCACCTTCTCTTTAACCGAGCAATATGGTTTGTCGATCACCGTGAGCAACCACAATCTTGTGAAAACTTTGGTATTTGCACTTCCTTGTTGAACCCATAAAGTTTTGGATCTGAGTTACAAGGAACCCTCCTCTTTCTCCAAGTTCTCCAACAAAGACGATAATTCTTTTTTCTCTGTTCTGATGTGGAAGCATACCTAATGCACATGAACTGTTTGAAAGAATGCCTGAAAATGATGTGGTATCAGGAACCGCCTAATGGTTTGTTAGATGTAGTTGCAAGTGCTCTCACTCTTTGACATACTAAAACAGTTCATGTGCCTTGTTTATGCTTCCACATTTTGCTTTCATGGATGTTCATACCTGTTCCAAAGCTCCCATTTTGGCACGGCAGGAGGATGTTGTGAAGGTTGTGGAATTTGGCTTTACATCTGCCAATTGCAATTGCATGAATGTTTCTAAGTAATTATAACACATTTTTAACAAATCCATTTTGGGCATATCTTGCAATCATGACTGTCCACGAAACTACATTTTTTTGAGGCATTGTGTCGAACAGTTCACATCCCTTGTCTACGGTTCCACATTTTGCATACATGTCTACAAAATTCCTCTATCCTTTATGCTTTGTTTGTTTTGAGAATTTAAAATACAAATAGAGATATTTGCAAATGGTCTCATATGAACCGACTTATCTTCTGTAGAAAGAAAAAATGAGAAATGCATGTATCCGAGTGTTGATAGCAAAGACAAACACAAGTCTGTCAAAACAAATAAAGTACCAGTAAAATATATGGCGAGCAATGAAGGGAAAAGGGAGGACCAAAATCCTCAGGCGTGCGCGGGAGGATTTTGTTACTATTTAAGCCTAAAATAAAAGCAAGCAAACCAAAACCCAAAGTAAATATACACGACTAGGGTTTTCTATGATTTTACAGAGATTGACATTGAGAAACTGTATTGTCAATCATTCACCATATACAGAACACTGCTTTGAAACAAAGCCAGCCCCTTTTTTGGAAAAAACAAAAACGCTGACCAACTTGAAGTCATATGAATCTGAACACGGTGCTTAAAACTGCTTACCCAGTGTAGAAGTGGAAGAGGTGCGGTTAAAGATCTGTCTTCTCCTCGCAAGCTCTCGTTCGGAAAGCGCGGCCACGCAGGTGCTACCGTCTTCCATTGAACCCGTCAATTCATACCACCGATTGAAAATCATAACTTGTCCTGCATTTCTCCCTCGCGGAATGGCTCACCTTGTGCAGGTCATTGTCTCTGACATTCCTGCTTTTGGAGGACACGCGTAGAGCTGATTTTGTGCCGTGCTTTGTCGACCAATTCATCCGCGCGCGTTGGAGTCTCATCCGGCGCCGTCCGAAAGCAGGAGCGTAAAGCTGTTTGATAGAATGCCTTTTATAATTGCTTAGAAACATTCATGGCCAAAATGGCGGTGTCATGAATAGTAATGATTGCTGGGTATGTGAAGAATCGATTTTTTGGAAATGCGTTATAATTACTTACAAACATTCATGCACTTACAATTGCCAGGTATGAAGCCAAATTCCACAATCTTTGCAAGGTAGGGTCAACTCATACTACAATGATTGTCAAACAGTGCCAGTATTGATATTTGTCGGCCTTTACAATGGTGAACGGAATATTTTTTTTTTTGACTCAATCTCGCTTCATAACAATTCCTTTGTTGTATATTTTAGTGCAATGGAACGTATACATATCGAGCCTTTATATCGACTCCATTCCACCATCTTCTGATATTTCCAGAAAAGTTTTTATGTTCAATGAACCGAGGATTAATTTAAAAGCAACGTTTTTGGGCTGTTCAAAGCCAAGCAAACAAAGCGAGAGCATGACTGTTCTAGCATCGAGATCGACAAAGATAAACGATTCAGCAAAGCAGATTAATTCCCAAAGGGGTGGAACTTCCTATTGTTAACCCTCACATTTTACCGCAGTAAATCGTAACTTCACACCGGTCAAAATTCCTCTATCCATTATGCTTTCATGGATGTTCATACCTGCTCCAAAGCTCCCATTTTGGCATAAGCGGGGAGGAGGATGCCGACAAAGGTTGTGGAATTTGGCTTTACATCTCCAATTGCAATTGCATGAATGTCTCTAAGTAATTATAACACATTTTTAATAGATCCATTTTGGGTATATCTTGCAACAATGACTGTCCACGACACTACATTTTTTCGAGGCATTGTGTCGAACAGCTACTGAGCGATTCTGACTACATCGGTTGAAATTCCTCTATCCATTATGCTTTCATGGATGTCCATACCCTGTTCCAAAGCTCCCATTTTGGCACAGCCAGGGAGGATGCTGACAAAATTTGTGGAATTTGGCTTTACATCTGCCAATTGCAATTGCATGAATGTTTCTAAGTAATTATAACACATTTTTAACAAATCCATTTTGGGCATATCTTGCAATCATGACTGTCCACGATGCTACATTTTTGTGAGGCATTGTGTCGAACAGTTCACGTGCCTTGTCTACGGTTTCACATTTTGCATACATGTCTACCAGCACATTTGCAACCACATCTGACAAAATTCCTCTATCCTTTATGCTTTGATGGATATCCATACCCTGTTCCAAAGCTCCCATTTTGGCACACGCTGGGAGTATATTGGAAAATGTAAACTGATTGGGTTGAAGGCCTGTTTGTTGCAAATGGTGAAACAATATGACTGCCTCATGAGGATAACCATGTCTTTTGTATGCTGGAATAATTGTATCGCCTATGAGCAATGAAAGACTGGACTGTCTTTCCTTGTGAAACCATGCTCATGAAAATACAGGTCTGCACTAATTGAAGATATGTAATAATTGAAAATGCAGGTCTGCACTATGTGAAAAGACACTGTTCCACCATTATGCAAGAAACAGGTCATCAACTCGATCAATTAAAATGTGCGAACATACTCCCAGCTTGTGGCAAAATAGGAGCTTCGGAAAAGGATATGGATAGCTCCAAAAAAAAATTTAATTTGAAAGTCTTGTTAAGACTGCCACTATTATCATTAGCTAATGATGTCTGAAAATGATCCTTGGCTGCCTCTCTAATTGTCTTATCCTCGGTTAAATCCTCCTCACCTTCTCTTTTAACCAGAGCAATATGGTTTGTCAGTCTGTGAGCAACCACAATCTTGTGAAAACTTTGGTATTTGCACTTCCTTGTTGAACCCATAAAGTTTTGGATCTGAGTCACAAGGAACCCTCCTCTTTCTCCAAGTTCTCCAACAAAGACGATAAATTTTTTTCTCTGTTCTGATGTGGAAGCATACCTTATGCACATGAACTGTTTGAAAGAATGCCTGAAAATGATGTGGTATCAGGAACCGCCTAATGGTTTGTTAGATGTAGTTGCAAGTGCTCTCACTCTTTGACATACTAAAACAGTTCATGTGCCTTGTTTATGCTTCCACATTTTGCTTTCATGGATGTTCATACCCTGTTCCAAAGCTCCCATTTTGGCACAGGCAGGGAGGATGCTGACAAAGGTTGTGGAATTTGGCTTTACATCTGCCAATTGCAATTGCATGAATGTTTCTAAGTAATTATAACACATTTTTAACAAATCCATTTTGGGCATATCTTGCAATCATGACTGTCCACGAAACTACATTTTTTTGAGGCATTGTGTCGAACAGTTCACATCCCTTGTCTACGGTTCCACATTTTGCATACATGTCTACAAAATTCCTCTATCCTTTATGCTTTGTTTGTTTTGAGAATTTAAAATACAAACAGAGATATTTGCAAATGGTCTCATATGAACCGACTTATCTTCTGTAGAAAGAAAAATTGAGAAATGCATGTATCCGAGTGTTGATAGCAAAGACAAACACAAGTCTGTCAAAACAAATAAAGTACCAGTAAAATATACGGCAGGCAATGAAGGGAAAAGGGAGGACCAAAATCCTCAGGCGTGCGCGGGAGGATTTTGTTACTATTTAAGCCTAAAATAAAAGCAAGCAAACCAAAACCCAAGTAAATATACACGACTAGGGTTTTCTATGATTTTCTGAGAGATTGACATTGAGAAAGCTGATTGTCAATCATTCACCATATACTGAACAACTTTGCTTTGAAACAAAGCCACCCCTTTTTGGAAAAAACAAAAACGCTGACCAACTTGAAGTCATATGAATCTGAACACGGTGCTTAAAATTGCTTACCCGGTGTAGAAGTGGAAGAGGTGCGGTTAAAGATCTGTTTTCTCTCATGAGCTCTCGTTCGGAAGCGCGGCCACGCAGTGCTACCGCTTCCATTGAACCCGTCAATTCATACCACCGATTGAAAATCGTAACTTGTCCTGCATTTCTCCCTCGCGGAATGGCTCACCTTGTGCAGGTCATTGTCTCTGACATTCCTGCTTTTGGAGGACACGCGTAGAGCTGATTTTGCGCCGTGCTTCGTCGACCAATTCATCTGGCGCGTTGGAGTCTCATTCGCCGCCGAGAAAGCAGGAGGCTTTCCCACATAGAACACGCCTTTCGGCGTAACAAGTGATGATTTGGAATGACTGGACGGTGGATTGTGGACCACAAACTCTCACTTTCATTTTCCACTTTTGTCCCGGCTGGTATTTAAAACATTTGAAATCATCAAGCAGTGTTTTTTTAATTTGTTCATTTTCCCAATCTTAATAAATTTCATATTGTCTTCAGACAGCTAGAACCTAAAATTCTTTAGTGGGTAGATACTGACTACCACCAAACAAGTTATTATTCGCAAATTCAATGTTTCATCTCTTGTCTTTACAAGGAATGAATTTATGACGGAGAAATTGTGTGTCAGAATGCTCTAAACGTCTTTCTATTACTTCTGCACAGAGATAATATAAAGGCCTCTTGTCACCCGCAGCACTTAAATCCTCTGTCAAATGACGGAATTCCACACACAAAATAATCCAAAACTACGTACTTATCATTCTGATAATTCAACAATATCGAATTGGACGCTCGCGAGTCGCACATCTGTCAATTGATTTTCCACATTTGTTGGATTAACAGTCATCGTACCTCGAAACCCGCATTACGTATTTATAACATTTCAAATCACCCATTAATCTTAGAAAGGGATTGATTGTTTGTTTTTGTTTGGTGTGATTTTAACCAGGGGGAAAATTTTAGAAACAGTAGACAATGATAAATAATGATAGATAATGATAGGCTGAAAATTTTAATACATATATAATACATATTTATATATATGAATATATTATAGAAATATCTATAAAAATTATTGGAATTTACAGCTACGGGAGAGAGCTAAACCGTCAGTTAATTTTGATTTGACAGGGACAGATAATTTGAAATTAGAACTAGTCTTTGTGCACCCAAAGTTTAAGGGTGCACATAGAAAACAAAATATCATATAATTCAAAACAAAAAATACCCTTTAATAGGTTATGTTCTCCCTATTATATATATTTCGTTTTAAATATTAAAATAATGTGGAAGAGACATTTTTTAAATATTTAAATTTGGTTATTTTAAATACAAAGAAATTTAAAGGTGAACCATTACTTGTGAATTAAGTCACATATTTGTTTCTACCTATTTGTCATCATTTGATTGGCTAATTGGGGTGAAATGACTTGATGTGACTTATTCTATTGGACATTTTTATTCAAAATGTAAGTGATAAAGTGACATGTACTAGCTCCCTAATTTCCATGTACCCTCACAAGTATTGGTCCATGCTCAATAATTGGCTCCTCTCCCTTAGATATCAGACACAGAATTAAATCGAAAGGGACATGTGGCAGGTACAATTATTAGTTAAATTTGTGATTTTCAATATTAAATTTTGACTAAATCTTTGATCAAATAAATCCAACCTATAAAAAAACTTAGAGTGCATTCATTGACCGTTTAACACGATGGGCTTTTGGAAATCCCGAACCGTAATCGCTTTTGGAGAAACCCCTCTCGGCTCCCGCTCTGGACATGAAGGATGCGGGCGGTGGCTCTGCTTGCCTCACCATGCAGGTTTATGGATTTGATGGCCTTTAAGAGGGCTCTGGCAGGGACTCTTCTCAACTGACGCGTCGGGTGTTCGGGCCCCTCTGGTTTCTCCTCTTTGTTGTGGTATTGGGCCCACTAATGGCATAAAGGGTGCCCCATTTGTTGTTGAAAAGGTGTGCTCTAATGCGGTTGTTGGGAAGCGCTCTTATGCTGCAACGTCCGCTTCTTTAATCTCCAAACCCTCTCTGTTGCCAAGTTTATACCTCTGGTCACTCTTGGTGAATATGTGCTTGAGACCGAGGATTTCTTCTCCTCCAATGGTTTGATATGCCGCTTCAATGGACTCTGGCCAAGCCTTCCACTTCTTCACTCGTGGATTGCTTCGAGCTGGCGCCTTTGTTTTAGGTAGGATTGACATTTACCCTTGTGCAAAGGGTTTTTTATTGTTGCTTTTAGTGTGGAGGATGATAGGGCTATCATTCTCTCTAAGATTTGGGAATTGCAGAATCATCACCTGTTGATGAAACCTTGGTTCCCGACTTTCAACCCACTCACAACTTCTTTCACTATTAAACCTGTCTAGATTCATTTCCCCCATCTACCATTGCAGTTTTGGGGAGAGGAAATTCTAACTGCTATTGGCAATGCTTTGGGTAAATTTGTATCCATTGATTCCAATACGGAATCTTACACTCACACTATTTTTGCACGAATTTTGGTGGATCTAAATACTTCTCTCGACCTACCTGCTTCAATTGATTTTAAAGTGTTGGATGGGGTTTGGTGATAACCCTTGATTACGAAGGATTTCCCTTCAAATGTAGAAAATGTTTTAACCTTGGACATCTTGCTTCCAATGTCAGATGGTGAAGCATAAATCTAAGAAGGAAAAGGTTTCTTGGTGGAAAGACTCTCATCAAGATCTATTATTTATTGATGTGGAACCAAAGTCAGACACTAAGGAGGAATCTGATAAGGAATTTGTTCCAAACTCACGACCTACAGATGAGAAGGTCAAAACATTTATGGTGAATCAAGTGCCGACACTGATTCCAAATGCTGCTACTAATGGTGTTGTTACCGCTTTCCATTGCTAAGAAGATCAATTCCGCTAGTTTTCCTTCTTTTGAGATTTGACCTCCAACTCACTTAGTTGAAAATGCAAATCCTAATAGGAGTGATGATGGACGGATGTTAAACAAAAAAAGAATGTTTTTCTATGCACCTAAGATCCCATGTTAGGGATGTTACAAGGTAATCTGGTTGCATCAATACAATGAGTGTTGCAGTCTTCTTTTTCTCGTTTCACCTTTGTTTTTCTTTCAATGCTCCCTTTGTGGTTTAGGGTTTTCTCTTTGTTATGCTTAAACGCTTTATCTAGTCTTGAGGCCTTGTTGTATAAGGATGTGGGTCCTTTCAAAACCATCAACTTTTACCAATTTCTAATAAATCCACCCTATATAATTTTATTCCGAATTACTTTTTTAATGTTATGAATTGTAGTTAATATGACAAAAAGAATTAAATTATTTTTCATGAGAAACCAATGATTTTACATAGATATTGACATCTTCACCCCATAATGAGTAGAGTTAACATATAGCTCATTACACTTGTTGAGCAAGCGTGTACCTATATCGAAACTTTCTTTTGGCTAAGCAATGGGGATTACGGAGAAACCAATATGTCAAAGTCACCTAGAGAAGGATCATGACCCTATCTATTTGACTCTTTGTGTGTCGATTCATAGGGAGTTGTACCTTGATGGATGGCCTAACAAGCCTTCATACTATCATTGTTGAAATTTAACCACTAAATAATAGGTGTGGTGGAACAAATAGTTTGAATTTGACGTATGATTATGCTTGTCAAATATTATTTATATGACAGTCCACGATCGAGATATGCCTTTCATATTTATGCGATTTAGGGTATAACTTGCCACTTTTAACACGTCAAACCAATATGTATCGAGTTTCCAAAAAAAGGGTGCTTTTTCAAATAACTAAATTTACATATAATCACTCATAATTTATTATTAAAGTGATGATAGGTATTAAAATCATAGGTAGAGAAATGAGAGAACACACATTTTACACATTGAATAAAAGATTTCCATTGAAAGAGTATGGTCTCTTTTATTATTGTCGCCTTGTGTTTTCATATAGTTTTAAGTTGTGGGATTGCCTTCACATGCTTACATGTATCGTTCTCTTTTTGGAGATCTCAACTTAAGGTGGCATATCTAAATGGATTCTCACAACCAGTCCAATTTTTATAACTATGACCGAGTATGAAGCTATTTAGAATGGATCCTTTGGGGAACCATTCATGTAAGTTTTTGTCAAAGGTATTCCACAAGTTAATATCCCCTCTCCGAGTATTGTTTTCTTTGTTTCGAGTTTGATGTTGCATGTCATTATGTTATTTTGTTGGGATAATTCTCTATAACAATATGCTCATAACATGGGTTCATTCTACCTAGACCAAGCATGTAATGAGGCTAGACATGATCTAAAACATGAAAAATAGGTTTTTATTTTTCACTTTGTCGACTTGTCCCGTGCCTCAACTATTTTGTAAAATTCATCAACTTGGTATGTCTAGAGATGGGTAGGTGCTACTTGAGTTGGGGGGCTAAAAAGTGGATAATTTTTTGATTTGAAGCAAAACGTGGGCGCATTTTGGGAAACCGTGATTGCGTTATGAATTATTAGGATTGGTAATTACCAATCCTAAAATGTGAGTGCATTATAACGCGCTCGCGTTCCATTTTGCAATGTGGTGTATGTGCTTTTGGGAGGGATATATTTACTAAAGTAAATTTGAAGTATAAGTTTTTCATTTAAGATTAATAAATGAAAAACTTATACTTTAAATTTATTATAGTAAATATAAGAAATTTGGGTCGCTCTGCACCTTATGGAACTTGTCTCATAGCTCCATCAATCACGGTTTAGAAGATAGTTTTTCATATTCTAATCAGTCAAAGACATAGGTATTTTTAGGATTTCAAAGATTCAGCCTAAAGTTTTTAGGGTTTAAATTCTACAATTAGTGTCTATTTTGGGAAATAATATATTCATTATTTAGGTTTTGGGGCCTTTTGGATTGTTTAGTGACATTTGGAGGAGTGTTAAATCTGTCAAAACTATATTTTATAAACCTCACAACTCCCAAAGGTAGCAACAATTTCTCGAATATATGGACTCATGAAATTCCTTATAACACATAATAAATCAAAACACATATGTAAGTTTTTATCGATTTAAATAATCAAGGGAATGGTCATCATGAGGTTTTGAAGGATCTGAAACATCATGAGGACAATGGGTGCAATCAGAAAAATCATGAGGTTTGTGAAAGATCTAAAACATCAAGAGCTTCATCAAGATTCAAATCATCAAGGGAATGGTCATCAGGAGCATGATAAGAGAAGCTCACCATGAGTGATGGTGGCAATCATCTCAGGCTAAAAATAATGCATATTTTATGAGAGTGTTTCTAAACACTTAATCAATTTTTGGTAATGAACTCACATCTTGCAAGTCAAGGAGGTGGAATTTGCAGTGTTTAAGTATAATGTAGAGGTCAAGAACATGGAATTCATTATCGTACATTCCTCCAAGTTTCATTTAGGGATAAATCATTTTATCGGGAGGAGAAAATGTATCTCCATGAGGAGAAATCTATAAATAGGGTGTCCAGACATCATAAGCATGCTTCCACTTAGGTGACATCTTGGGCAAGGGAGGTGAATTATGAGATTAAGAAGAGATCATCATGTTCAAAGGTGAAAAGTGAGGCTCAAGGAGTGAATTAATGATCATCATATCCCGATTCTACCATTCTGTCCAAATCTCTTTGATAAATAAATCAAAATGAACAAGTCTATCTATTGAGGCATCTAGGACCATCACAGGGTGAGGATCAAGAAGCCACCTATTTAGGTCTTCTTGATTAAATTTATATAAGGATTTTCCCCTGTTACACAAGGATTCAAAACATTTTAGCAACACTCCCTAAATGGTAGATACTTGACCTCCTTATGAGTTTCTCTCCTAAGACAAGTATTTCTCAAGGTTAGTCTTGAAATCACAAGAAATAAGCATGATTGTACATTTCTTCCTTTACCTACTAACCACTAAATACTCTATCTTTATGCCTTGATTTTATGAGTCCTTAATGCCCTTATGCCTTCCTCAAACTTTTCAGAGACTCCACCAACTTCAAACACATGGAATAAAGACTTTTTTCTTTCTAAAATTACATCCTTCCTAGCCCTCAAACTGGGCATTAATGTTGTTAGAATGTATTTTCACATTCCTTTTCTTTTATTCTTATTCCAACATATACTAGGAATTTTGAAACTCTTGGTATTCTTATTACCTTCCTACACACTTATCAAGGACTCTACCAGTCATAAGTATTAACTTTTACAATGAATATTCTACTCTAGGCCCTTAAGACTGGGCACACACAGTTAGGATTGTGAACACAAATTTAATTTAAGAAATCCTCCTTTAGATGGATTATTACCTTTTCTTGACTTTTGCAACACCAAGTCCTCATGATCAATTCCTTGAAATAGACTCAAGGATTCCATTGAATCATTATGTTCGTATACATACTACTAAACTTTGAAAACAAGGTATAGTCTGGTCTGAGTAAGTCTTTCTATCTATTTTCCATTCCTTGGACACTATGAGGGTTCCATGAAGCCTTGAACACCATTATAGATAAGAAGACAATCCAAAACAAGATATTTACATGTGAAAATGCTTTACAAAATAGTCTTTAACCTCCAAATCTGATATCTCGATCTGAGAGGACTATGCAACTTAACACCTAAGCCTATAACATACCTAGATATAGTTCAAATATTCAAATTATAAATTTGGAGGGAAAATCTATATTCTTTCCTATGGAGTCCAAATGAACTAGTACAAGCTATGATCATCTCAAGTGGACCCAAGACACCTGTAGTCACCTAAGAAAGCCAAAATTCATTATTAACAAGATTCTCTTGTATCACTAGAGGAAGATCGCATAGTGAGTGAGAATCCTTATTTTCAATTAAGGGCTTAGTTTTCATGCTTCAAATTTTTTAATTTCCATGTTATTTATTTTGATCATTCTCGGAGCTAATAAAACACTCGTCATGAGAATTTAGGAAATATCTTAAGCATGAAGATATGATGTTGGGGAATATTAGAAGTTTTGAAGGTAATTTAGGAATATTTAGGAAAGGTTTGATCATTCAAGGACTATTTTCTCAACAATGGGTTTTCTAGGTGCGGGAACAAACACTCTAATGGTGAAACTTGACTTCTCTGGAAGATTTCAGAGATTTGTAAGGAGTTAAGAGGAAAACAAATAGGAATTGAAAAGCTACGTGAATCCTCTACATGTTGGAGACATCCATTTTTCTCTAAGGCTTAAAGGTGTCATGAAGAATTTTAAAACAGTGAAGCTGACCCTTTTGGTTCCAAAACAACACTTCACCAATGCAACACTTCATGACACCAAAATAGGGAACTACCAATCAACCTTCATGCTTCTTGATGATTGACATCTCATGTTGACTCCTATGTCACCCAAACACCCTTTTCGATAAATGCAACTTGACATTAATGACAATACCAATGACACTATATCCAATACATGTGTTTTGATTTGTTATGTATTATAAGACATTTCATGAGTGTATATATTTGAGCAATTGTTGTTTCCTTTGAGAGTTTTGAGGTTTGTAAAATCTAATTTTGACACATCTAACACTCCTACAAATTTCAATAAACAATCCAAAATTCCCCAAAACCTAAACAATGACTATATTTGTTGCCAAAATAGACATCGATTGTAGAATTTAAACGCTAAAAGCTTTAGGATGAATGTTGAAATCCTAAAAATTACCTATGTACTAACCGATTATATTATAAAAACCATCTCTTACCTATGTGACTCATGGAGCTATTAGACCGATTCCATAAGGTACAGAATGACCCTAATTTTTATATTTACTAAAATATATTTATAAATTTCTTATAAATGAAAAACTTATACTTAAACCTTTATTTTTGTAAATAAAATGCTACCACGAAAACATATAATTCTTATACTCTAAGGAATGTGAGTTCATTATAACACGCTCATGTTATAACACACTCGTGTTCCCTTCAATTATGCCCCCAAACCAAGATTTTATAGGCTTGGAATTGCTTTGGTTTCCCAAACCAGCTTGGACCTGTAACAACACATCAACTCGTGTGTTTTGACAAAAAATCACCTTCTACTATGCTAAATCCTACAAAAAAAAATGTCTATCTTTCTTTAAAAATTTCCTACAACGTCAAGAAAACTATCCTCTTTCTAAATATATACTTTTAATATTTTATGACTATTCTAAGGTTTCCATACTTATTATTTTCTAACTATGTCTTTTTATAGCTATTTTTTTGAATTTATACATGTCTATCATTCATCATGTATCTTTTGATTCACTCATCCAAATTGAATAAAAAAATATATAGTCACAAACTAGGACTAATTCTACACATATTAAAAATATATAATTTTTTATCTTTTTGAGGTAGTTAGGGAGGCACAGTTAGCTATCCCTTATTTTTAAAAATTTAAAATCTTTGTACTTGAAAAATCATAAAAAATTAAATACTCACTAAAAAATATAAATATAAATTATATCACAAACTAGATGCTCCTATTTATCTTTCTACTAAAGGGTTTTCAAAAATACTAAATAGTGCTCAAAAAATTGGGGGTGGGGGACTACATGATGTCTACTATGTTTTTAACAAAAACAATAGCACCTATTGGTATTTTAGATCTTTAACCCACTTACACTTAACCATTTTCAAAAACATTAGTAGCTTAGAAACTAGACTCAAAATGTTATGATTCATGTTCTTATAACATCTTCCAATTTTGAGTGTAACTATTTGAAATAACTCGTAGAAGTTGAAGATTTTTATTTTTGGAAAAAGTGTCCACTTAAGACCCCCTTTTGGCCCCCATTTCCATGCACTTACCTAGATATTTTTTTGTACTCTATATGTGTACATGGGAATTTGTTTTCTTTGGACATAGCACCTTTAAGGTCCCAAGTTGGATGAAATTATTTTAAATGTATTTAATTAACCATACACTATCAGTAGGTGATTAAAATGCACTTGTACCATTTAATTGTAATATAGTGTATGTACTAAACCTACACAACCAAGTCCCTTGGCCATATTATCAACAAAGGACACATCAAGTTCATACCCAAGATGAGTGATCTCGATGTTATATGCAATTGGCAAAAATCATTTTGTCCAATGTCTCTTACTATATCGAAATCCCTCACTCTTTAAATTCAATGTATCCTATATTTAATTATTAATTAGACAAAAATAATTTCATTTAAAGTGAGTGTTTTCTTAAAAATATAGAATTATTGTCAGGGATGGTATGGAATATGTTCATCAATCTAATTCACGAGCTATGTTCATCAAGATAGACAATTGAGAAATCTTATGACTAAATTAAAAATCCATTCATTTTAGATATAATATGATCCTTAGGGTTTGGTCCTCATTTTACTCAAGATGTTCAAACGCTTTTTGCAGATGCTTCAACTTACCTCTCAGTCATTAGAGTTGACTAGGATCAATTTGGTTTATTTCAATCAATTTGATTAGGATGCCCTTTGGTTCATGTGTTATTTGTACTTGTTGTTGAGGGATTTAGGTATCCTTTAACAAATGCTAAAATCTTGGGGATCAAAAAGGCATATCTTTACTAGCTTCCAAACCTTCACAACTTTTTAATGGTAATTTTTAGATGATTTTATTCTCAACCTTATTAAAGAGGAAATTAATATAAAAAAAGTTATGAAGTGTCTTAGTACTTATTTCCTTGCTTCTATTTCAAGTATACAATGGAAGAAAACTTAATACTACAAATAGTCTTTCTTTCCCGCCTCCTTGGTTAAGCAATTATGAATGGAAAATGTTCCAACATGGAGAAGTATTTTACCTCTTAGGTATTACATTTGCATTCCAAGATTCCCCATCCCTACTATGGTCATATGTCATTTAGCGTGTAGAGAAATAACTTTCCTTCTATATCACCAAGCCCTTCTCTATAGGTAGTAAATTTCAAATTTTCTCAAAAAAATTACAAATACTCATGTTTATCATTCATCTTGTTTGGTGCCTTCACAAACTTCTAAAAAAACTTGAAAAGTTACTTGAGAGACTTTCTATGGGATGGTTCTCGAGCATCAAAAGGGTTTTCACATAGTTTCTTAGGAATTTATTTAACTTCCCAAGTAGGTGCATGGGCTTCATTTTTTATATGTTAGATGTCATGGCCATGGTGATTCCTTATGTTGTAAATGGATCATCTAAGCCAAGATAGGACAAAAAGCTTGTAAATTCTTTCTTCGTGAAATTTTATTGCTAAAAAAGAACCTTGAGGCCAAAAACTTGGAAAAGGGCTCAACATCCATCATCTAAACATTCTTAAAGCTCTTGTTAAGGTGGATGGCTTCTTTTTTATCGAAATTATGTGGAAAACATAAATCTTGGCTCAAATGAAATGGTGATGGATTTTGGGAAGGAAATTCAATCAATGAACACTCACTTTGGTTCTCCCAAGTGATCAATTTTCATAAGTTTCCACTAGTTGAAGCACCTTTGGTACATTCCCTCAAGTTTTTAAAACAATGGTCACACATTAAATAACATATTTTTGCAGGAAAAACTCAAAAATTACTTTCTTGGCATGAATTCAAGACCACATTTCATCTATCTAACAGTGATAAAGAATATTTTGAGCATATTATAAAGGTAATCCCCGATGAGATGTTGCATAGATTCGATGTCATTTACTCGATGGATTTGGTAGAAGGACAAGAAGTGATATTTATATGGGTAAGTGCATGGAAATGGGGGACCAAAAGGGGGTCAAAATTGGCCACTTTTTTCCTGAAATCAGCAAAACCTAAACTTCAACTAATAATTTGGCATGCATATGCTCAAAATTTGACAATGTGATAAGAATAAGAATCGTAGTGCTTGAAATCTAGTTTCTAATTTTTTTTTAAATGGTGGAGATTAAGAAGGTAAAATGTGGTGCGCACACAAAGTGTGCCTATTTTTGTGTTAAAAAGATAACATAATGTTATGTGTGCATCCCCCCCACATTTTTTGAGTTCTGTAAACTATTTTACAAATTCCTTCGATATAAATTTAGCTAAGACCATGTATGAGGTCCCACTATTTTTTCATATTTTTGGATGAATATATAATTTTTACTAATTTTCAAAGTGAACACATCCCGAAAATGAAATATTTGTGTGTACACCCCCCTAATTTTGAGAAAAATAGTCAATTTTTTAAAAATATTTTTAATGTGTGTAGAATGGAGTTTAGATCAAACCATTTTTTTAAATTTGGATGAAAAAATCATAAAGTATGCATACAATAGTACTCATATATTTTGGAAAAAAATAAGGCACTAGTAAAATAAATTAAGGATGGGCGTCTTAAACTAATTGGATTTTAGAAAGAAGTATATCATCACAAACATAAAAAAGCGAGTTTGACGCGTAGTCTTGTTTTATTGGAATATTGTTTTATAACACATGAGAAATTGGGCGTACACTTGAGATTGTTATGTTTTTGTAAAACACGGATTTATTCAGAGATTACATAGTCCAAACCTTAGGTTTGGATATCCCAGGAAAATCCAAGCCTATAGATTGACAATGTCCAAACCATAAAAGCTATAACGTGAGCGCGTTATACCACATTTTCATTTATTAATATTTATACTTTATTATTTCTTATACTCTAAAGTTATTTTAGTAAGTATAATAAATTAGGGTCACTTTGCACTTTATGGAACTAGTATCACAACTCCATAATTCACGGTTTATAAGATAGTATTTCATATTCTAATCTTGTCAATACATAGGTATTTTTAGGATTTTAGTGTTCTCTTTAAATATTTAGGGTTTAAATTCTATAATCGATATCTATTTTTGGAAATAATATAGTCATTGTTTAGGTTTTGGGTCCTTCTTGATTATTTATTGACATTTGTAGGAGTTTTAAATGTGTCAAAACTATATTTTATAAACCTCACAACTCTTAAAGGTAAACAATTGCTCGAATATATGGACTCATGAAATGCCTTATAACACATAACAAATCAAAACACATAATTTTTTATCAATTTAAAAATCCTTGATAACATCTACAAATACTACTCCCATTATTAGGACTATTACAAAAATAAACTAAAATCGTAAATTTATTACAATGGTGTTTCTCCATGACCCTTGACAAGTTTCACTTGTTCAACGCAACTCAATTTGTCTCTCTACTCTTTCCCACTCTAGCCCTTCATATGGTGGACTTGACTCACTTTATGTTTTCTACACATTTACGCATTAAAATTGAGTGGGCGGTTTCTCTTCATAAATCTTTATAGTGCTCCTCTTACATGTTTTATTAATATTTTTCTAGAGTTGTAATTAGCCCTAGATGAAGTAAAAATTCACATTCAATAAAGTTTTAATTAGTTTCACATGGCTCAATTTAATTAATATTTATTCTCTTATTGAACCTTTATTAGAGAGGAATTGTTGTCATGAAAAATTTCTAGCATGAAAAATGAAACTTTTGATCATGACAACTAAGCCCATAATTGAAAATTATGTTTCCCACCATTGTGCGTCCTTTATCCGGCCACCGCCTTCGATTCCACCCTCACCCCGTCTCATAGGAAAGAGATAATAAGTTTTCAAGTGTGTTTTAATGTATATGGAAGATTTCCTAATATGATTGATGAACTCATTGAGATTCGATGAAAGACAACTTCCTTCAAAGGCCTAAAAAGGTCATTTTTGGCCATTTTGTAGTTGGTAAACACCCTATGGAATCACTTAGGAAAATATAAATCATCTATGGGTATTTTCAAATAGTATTGAATATTTCCAAGATGGCTTAGGAAAATTTTGTAAAGAAAATTTGATTCAGAACAATCTAAACAAAATTAGGTCATTTGGGTGCAAGGAATGAAATCTCCAACGATGAAAGTTGACTTATTTGGAATATTTTGGGAGTTATAGAAGGATTTATGAGGCAAAAAAATAATCATAGGAAATATAATATAATCCTAAATAAGATAGAAACACTAACTTTGTTCCAAGGCTCAAATATTTCTTGAGGAAATTCAAACACAATAGTTGCTCCTTTTGGTTCAAGATGAAATATGCCCAAAATTTGAAATTTCAGTAATAATTGGATCT
The DNA here is from genome assembly GCA_018340775.1 of Taxus wallichiana var. yunnanensis. Classification (NCBI taxonomy): domain Eukaryota; kingdom Viridiplantae; phylum Streptophyta; class Pinopsida; order Cupressales; family Taxaceae; genus Taxus; species Taxus wallichiana. The sequence goes on along the minus strand of CM031234.1, from coordinate 319,141,030 downwards.
CAAAAATGGTTTCAATGATCTCATCAAGTTTTTTGGAGTCAAAATAATATAATATTTTACCCCAAAACACTTTTCTATGCTCTCAGGGTGAAAATATCATTTTTGGTGTCCCAATTTGGACACAGTGGGCAAACCCATCTTTCCAGAAGTGGTAAAGTCACACTTTTGAAACTCATGTGTCCCATATATCCCCCAAGGTCTATTTTATTATTCATATGTGATGCTCAACTTCATGGCCACATGTTGATTTATTTTTTTGCATTTAATAAATGGGAGCCTCCCCATTACCAAGAGGAGGGACTTAGTCCCAAAGCGTTGGTGAAAACTCACTAATTTTTCCTTGTGAAAAATTATTTCACCAATAGGAACAAATAAACTAAGGTTATTATATGTGTGTAAAATTATCCTTACATGATATCTCTATCATCATGTGCTAGTAGTTTAGGATGAATTGATTTAAATCACTATTAGTTGGGAGTATACAAGTATACCATCATAAAAGTCACTAGATTAGTGTAAAGTGTGGAATGAGATAAATATAACCTCATTCTGTATGTACCCAAAATTGTAGGGTACTATACCACCAAACGATGTTACGCATCCCCAATGATGATACAGTCGCCTCATGGTGTTCGGATCCGAGAAGCTCACGAAGTATATGTTAGCATCCCAAATGCTTTATCCATGTTCCTTGTGCTTTGTTTTATTCCTCTGCCTTTCTTTTCTTAGTGTTTTGACCTTTAGTGATGAAACCACCGCCCTGGTAGGGCTGTAGTCCCGTAACCGCTACCCGCTCGGGCGGCGGTCCCGTAACCACCACCACCCGCTCAAGGTGGCGGTCCTTCACACGTTTTCCAGCACGTTCTTTTGATCACGACTTGCGTAATTTTCAACTTTTACCAGCTTTTCTCCACTGCCTTGGCTCGTATTAATGTTTTGTGTCCCCTGGAATAGTGTTTCTCCATTGTTTAATGGTAAAAGAGTTCTAGTAGGAATTACCTTTGGGTGAATGTAAAATCTATAAATAGTCAGCTTGTTTTCAAGCAAATGGCCCCTCAACTTCTCATTTCCATTGTTTAGTCTGTCAATTTCTTGTTTAGAGCTCATTCTATTTTCATTTTTGCATCCATGCTAGTTTTTCCTTTGTTGTTAGAGGCCATTCGATCTTCTTGCTTCAGTCTTGTTCATTGTTGTTCGTGTAAATTAGTTTAGAGCAAAGTAGTGTCATTTGTAGATTGAATCCATTAGAGTTGCAAGTTGTGTTCTTCACAGAAGGTAGATTCTAGAATCTCTTGGTACACTTGTGTTGTATTCCCGCAATAAATCCCGCTAGGAATTGCATATGCCAAGCTCTGTCACTTGCGCTGTCCCTCTCCTACCCGCATTTTATTCGGTCTATATCCAAAGTCATTGTTCAAAATACCTTCTTCTATTGATGCTAGCATATACACACTCTTCTAGACTCACGTGAACACGAAGGAATGAGGAGATCATTCTGAGGGGAAAAAATCATACACTACTAGATTCGCCACTGTTCTATAAATTCCTTGTTTTATCAGTCAAATTTCTAGTTAAAACATATCAAATAGAGTAGTGAAATATTTCATTTCAGTTAAATTTCATTCTCGATATTTCCAGGGAAGTTGTGGGGATTGATATTTTCTGAGAAACTATGATTCATTCCTCACTTCTGAGGCAGGATCAAGAATCTTTCAATTAAGTTAATCAGCTATCTAGTTATTTAGGATAAAACTCAAAACCGCATTGAAAAGTAGCTACACCGGGATACCTTGTTTGTTTTAATTTTGTTATTAGATTAGTTGTCATTTTCTGAATATATTAGATTAGTTGCTCTTTCAATTCCATTCAAAATCTTATCAAAAATACAAAAATAGAGGAATATATATATATATATATATATATATATATATATATATATATATGTTGTAGATATATCTCACATAGTTAGTTTATTTCATTTCGATTAGGCTTATATTGATCTTGTATGACAATCGGGGGACCTAGGAGCCCGGGAATATGTTTTTGAGCCAATCGTGCCTCAACCAAATACTGTTGTAGCAATAACGACATAGACCAAAATCTCAGAATTCAGGTCTTCCAAACAACAACAGACCTACAAGAAATCAGCTCACAGTTAAGGGGATTAAACATAGAAGATGACAAAGCACACACGTTCTGGTCAAATCAGACAAATTATAGATTTCCTTGATAGATATTTGTATGACTGTAGAAGGACCTGAAAGAGGAAAACATTCGGTTGTGATCCACTAGTCCCACAACCAGACACAAGAGACCTCCTCATTGATATAGACACTAGCTTATGTATCCAAGTTGCCAGAACACCTGTTAGGTACTTTGAGAAAATCGTGCAACTTCTAGTTCTAAACGTAGAGGCTAAAAAGGCATACGACTACTGGATACTCGGAATTAGGAATTGATTCTTCACATGACCATAGGAGGTCCACAACAACCACGAACTTACGGTTGTGATCCATAGGTCCCACAACCCAACGGGCCTACAAATCAATCCAAAGTTGATGGTGGTTTCATGAACATTAGTGTTTAGATCCTCTCCACTCCCACCAGACATTATCACACAACTATCATTATTAAACGTAGCAGCTAATCAAGCTAAAGATTTCTGGACTAGACCAAAGAATCATCCATAAAACACCAAAATATCCACTGCATATTTAGCCATTCCATTTTCATGACCTTGTCGAGAGACATATACGAAGCACCCACAGGTTATCTTCCACGTATTCCACAACCCATAGATCGGATCATGGAAGAGCTCGATATTGATTGGAGCCTTCGAGCAGCTATCCTCGCCGAACGATCTATCACACCAATTCAGGTTAGGAGGGACTTATTTTCCTTAGATTCGTATATCCCGCCATTGCGTGTTGAAGACATAAGATTACCTAACTAGCTTATCTGTATCCCACATGTATTCCATCCCTACCGGCTGTCTCGGCATGACCTCGGGAGGTCGGGTGCGAGGAAGAGTCACTTGAGATTCCCATGCTCGCATGTCACTTTTCCATCATACGCTTACTCATAGGAGAAATTCAAATAGGAATAAACTCATAATTTTTACTAAGATTGTCATAATATGATTGCAATTTTCTCATAACCCCTACTTGAATCCAATCCATTGTTTGATGAGAGGAAGATGAATTAGAGGTTTCCTCATCTAAATATAGGTTGAAGGTATGTGGAGAAGCCTCATGAAGGATGGGATCAAATTAAACCCCAAATAACATCATATTTTCACAATTAGGTCATTGAGGATCAAATTGGCCCAAAATGCATCATTGATTGAACCACTTAAGATATTGGTTCAATCAATTAAGATATTCCTTCTTCTAGGAATATTTTAATTTCTTCAAGACATTGCTTGTGTCTTTGTTCCATTTCTAGTATACATTGAACTTCTTCCTTCTTTCTATGTAAATATTGTACATTATTAGCATGGCATTGTAATTTAGTTTTTGATGCACTTACTTCTTATTGATTGGAAAATCTAAACTCCTCAATTTACTTCAACTTTTCATAATCACAGTCCAATATCCTATGTTCCTATTCATAACTCGAGACTTTATTATCTTCTTCTAAAGGGAAAGGTCCTATGAGGCTTGGATTAGAAATACATACTTGTAGTGTGGATGTTGATGATTGATCCTCCCAAAAGAAAACAACACCAAAAGAGAATCATTATGGGTGGAGAAGGGGAAATCTAAAGATGAATACCTCTAATCCTAGCTTACTATGGTGACCTAAATGCAAAATGGAAAGCTCAAAAACTAAATTCTAAAAATAGGTGAAAAAATATGTGCAAGTGTTCAATGTGTAAGAAATTGTATCATTTTGGCATGAATTGGTGATTGATTGATACAAACAACAAGTGTGGCCAACTATATATATCTAATGTGGTTTCTTATAGGAAATGGTTTTTGCCATGGTACAGACCTAAATGATCATATATTTTATCCTAGATGTATAAAGTATTAATTATGTGATGTAGCAACCCAAGCAAAGAGCAGGGGATCTTAGGGGATTACGGATGATTTGGTGCATTGAGATAGATGGGCACAATTGATACAAGTATGTATGTATGTTGAGAGTATGATGATGATCACAATCTCCTTATTCCTTGAGATATGAAGTATTCTAGAGCATCAAATAAGTGTTCAGAAACACTTTGTTATGAAATATGCATTGTGATGGGAACATGATGATATCTTCTGATCACAAGGTAAGAGTTAGGACATGAGGATCACTTTCTTACTTCTTTAGGCTTTCACAATTCACTTTTGTGACCAAGATTCAATTCTATGATGCTCAAACATTTTTATGTTTTTCTTTAACTTATTTAAATGAAGTTCATGTCCTATGACCACATGTTGAATTGAAATGATGTGACTACATATGCTTCCTCCTTTGAGGTGTGAACACACTACAAAGTGTTTTTATGAGTGTTTAAGGACACTACTGACTGAATTGCACTTTATGAAACTAAGGTGTTTTCTCATTCTTATATACATGGTTCTCCATATAAAGATCATCATATTACCCTTCATGGCTTCAAAATCCCCCTTGAATGGAATCGATTTAGGATACTCATACACTTCTTGCTCATATCCCTCTCATGAAACTAGGTGACTTCTTTATCCTTCACACGTGATGGTTCTGGATGCCTCGGTATCCTGACTAGCTCATTTTTATTTGTTTCTCGAAGATATTTGGACACAATGGCATATTCAAGATATGATGATCATCAACCCACTCCTTGAGCCTCACATTTCACCTTTGAATATGATGATCTCTTCTTAATATCATAATTTACCTCCCTGACCAAGATGTCACTTGATTTAAAGCATTTTTATGATGTATGGACACCCTATTTCTAAATTTCTCCTCATGGAGATAGGTTTCCTCCTCCTGATAGAAGGATTGATCCTTGAATGAAACTTGGAGGAATGTCCGAGAATGAATTCCATGTTCTTGACCTCCACGCTACACCAAAACACTGCAAATTCCACCTCCCTAACTTGTAAGATGTGAGTTCATTACCAAGAATTGATTAAGTGTTTAGAGAAAATCTTATGAAATATTCATTGTTTCTGAGCTTGAGATATTTTCCACCATCACTCATGGTGAGCTTCTCTTATCATGCTCTTGATGACCATTCCCTTGATGATTTAAATCTCGATGAAGCTCTTGATGTTTCAGATCATTCACAAACCTCATAATTTTCTTGATTTCACATGTTGTCCAAGTGACTATATTTCACACACATTGATCTAGAAAAACATATTTTATACACACACTTTTCCATTCTGGGAAATTATATTTTTCCTTGGATGTCCAAATTTGGACCCTAGACTTGATGTTTTCACCTCGGAAGCTTAGAAAGGTTTTCTCGGGGTCAAACCTTATGTTATTTTGACTCTAAAACACTTGATGAGATTTATGAAGCCATTAGTTAGAGATAATTCTACCTAAAACTCAAAATTTCAGGTGTATTAAATCTTGAACTAAGAGGGGAAGCTACAGAGTTTTGAAATATCTCAGAAACCTTTGAGCCTTGGTGTAAATTTGATGTTTCCACATTGTAGATGATTCCAATAGATTTATGATTCCTATTTTTGTCCTCCTAACTCCTTCCATAACTCTCAAAATCATCTGGAGAAGTCAACTTTCATCATTTTAGCCTTCATTCCTTATACCCTGAATTACCCGATGTTGAACAAATTGTTCTTGAATAAGATTTTCTTCCCTAAAATTTCCTAAATTACTTTGGAAACCTTCAATGTTCATCTAAATCACTCTCAAATACTTTATATTTTCATTGAATGTTTCCAGAGGGTGTTCAATTAGTCAGCAGAATGGCCAAAATGGCTTTTTTACCTCCAAATGAAATAATATTTCATCGGATCTTGACGAGTTCATCATTCATGTTAGGTACTCTTCCCTACACACTAAAAAAACTCAAAAACCTTGTTATCAATTTCCTATGAGCTGGGGTGATAGTTGAGCTAAGGGTACGCTAGCTAGAGGAAGGATTCACAGTGATAAGGAAACATGATTTTCAATCATGGGCTTAGTTGTCATGCTCAAAGTTTCAATTTTTCATGTTATATATTTTGCATGACAACAGGCCCCTCACTTTTGTGCACGAGGAGAGGGTTCTTATATTTGGTGCTTGTGATAGATAACCTAACAAGTATCATTTATATGTGAGAAAAATCCATAATGAGAGAAATATATTGGTGTAGATAAGGTTGAGTGGATTCTTTTGTTGATATCTCCTAGCCTCCACTTTTATTTTCTTCATATGTTTTCGATGGGTGATACATCTTAAATATCATGCCCAAGATCTTCAATTCATGTGTAACATGGTTCACATATAGGAGGGTGGGGGAAATAATGGAGAGAAGAGTTGGAGGTGATCTCATGGATGGAATAGTTTTAGAAACATGTGGAGAAATAGAAGGGGGAGAAGGTAGATATGTCACAATAGGTGTCGCGGGAGTAGAGGATCTAATCAAGGGAGCATGTTTTGGCTCAAGAATTAGGTTTATAATCAAAGGAGTATGGTTATAGAACCTAAGAAAACATAAAGTGAGTCATGTCCACCATTTGAGTGGCTAGAGATGGTTGACCTGCATCTTCAAGATCATAAACCTATTTTCAAATCCTTGGAATAGTCGGCCTGCATGATCCAATGATTCTTCATTGATTAGTTGCCTTTGGCCTTTCACTCACCACTCAACCTATAGCTAAAGTACATACTTTACTCACATTCCTCATGATCATGAATCTTCACTTAACCAAGTCATATATTTTCTCAAACATGATAAACATGTCACTCTAGATGTATCAATGTGGCCCATATTCAAATCTCAACTTGTAGTTTATTACTCATAGTCATGTCTTCTTATCATTCCAGATGAATTGACCAATGAGGCTCCGTATAATTCAAGAGTAGCTCCGATCAATACAAAGGTGTGTTGTTAGCTATGGACCAATCATACTTCTAACTCTGAATGAGAAAAATTCTTAGGAAAGCTCCAAAAAAAATCTACTATGAGCTTTGGACTACAGACATTGGGTCAAATGAGTTATGCCTAGCTCTAGATGACCAACACTACTCTAAGATTCGAGCCATTTATACTCATAGCTATAAATGGAATACATTATGACTGAGCTCCAAATGAGCTACACTATGAGCTCCGAATGAAAAACATTGTGATTGAGCTCTAGAATAACTCTACAAAAGCTTCGAGAGGATGAGCTTTATAACAAGCTCGCCTCCAGGATGAAAAATGTTGAACCTTTGACATCAATGACAATCAATTCTACCATCAAATTGTCATGCTTCTATTTTTATATTCCTTTGAAATCAATGAAAATTATTCCAACAATTTGTACGCACTTTGATTTGTTATGTGTTATAAGGAATTTCATGAGTCCATATATTCAAGAAACTATTGCTACTTTTGGGAGTTGTGAGGTTTATAAAAATATAATTTTGACATATCTAAAACTCCTATAAATGTCAATAACTAATCCAGAAGGCCCCAAAACCTAAACAATAACTATTTTCTTTCCCAAAATAGATATCGATTGTAGAATTTAAACCCTAAAAGCTTTAGGATGAATGTTGAAATTGTGAAAAATACCTATGTACTGACCAGATTAGATTATGAAAAACTATCTTCTAAACCGTGACTTATGGAGATGTGAGACTAGTTCCATAAGGTGTAGAGTGACCCTAATTTCTTATATTTACTAAAATAAATTTAAATTATAAGAAATAATAAAGTATAAATATTAATAAATTAAAATATTTTTCTTAACACGATTGCATTACAATGTGAGCGTGTTATAATGCTCTTACATTTTACGCTTGTTAGTTACCAATCCTAGTAATTCAAAATGTGAACGTGTTTTTCTAAAACGTGCTCGCGTTTTTATTTAAATCAAAAATTTGGTCTATTTTTGGTCCCCCATCTCCATGCACTTACCCATATATACCATTCCAAAACTATTCTCCCAACAAGGACTATGACCCTTTTTCAACATGTTTACCTATGGTCAAAAATATTAATGCTCGATGGTATTTGTATTCAACTTTCTTCTCATTAAAACCGAAGGTTCCACGCATTTTTAATTTAATTTTGTCACCCAAGCTTGCTCATTTTTCATGGTGCATCCTATAGGGTCTCCCCATTTTCCATCACCTTATTCATTTAGGGTTCCCTTGACCCAATTGTCTATTAAATGGGCACTAGGAAACTCTCATGCATTTGTTTTGGTTTTTTCAAAAGGCTTGTTAGTTTAGACTTTGATCCACAAAATTTTCAAAATATTTCTAACCAAAACACTTAATTTGGTAGAATATTCTCTTAGGATATTAGAATTTACTTTCTTATACCTTCTCCCACATTTTTCAAGCTATTAGAGTGGAAATTCTATTATTTATTTGGAAAGAAACAAATGCATTTATATTTGCTAAATCTAATCTTTGTTTATGCCTTGAATGAATAATTGTTTGTTATTATGTTATATCCTTATTTATTTAAAGGCCTAAGGGTTGTACATGTTGTAAATTCTATTTCAGATTAATAAAAATTATTTAAAAATAAAATATAGCTCCCAAATAAAATTGCAAGACATAATGATAAAAAGGATTCCTTAAAACACAAGAGATAAAGTGCACCTAGTGGAATACAAAGGTATAAATATGATCTAGGTGTGCAAACCGGTAAATATATAAAATTACTTGATATTTGGAACTGTGACTACAAGCTAAGATGGTATGAAACCATATAGTGTTTCCCGAAGCATAGAATGCAGTCTAGTCTAAACTATATGGTTTTGGACCGAGATCTACCTAACTCTACAACTTTTGATGATCACACTAGACTAGAAATGTTCTTTGTTGTATGATGTTATGGTTTACAAATTTGCAACACCTCTTGTAGTGATTTGTAATAGATACAAATCCTATACCACTAGCACTTCATGAACATGATCAAATAACAAAAGGAGATAAATCATGTGGGGTGGAGTTGTACTAACCTTGATTGTCAACCCCTACTAATCTAATCCGTGTTTCATTATGTCCCATAAATTACGAGAGATAACTCCATGTAGTTCTCTTAGTGTAGGTGTAATTGTATAAGTAAATATAATCCAAACCCATATCTTTCATTTACATCTCTTGACATAAAGATAACATGTATAACTATAGAATATAGTAGAATGTACCCTTCATGATTATGATATAGTGTATTGTTCTTTCAAATTCTATAATTATTTGCTTTGACCCTTAGAAATTTTGACAATGCTTAACTTTTTCATCATCTTACCCGACTTGGCTTGGCTCGGCTTGACTTGGGAGGTCTGTAGAATTAGAGATATGGCTCTTAAATCTACTTTAGGTTGCTTTAACCTATTTTTGGGATACTATTAGGTTGTGAAAATGTTTTGAAGGAATTAAGGAGAGAATAAAGTGCATTAGAAAGGTACTTTACAATAAGTACAATTGAAATTTTCAAGTTACTCAAATGAGTGTGTTAGACTTGTTTATATAGGATTTCATAGGATATATTTTGCATTAAGGCTGACCTACAAAATATGAACATACCCATAAAAGATATCAAATTGGAAAATTGATTGTTGGGTGGTTGGAGATTAGATTGTATGTCATGGGAAAATATTGTAGAATGGTTTGGTGCCACACACACAATCCCAAGCTTAAGCAATTTGTGAGGATTGTGTAATATGTTAGGTGAGATGCCTAGGAGTAGTATATTGCTTAGGATAAATGCGAGATAAGTATGTTAATGAAATAGAAGTGTGTAGAGTAAATAAATTCATGTGAGAGAGAGACATATAAGTCAATTGGGTTTAGGATGTGTGCATAATTCATAGTGTAGAGATAAATCCATTCTTGTCATTGTTAAAGGATAAATTGCCAAAATTATGTGTCTACATTTACCCCCTTTGAGTATGAAATAAAATTGCATGCTTAAAGGAAAAGACACCCGAGTGTGTACACACACTTTTCTTCACCGAATTTGTTGATTTTTTTTTGTTGTTGTCATGATACATGATGAAACCTTAAACACATAGTGTAGTTAATGCCCATTGAAAGGAATTGGACTATAACTCAAATTCGAATAATATATTAGCAACTTTCAAACTTGAATTTGCACAAAGAAAGTAATGAGACACAATAATGGAAGGAATACACATGTTCACTTTGAAGAGGAAGATGATATCATATTTTTTTGTCTTCGAGATTCAAATTTGTATTGAGATACTAAAGGATCGGGAGTGACTAGTCCCCAATTTTGATGAAGGATTCAAATTCACCAAGTAATTGAGTTTCTCTTGACCCAAAAATGAAAGGATTGATAGGATTTTTTCCCAAAGAACCCAAAAAAAGAGAAGGAAGGTTTCCACAGAGCTTCTAGTACACAATATCTTCTAATAAGAGTGATACAAAGGTTGCCACAAGTTTTTCTCGCCACCTTGATATCTTCAAATCCAATGCACCCACGCACGCACCCACACGCACCCACACGCCCACACGCACGCACACACGCACGCACACACGCACGCCGCACACACGCACGCGCACGCGCACACACACGCACGCGCACACACGCGCGCACACGCGCGCGCGCACACGCACGCACGCACGCTGCGCGCGCGCGCGCGCGCGCGCACGCGCACGCACACGCGCACACGCGCACGCACGCACGCACCACCCACATGCACATGCACACACACACACGCACACGCACACACACGCACGCACACACACACACGCACACACACACACACACACACAAACAAGTGTAGGAAAAGGTTATAGAAGGCACAAACAAGGGACATAAAAGTGTCACCTAAACAATCATATAAAATGGCATAGAAGTATACATAGAATCAATCATACAAGTAATCAAACAAGCGAATATAATAGAAAATAGTAGCCCAAAGTAAAAAGTATCCTAGAGGCACATAGAACAATAAGCTAGCATTGTACAATATGTGTGTTAGCCATATAAGTTACAAAAGTAGTATTAAAAAACACATAAGATATTGAGTGTAAAGAGGAATGAAAATTAATTGTATTGAAACAAAATAACTTTGAGTAGTGTGGTAGATGTCCCTAGAAGATTAGGGTCAACAAGGAAGTTTTTAGGTCAACACTTATCATCACGTAAGAATTTATGTATGTTCTCGTATAAATTTCAACATACCTTATGAATGCAAGTGTGTAAAAGTATATAGAAAATATGTTATTCATCAAACTATATGAAAAACAACATATGTAAAGTAACAAACTAGTGTGCTAGAAAATTAAGTCATGTGTAGGTATTCATTTTGTATTTATGAAATATTGGAATGTTTTGCCTTGAGTTGATTATTTGAATGTTGTTTATATGTTTTTGGAATATTTTTAATAAGTGCAAGGGATATTTGGTCCTATGGTAAGGAGGAAACCATGTAAGTGTAGGAGATATGGGTCTCAATATGGCATCACAAAAACTTAAAAGGATTTAGAGGAAATGGTTCTAGAAATAACTCAAAATATGTGTATAAGTTACCACCTCGTGAGATGCTTAGTAAGTATGACACACTTCTAGATTAGTTTTGATAGTATTATGATTAGGAAGTGGGTTATTGAAGACACTACTATTAGCATTTTATTAGTATGATTAAATTACTCATGATAGAGTCAGTTACAATAGTATTTACAAACATAAATTCAAGGATATGACAAAGCTTTATACATTTATTTCTAGAATGGTCATCGCATGTATGATAACCACAATAGGCATTATAGTCATAATATTTACCATGAGGCATGCATATGTCAACATCACAATGTGGGAGAGATACATGCATTTCTTTTGTCCATATATGGAATACATAGAAGCATTAGGGATACATGTAGGCATACACAAAGTATCATATGTAGGGATAGTAACAACCATGAGAATAGACATTGTGATAGGATGATGGAGCACATATGTTTCCAAAAATATATAGGCATCGAGAGAGATATAAATAATGGGTATGGGTGATCCAAAATAGGATTTCTAGAAATTTATTTTTAGAAAGTACTAGAAATCTATTTTTAGCAACTTTTATTTTTATATATTTTTCGGGTCTTCGTGGAGATTATGGGATTAATAATGTGTGATGATAGCCAAAGTATTATTTACATCACAACACTTTTCAATTTCGTTCTCGTTATATTTCCAACAAATCCTACGGTTCACAAATAGGGTCAACAGTCGGGAGATATGACCCCAACAAGGAGCACACAATATAATAATTGCAATTGTATGATATAATTCAGTTTTTCAACTTATATATTTTCAAATTCATCCCTAAGTTGGATACAAATGGTCTCCATGTATGATGACCTTATGGTTCATCTCCATAACTCTTTATATTCTATCTTTAACAACTTTTCATATTCTCTAGTGTATAGTTATTAAATAGCTTGTTTTGAATAAAGATATAGATATTTGGCAATACACATCTCTTATGGAGTTCTCCATTTTAAGATATTTGGAATTGCCATAAAATTAGTTTGTTTTTACATCTCTTTATTATGAATTATTATTATAACACATTAAGCACCATCATTATTGAGTTGTCCAAAAGTTGTATCTCGATGGTTCAATGAATACATGAGAGGATATATCCACAATGCAAACCATAGATGCATGAGAATACATCATCATGAACTAGTGGTATAACATCACATGAAATATATAGAGATAAAAAATGATGAGTATCACAAATTTTTATATAATAGATTAATCAAGCACGTCATATCAAGTATTATCAAGATCATAAGAAACATGTGTAACGTCATCAATATCATTTTATGCATACCTAGACTTGTTCCAAGTAATTTATTTTAAATCCTTAGACATTGTAACATTTTGAAGGGGGATATGGACTTCCCCAATGTGATAAGTATTGTAAAGGTAGCAATAGTAAGTAGATCCCTAGGAAGTGAAATGTTAGATATAGGTGACGTTATATCATTATGATCATCTAAAGTAGAAAAATTAGTATCATTATGTCCAATAGTAGTAGATTTTTGTTAGCATCATGATCACAACTGCAACCATCCTTTGAATATGTATCATGTGTAATCTCATAACTAGGTGTAATGGCTATAAAACTAGTAATAGAAGATAAATACTCCGTAATGGAGCTTGTATAATATGAGATGGTGTAAAATACATACAATTAATACATGCATATTTTTGTTTAGTGTGGCATAATACTTAAAAGACTTTGTATTGCTAAGAAAAATATGCACAAAACGTAGTTATGAAAACTTGAGGTAGTCCTATGAGGGAAGGATGTGCATGAAATGTCTCAAAGGTTGTTTCAAGAGGATATTGTAAATAGGATTGTCAAGAATAACTTGAAAATTAGTACCAGGATTTGATTTCTCATAGTAATTGGTAATGTGATTTTCCCATGTGCTCAATGTGGCACATTATCTAAACCATAAATACTCATTTCAAAGGAGTAAAGTCCTTAGATAAGATACATAATCTATGAAGAAAGGATATATTGCAAATATTGAGGCCCAATCCATTATTGAAAGTACGCGCTTAGCCAAGGTGCGTCTGCTACCTAGGCAAATAGGGGAATCCCATTGTATATGACATGTTGGGAGGAAGGTGCTCAAGACCAAAAGATATTGTCTCCTTAGTGAAACTCATAGTACTTATAATAGAGGTCACATAGTCAAGAGATGTATCATCACAAATCCTTATGTGTTGGAAAGCCTCATAAAAACATATTTACATGCAGGATTATGGTGAAGAAAGTGTAGTATCATTGGAGCAGACCATGATGACTTAAAGTAAAATAAATCCTATGGCTAGTAGGAAGATCATATACCAAAAAATAGAAATATAATCCCTAATGCGGCACCCAGTTTGAACAATGATCAAGTTTGCCAAATGTTTACACCCTAATTATTAAATAAATAAGTGTTTGTTATTATGTTAGATTATTATTTATTTAAAGGCATAATGGTTATATAGGTTGTATATTTCAAATTAATTAATAAATATTAATGTGCAAAAAAATATATAATTCACAAATAAAATCACAATATACAATGACATAAATGTTCACTTAAAACATAAGAGGTAGGGTGCAATTAGTTGAATATAGAGGTATAAATATGATCTAGGTGTACAAAATGGTAAAGATTTGGAAATGCTTTGTCTCTAAAATTTTGACTATAAATTGATTTGATGTGTAACCCTATGCTGTTCCTTGGAGCATAGTATTGTAAGGTCCTAAATTGTATGGTTTTGGAATAGGATCTAATGGTGATCTGGAATTTTTGCGATCAACGGTGACCTTGAAATGTGCTTCATTGTGTGATGTTAGGATTAAAAAAATGCATACCTCCTATAGTGACATGCAATACATACAAACTATATATTATTGCACTATCACTTCATGAACATGCTTAGATAACAAAAAGAGATAAAATTTTGTGTGGTGGGGTTAGACTAACCCCGATGGTAAACCCCTATTGATCTAATCCATTCATTTCCCTACACCCCCTTAATGGTGGGAGAAAAATCTTGTAGTTCTCCTAGAGTTAATGCATTTTTAATGCATATCTAAGCCAACCCCTATCTTTCCTCGCATCTCTTGACATAAATATAACATGTGTAATTATAGAATATAGTATAATTTACCCTTTGAAATTCTGATATAGTGTGTCATGCTTGAAAATTATAGATTAATTCCCTTTTATCCTTAGAAACATTGGCAATTTTTATCTTTGGCTTGACCTCGCTTGTCTTGGCTCAACTTGGGTTGGATTGACTTCTGAGGTTTTGAAATTAGAGACATGGCTCTTGAATCTAGTTTATCTTGCTTCATACCTATGTATGCACTACTCCTATATTTTTCATCTACTTTAAAGGGATTTAGGAGATCATAGAGTTTTTAGTAATGTATTTAAAATTATCACTCTTGAAAGCGCTAAGTTACTCAAATGAGTGTGTTATACTTGATTATATAGGATTTCATAGGTTAAATATCGCATTAAGGTTGATGTATAGGATATGAACTGACTTATAAAAGATATCAAATTGGAAAGGTGAATGTTGTTTTGTGATATATGAAACCATATGGCTTGTGATCATATCGTAGTATGGTTTGGTTCCACCCATACGGTCCCAAACAGAAGTTTGTAAGGATTGCAATATTTTGGGTGAGATGCTTAGGAGTAGTATATTGTTTTCCATAAATGTTTTGAATGGAAAATTAATGTGTAGAGTAAAGCTAGTCATGTGAGGGGGAGAGAGAGAGAGAGAGAGAGAGAGAGAGAGAGAGAGAGAGAGAGAGAGAGAGAGAGAGAGAGAGAGAGAGAGAGAGGTAAATTGGGCTTAGGATTTTTACATATGTCATAGTGTAAAGGTAAATCCAAACTTACCATTTCCAAAGGATAATTTCAAAATTTATGTGTCTACATTGTTGGTTATAACTTATCTGTTTATAATGAATATATAATTGTTCTTAATGTATTGTTCTATATTCAAGATCAATCGTGGCTCTCAAGGTCACCCATATATATACCTTTTTGGATAAATGAGTCAACACTCCTTACACCATTGCTCGTGTTCCTCCCTCTGCACCATCTAAGGATGAAACTCGATGGGGATATATCTTCATGTAATTCACTCTCATTACACTCTCAAAGTCATGTTAGATGGTCTCCATTTCATCTCCATTACTTACCACATGCACATTGTCGTGATTGGGGCTCCACACTACCTTATCAAGATGGTTGGGCTTCTCCCCTGCTTACTCACCAAGATGGGTGAAATCCTTCCCATACTAACAAGTCCCCTCATATGGTATTTCCATTTCACTTGCACGAGAGGACACCCGAGCATAGGATGATATTAATTTTTGATCGACACTTAAAATGAAGTTGCCACGGCTGTAGACCCCATTAATGAGGGGAAAAACTTCCTAGATGGATATTAGGAATCATATGACCAACCTATTTATTGTTACTTCTTAGTTCTTTTGTCTTATTTTTATATGATTTTTTAAATTCTTGGTTTGTAGACTTTTTCATAGGACTTATTTAGACCTAGTGATTTGCCCGATGTGCTTTCAAAGTAGTTTTTGTGAATAATTGTGTGTATGTGTGATCATAAAACAATTGTTTGTATTTTACGATGAAAAAACCCCAAAATAAGTAAACGGAAAGTTTGAACAATGGATGTGGCTACTTGATTCCCCACACCATGAATTTTAGTGTTTTGGGAAATTCGAGGGATTAGATCCTCCCGATATTGTTTGGGTTATGCATTTGATATCTTTAACAAGGACCGAGTAGTGGTTAGTATACCTCTAAAGTGTTAATTTTGATGGCAATGTATTTTATTGTATTAGAGCGACTAGCTTTTGAAAACATCAACTATCAAGTTTGGTTGTTTCCTTTGAAATGGGTTACTAAAAACCATGTTTGAGGCGAACCCTCTTTGTATTGTGTTATTTATTTCAAGCCCTTGTTTTAGTCTATGTCTCTGTGTATCAATTATACAATCTCCTCTAATTTCAATAAATGAATTTTGAACTTAATATTAAATGATATAAACATAACCTTATAAATGTGAAAGTATTGAGAACATGGCTTAGTAATAGTATTAAATTTCATTTCATGATGTGAATGATATCACAATTGTTAATATATTTTGGTGTCATGTTGTTTAGAACTTCAATGGTGTACATGACATCATAACTATTAAATAATTTCATGTTTCATTCAATGGGTTTTTGTTTTATGAAAATATGATAACCATAAAAGCAATAGGAGAAAAAGTATTAACTTAAGCATTGTCAACCAATCAAGAAAACATATATCAACAAATTAATAATTTGATTTAGATAAATAAGACATGATATTTTTACTTTAGAATTTATAAATATTAAAAGGATGGAAGATTTAATCGACCAAAAAATATGGTTGATATAAAAGTGATTGCTATAATTACATTGTGAACAAAAATAATGTATAGTTTGATAAAATTATAGATTTGCACCCCAAAAAATTAGACAGATATATTTTTTAAAAACAACCACCTAGATTTTATTTTTCCATCAACATTTCAGATCATGACTTGCAATTTATTGGGGTTTGAGAAATTTTTTTGATATTGTAATGAAATTACTTTAATATAAATGGAAGAAGGGTATTGGATATATAACCAAGTCACTTTGAGGGGGAAACCCCAAAATATTACGAGAAGAATATAATTTACAATATTATCATATGGGAGATCTTTTCGCATCCTTATTTATAGGCATAATTAGGTAGGGTTGCACCCCTTTGTCCTTTTTGGGCCAGACTAAATAAATAAAGAGCTAATGAACATGTATATAAATGGTATGTAAGACATAAGTTATCTCGCTCACATATCTTCATAAACGTTATATGTTAAGGGTGTAATATGATCCTCCCTTTAAAGCAACGTTGTCCTCAATATATGCCATATTTTCTTGATTTTGTATATAGGTTTCATCCTCCTATGATGCATCTTCAAGCAACAAGTTTTTCACTTTAAAAGATACTTTCGAGCACCCATATTAGCATCTACTTGAAGTGAATCATGATAATATCCAATAGTTCCAAAGTGATTCTACAAGATAATACATGATCATGCAATGCAAAGTGTATTATTACAAACTGAGATGAGGTACATTGGTTGTAGTATGTTCTTATATGGTTCAAGCCTTTGGCTAGACATATAGGTACATGTAAGGTCATATGATGGTGATTGAAATATTAGCACTAGTTGAATGACGTGATCATGATCCCTTTAGGAAGAGGTTTTCTTACATGTCTCTAAAAAACCAAGTTCTCCTCCACATAATAGGTAGATTTGATAGTGTAAACCCTTGTGGTAATGCCTCTATTTTAAAAATTTGATCCAAATACCAATCAGCTTCTTTTTGTACAATATTCTACATGTGATGAGAACTTCATGATTGGGGGTGTTACATGTAACTCACCAATTTAAATTTCCTACCCCGTGAATAAAAACACATAAAAATATCTTAGAAATTCATCTCAATCATTCCCAAGGTAGTTATTCATTATAATCCCAAAACAATTACCAATCCACTCATAGGAATGGAAAATTAAGGACTATCATGTCAATATTCTCATATGGATATTTTAATACTATGGCATTTCCTAAAACATCTCATTGTGTCCCCATCTACAATCACGACTTGAAACTTTGGAGGTGGATAAACGATATAGTTCAAGAATAATCTCATTTATTATTGATGAAGTTTTGAGTATTGCTTGAGTCAATCAATGATATCACATTTTACTTTTAATAAACTTACAACCTTAAGGGTTTATAGATTACTAATGCTTCAAAGTGTATTTCAAGAAATGTTTGGTTAGGGATATCCAAACTCTAGCTCATCAACAACCTCTATGATGTTTTCTTCATACTCTTCTTCTTCGGTGATGGCCTCGGTCTAGAACAACTTATTTTTATGTACATTCATCTCCTTAATTATATCTTTTGTTCTGGTTAAAACATAACATGGTTACCTTATTTTCTTCAATTTATTGAGGTGATAACCTAGTAGTATCTATAAATGATAGTAAATATGTGTTATTATCTATTATGTTAGTGAATACATGTCACTTGGTGTTATTGATTGATATTTCCTCTACCATATGCATGAAAATAATGGAATTTATCATATAACTTGGAATAAACATGTGAACATCTAGTTGGATATAATCTTGGATCCCACCCAAAAACAATTCATTTAGTTTTTTTAACTTGGCATTCCAATCATAAGGAAAAGTTCTACAATCACCGAATATAATCCTTAATCGAACATGGTTGACATAGTTTTACCAACTAGATGAAGTAATTATTTTTAAACTAGTGTGATAGTGCAACAAAGAATTCATCATTGAATTTAACAAATTAACACATAGAAACTTTTATTTTGAGCACAAGGTCATCGATAGCAAAAAAATTACTTAGATGCCATATATAAAGATTCCATTAAAACCATATATCCAAATGGGATTCAATACACATCAAAAATGTTTTACATTTGGTTTATCTATGTGATCTAATCCTTCTCATAAAAATTATGTACTTCCACATTTAGAATCTTGTTATATGGCCTCGAATGGGTTCCATCAAAAGGTAATGATTGTGATGTATTTTAATTTTCATCACCTTATCCAAAATGTCTACATTGATTGAGTTGTGTATTATTGAATGGTGGTTTATTTGGCATATTTAATTGCAAATTCAACAATTAATCAATTATATTTCCAAAATCCTATAATTGGTTATTGATTTTGGTCATATTAGCATGTAGGTTGTGTAGACTATAATCAAGTTGTCTCACATTGTAGTTATTCAAAGAAAGCTTTGAAATATATGATCCAATGGCTCCCAATAATGAATGTCTCCTCTTTTTATTTGTAAACTACCTCTTTTTAACAATTAATAGATCATGTTTAGTGATAATTGAATGGAAATTGACTAAGTTCCTTTTAACCAATATAATGTGCATAAAAATCACAACTATACTACAAATTGAGAAATAGAATGCAAAGGAGACACAAGAATTTATCCTGAGAAACCCAAGGTGGGAAAAACTCTAGTGGGTAAGCAAATTGCTTCCCTCTCACTATGTAATTCTCCAAAAATACAAAGTATTGCCAACAATTGGCCTTTAAGAAGGATTCACACTCCTTCTAATTGTATTTTCTTGCTCACAACTTCTCAACAATGAAAAATCACTCTCAATGAGAAAAACAAAAATTACTCCAACTCCTCCTCTTTGCTCACACTTGAATTCACTCAAAATCACCTGCTAGAATGAAGAATAAAACTTGTATTTATAGTTGCTCTACCCAAGGACGGATGGAAAGATGAACTGACCATTTGGAAGCCCAAACATTTACAACTATTGAGTTTCCCGAATTTCGACGCCATCGTGGAAAAGACCTCTATAAATAGAAATTGGCGCATACGTAATGTCACGTCCGGTTGCACAATGACCACTATGTGAAGAGTAAGCGGTTACGTAACCGTCATGGAGATTGTATAACCATAAAATATAAAACTCCTCGAATGAACAATGATAGCATGCATATTTCATTTGAAGGTGTCTGGATCACCCTCATCCTGACTAGACCATCTTCTAGAAGAAAGAATATGTTGAGAATTTACACTACAAGTATCAAATATGGAGAATACATAGAATTGGGTATTTCAGATCCATTTTTGGATCATACCTCCCTAATTTGAGGATTTTAAGTCCCTAAAATATTCAAGGACTAATGAGGTGAGGAAATTTCTTCCTCACATATTCTCTAGAACACCAATTGGCCTTGGTAGGTAACTAGCCTTTCAACCCAAGCAACCACTTATCTCGCACTCCTCTCTATGTCCTCTTTTTCCGCTACAAAACCACATCTTCCTCCAATTATAGCTAAATTTCTAGAGAAATATCTCGTTGGTGCAAAATCACAGCACCCCTGGACGCACATCAGGCTTCTAGGTTGATGTTCAGGCATCCAGTGTGATTGCACAACATGGAAACCTCTCTCCAAGCGTGGGACTTGTGAAACCGAGAGAGGAATCTCCAGAGAAGGCTGGTTCCTGCTCCTAAACTACCTGCCACAAGCTATTCCAGTGCAGGCAAGCTAATCTAATCCTAATCTAACCATGCCAAGGAGACAGAGAGAGAGAGAGAAGGGAAAAACAACAAAAGCCTACACTAAAACGGTGATACACCAGAGAAGGAGAATGTTGAACATCTATCAAAACTGCCATGGGACAAAGAGAGGTGAGCAATGGGAAGGATGGACAGATGCATCACAGGCCCAAGGATAGATTTCACACAGAAAGTGTCCCAAAACTCCATGAACACGCTCCGATCTGCAAAGCGCTCAAACACGCACGATACTGCAATGAAGAGAGGCAAGAAGAAAACAAGCAAAAACGAGAAAGGATGGACAGATGCATCACAAAACACGTTTTGTTGCTTCAGAAGTTTGCACAGAACATCATTCCATTAGTAAAAGGCAAAAAACGCCATTACAGAGTAGGGAGGAGGTTCGAACTCCATTTTCAACCCTAGAGAAGAAAAGAAGGGAGGGCAGAGCAGAAAGAATGAACCACCTTTTGGAAAGAAGCCCCTCCTTACAATTTATAGGAAGAATGAGAGAGAAAAGAGAGAGGAATTCGAAATCTGCCCCAACCACCTCCAGACTGCATTTAAAACATATCATAATGGTGGTAGGTGAGAACCCCAGCGAACCCAAAAGTGGCGAACTGTATTTTTAATTTTTAAGAATTTGTTCTCACCCAATTAAAGATATCCAGTCGTAGTTGGATAGAGGACCTCGTAAGCTTTCCAAAAAGTCCAACCTTGCATGAATCCGAGCTCCCAGTCAAAAGTTATGGCCATCTGAATATCTCGCACTGTGGTCCGCTTCTGTCGGGCGCTCAAAATGTTGCACCTCCTGAAGGTGCGCCATAGGCGCATCCGTGTGTGTGTCGACATCCCTTTATGTGCACCAAGGGTGCAAATTTTCCATTGTCGACACTCTGTGTCGTGCGCCGCTTCTGGCGCCAAGGGCGCAACTTTTCCTGTGTCGGCTGGATGCCAGTTTGTGTTGTGCGCCATTTCATGCGCTGTGGCGCAACTTTTCCCGTGTCGACGATCTCAGTGTTGTGCGCCATTTCTCAGGCGCCAAGGGCGCAACTTTTCCAAAGGTCGGCGATGCCTGTTGTGCGCCATTTCTGTGCGCCAAGGGCGCAACTTTTCCTGTGTCGACAGTCTGTGTTGTGCGCCATTTCTGTGCGCCAAGGGCGCAACTTTTCCTGTCGACATCCATTGTCGTGCGCCACTTCTGTGTGCCTTGGGAATGTCAGGGATTTGATCTTCTTTGATTTCTATATTCTTCTGTTGTCTGTATTTACCCGGGGGGGAAATATATACAACAATATCCTCAATAGATAATATCAACACTCCTCTTCCTCTTCATCCAACATGGAGGGCTCAAAGAGACATAAATTTTCAACATTCACAACTGAATATATCCTCATATAAGGAGGCAAATCCAAGTGAAATGCATTCTTACCCACTTGTTCCAGAATCTCAAATGGGCCATACCAAAGAGGCTTGATTTTCTTATATTTTCCTTGTAGCCTTTCTCTACTCAAGTAAAACCATACCTTGTCTCCAAACAGAATGAATTCCCAATCTCCGTGTTGATCATGTCACGCTTTGTATTTGGCATGTGACTCAGTCAACCTCTCCTGTACCTAGAGGTGTATCTGCTGAATTTTCTCAATGAATTTCTCATCTTTGTGGAATTACTATTCCACTTTTCTATTGTTTATGCATTGTAGTATCAAACTAAAATCAACTACACTCTTAATAAAATAACCAAAACATGTCTCAAAAAGAGTTTTACTCATAGGAGTGGGAACTACGATGTCATACAATTGTTAGATATATACCAAATCCTCATACCAAGTCCTAGGATCTCCCAAAAACTATACCAAGGTATGACTCACCACCTCTATCTACTCATATGGCTATGTTTGACATGCGGTAGACCTCTTAGTACCCATTTTCTCCCACAATAAAGACCAAAAATCACCAATGAGCCGTGATTCTTTGTCTAGCATAATATCGTTGGGAAAACCAAAATGAGCCCACACATTAGCAATTAAAAACTCTGTTATATTAATGGTGTTCTTGCAAGGAATGTGAATACCCATTTTTGCAAACCATTCTACCACCATAAAAACATACTCATACCAGTTCTTGGAAGTAAGCAAACTGTCCAAAATCCATGGAGAAACTTACACATGGACGAGAAGAAACTGATACTGGCATACATAACCCCAACTCTCATTCACTACATGAAACAAAACCCCAAAAGTTAGCAAATTTTATCTTCATGTATGGCCTAAAATCATACATTTGTAAGTGGCCAACAATCTCTCTCACCAGAGTGACCATCCACCCATGAAGTGTGAAATTTCTCAAACAAATACTCCAACCGTTGTTTTTCTTTGAGGCATATTGCATGAACTACCCGTGGAATCCCGAGTATGGCAAAGGGGACCATCGGGTAACAACTATATCACATTCTTAATTGTTCTATTCGGGGCAACCCCATATGCTCTTCCCGAACTCGCCGAACAAGCTCGTCCATCTTCTTTTTCTCTTCAAGTTAGTAACCATGATATGAGTGATCACAGAGATAACTTTCTAATCTTATCTATCCCTTATAAGAAGTAAAGGAGATCACCTACTAGCATTAATTTTTAGACTTTCCTGGCACTTACTAAAGAAATATTCGAGTCTCCTGCAAAGGCTAAAATGATGTAGATTTTACTATCCTTAACAAAACATTATTGGTTGGCTCTTCTCATGAATATGACATATCTAATATACAATGAAAACTCGAAAAACACTATGCCACACACATCAATAGGAACAACATTCAAAATAACTTTATCAATGAATTTTTTATCAATACTAAAAGTAATATTACATTTCCTGAACCCCGATGTCTGCGATTTTCTTTACTCGATGTAGGGGCATCACCATAAGTCCATAAAAATGTTAAATTTTAATTCTCTACTTATAAAAAGGTCCTCAAGGAATGTTTAGATTCATTTTATGATGTTAGGAAGAGGCAAGTTGTTTAAATTTCAAATTATGATTTTTCCTCCTGTATAGTAATTCAAATTTCAAAGCATGTAAAAGGGAAAAATAGCTTGTAATGAATTTTAATAGTGAATATGAGGGATTCATAGGGTGTATGTGGACATATAAACATGTTATAAGGGATGTGAGTGAATAATGTATCAAATCATCATGTTATATATAAGGAGAAGGAATTTGAAAGGTCATTTAGGGAAGTCCAAGAGTCATAAGATGGAAAGTGGGAATTAAGGAGTAGATATATGCAAGCTAGAATTCGAATATAGGAGAGAAGAGAGGTGTTAGGAATCATTCCTTTCATGGAAGAATAATATAAGGTTGAAATGAATAAGGATCAAATTTTTGCATGAAGATATATAGTTGAATACATATGCATCTTTGTTTATATATATATATATATATATATATATATATATATATATATATATATATATATATATATATATATCTTTAATGGTGTTTCTAAGTTTAGTATTCAAGAATGTTACTTCTTTTTTATTATGTTGAGATGGATCCATTAGATGATTTTAAATAATTTTTTACATGCATTTTACCAAAGTTGGTGAAATATACTAGTTCTCGCTTTTGATGTGTGAAGGAAGGTGACTATGTGTGTGGAAACTAGACTTGTTCCGAACCAGCTTAGCATAAATTTTTAATTTTAGCTCCAAATGAATTTAAATTTGGACCATTGGAGGATAATTTCATTTTTAAGATTTTTTATATTAGTTTACCTTAATTTTGAGTATTGTTTGAGTTATTACACATTTTTCTAGTTGACTGTGAATGCATGTAAATTGTTTAACATAATGTTTTTCGGGTAATGTGATGATAAATACCGTGATTTGAAGATTTAATTGCTTAAATTTTGAGGGTATAACAATAACATCATTTTGCAAGTGGGTTTTCAATAGTTTTGTTATTTGAAATAAGTACAAGAATTTTTTCATGATAGAAATGTATGATTACTGACTGGGTTTTTAAAGCACAAAAAAATGTAGTACGATCCTCCGTGGAAGAGAAAGGGTTAAGTTGATGTTTGAAAACTATTGAAAAGTGAATATATGCATGTTTTTTTATTTTCTCTCTTCATCATTTGGTATCAAATCCGATATTGAGTTTTGAATGAAGTTTGATTGTTGATTGTTAACAAGGCATTGTGAAAGTTGTTTGTGAATGTGAAAGTGATAGGTGAAGAGACAAAGAAAAAAATAGACAAAGAATAACTAGTGGTGGAGTTAGTGAAGTTGAAATAAGGAAATAAAATAGAGAGGAGAAAAGAAGACAAGAGGAATGGATGGAGAGAGAGTTGAAAGCATTGAGAGAGGATGTCAAGAAACTAGAAGACATGCTAATGAAAGAAAGCTATGGATTGGAGTTTGTGATGAAAATAAGGGTTAAATGGCATATAGATCAGGTTATAAAGAGGAAAAAAATACTCCAGTTGAAAAGGATTACCAGAGAAGAAGATAAGATGCTAAGACACATGAGGAAACATGCAAGCAAATCGAGAAAAGAGAAGTCAAAGAGGTTGTGTATGAGAGCATTCAGAGATTGATGAGGACAATGAAGGTGTAGTAGTAGCATATCAATCCATGAATGAGTTATGTGGTCCATTTCAAATTCCAAATGATTTTTTTATTATTATAAATACTCAAAAGGATGAAAAATACAAGTTTGATAGTATGGTAAATGATGAAGAAAATTTTGAATTGAATGTTGAAAATGAAGAAATGAGTTTAGGGAATGTGATTTTGAGGATGGAACTTGAGATATTTTTATTGAGAGTAAAGAAAACATGTATAAAGATAGAATAAAATGATGAAAAACAAGGATAAGTGATAGATGAGAGGTGTGAAACAAGTGAAGAAGAAGATGATGAGGTCTTAGATTAGGTCTTAGCTATGTTTTTCAATTTAAAGACAATAAGAGAGGTATAGTGCACAGGAAAGCACTTGAGAAAGAAGATGAAGAGAATAAAGATATGAGAGGAAAAGAGATTGCAGCAGTAGTTGAGGAAGAGAAATAAGAGAAAAGTGAAGATAGTGAAGAAAGAGAAGAGAGAGGTGGAAGTGAGAATGAATAATCTCATGATGAAGAACTTGTGGACCTAGAAAGGGGTCTAATGGAGGAAAATAAGTTGACGAGGAAGATGCGGATGGTGAAAAGAAGAAAAATGAAGAGTATGGGAAGATTTTAGCTCATTTAAGTAAAGGAAATGATGAAGTTATGTTGGGAAATGTCTATGAAGATATGGAAAACATCAAGAATCATGAAGAACTATGTATATGTGTTGCTTTTGTGTTTGTTTTGCAGGTGTAGTTGATGAAATATTGTAAATGAAAAAGATGGTAAAGAATCTCAAGAAGGAAAACAACCATTCAAGTAGAATGAAAAGTTGAGGAACCAAGTATGGGACCTAGGTGGTCTTAAAGTCAGCAAGGACAGTGAGAGAATGGAGAAAAAACAAAATCATGCAAAGAAGATGAAGACAAGGTTATGCAAGCAAAGTACATGGACATTTTTCTCCTCCTTGGGAGTATAATGCATGGGAATCACCATAAGTCCATAAAAATGTGAAATTTTCATTCTCTACATATTAAAACGTCCTAAAGGAAGGTTTAGATTCATTCTATGGTGTTAGGAAGAGGCAAACTATTCAAATTTCAAATTCTAAGTTTTCCCTCCTAGATAGTAATTCAAAATTTGAAAGCATGTAAAAGAGAAAATATCTTGTAATGAATTTGAATAGTGAATATGAGGGATTCATAGGGTGTATGTGGACATATAAACATGTTACAAGTGTTTTATAAGGGATATGAGTGAATAATGTATCAAATCATCATGTTATGTATAAAGAGAATGAAATTGAAGGTCACGTAGAGAAGTCCAAGAGTCATAAGAGGGTAAATGTTAATTGAGTATATATATGCAAGCTATAATTCAAATATAGGAGAGGAGATAGGTGTTAGGAATCATTCCTCTCATGGAGGAAGAAAATAAGGTTGAAATGAAGAAGGATCAAATATTTTTGCATGAAGATATATAGTTGAATACATATGCATCTTTGTTTTATATATATCTTGCTCTTTAATGGTGTTTTTGAGTTTAGCATTAAAGAATGTTATTTATTTTTATTATGTTGATATGGATCCATTAGATGATTGTTAATAAGTCTTTACATGCATTTTCCCAGGTTGGTGCAATATACTAGTGCTCTATTTTGATGTGTGAAGGAAGGTAATTGTGTGTATGGAAACTTGATGACTGTTGCAAACCAGTTAGCATAAAGTTTTAATTTTAACTCAAAATGACTTGAAATGTGGACCATAGGATTTTAATTTAATTTTTAAGATTTTTTTATATTGGTTTCCCTTCATTTTAAGAATTTTTTGACTTATGATGCATTTTCCGGCTAGACTTTGAATGCATAAATATTGTTTAATGTAATGTTTGTTTGGTAATGTGATGATAACTCTCGTTTTGTAAAAAGTTAATTTCTGAAATTTATAGGGAACAATAATCACATCATTTTGCAAGTGGGTTTTTAATATTTTTGTGATTTGAAACATGTACAATAAGTAGTTTATGAAAGTAATGTATGGTAGACTGTGGGTTTTTAAAAGCCAAAAAAGGTAATACGGTCCTCCGTGGCAAAGAGAGGGTTAATTTGATGTTTAAAAACTATTTAAAATTGAATATATTCATGGTTGTTTTATTTTATATCTACATTTTTTACCCAACACAATGAGTTCGGACTTGGATGATTGTAAGCTTCCAACATTAGCCTATCAACTAACTCTTTACTAACCAAATTAGCTTGTGAACAAGTATAAAAAAGAGCATCCACTTTGGTTTTCTTCAACTAAATTTTTATATGAAAGATCTTAGTAAGTTCATTCTCTTGAGAATTACTACTATTACCCAAACATACCTCTCTGCGGATGGAGGCACAACACATAGTCTCATCCACCTCTTCACTGCAAAATACTTCCTCTCCATGGAAAACATTCATGTCCTTTTTCTTATTTTTTGAAGGGATGTAATTTTGGGTAGAGCTTCCAACATTTTTCCTCAAATTTAGTGTAAACATCACAATGGAAAAATAAAAATTAAATGAAAAACATTCAGCTTCCCGAAGCGATGGAGCAGATGAGCGGTAGGAGGTGCTTGGGTTTTGGATCGAGAAAACATTAAGGGCCTACGGCGAAAATGGAGTAATGAGGTGGGACTAGGTGAAGGAGCTTAGTGAAGTGGTTATGTTGGAGAAAATCAGTCTTTCCTTGTAGAGAACTACATGGAAGGGTTAGAGTTTTGTTTCGACCGCTCGAGGAGAGATTGGCTAATGGGTTATTTCTGAAGCCCGCTCGGTTTGTTAGGTTTCTTCTCGGTGAAGATGTGAAGGATTTCTTGGCGGCTCTTAGGAAAGATTCAGGTCCTATCTCATTTTCCCCTTTTCTGGTTGATGACTTAGTGTCAAATTTTGTTAATTTTTACTCTTGTTTACATTGCTTGTCATTGACGTGTTGGTGGTTGTCCCCCACCTCGACGGGCTTCACAGTCTCGAGATCTTCCGGAGGTGGAGGCTCCTGAAGCAAAGTTAGAGGATCCTCCGTGTTTGATCTTCATACAGCCTTGGTTCTTTTAGAGCATGTATTCGATAGGGATCCTCTCGAGTAGTTTGGTACTATTTTGGGCGTGGGTCGACAAGGTTTAGGTTTTTCTTCTCTTAAAAGAGTGGCAAATTGTGGGGCGATCTTCTAGTTTTGTGGTTTGATCTCGTGAGGTTTTTTTTCGTATGGGGATGGAAGTAGTGAGGTGGAAGGTATTTGGGTTGGATTTGATTTCTTTGACTAGAAGGGGAAGGTTTTGCTTTCATTTTTCTTCTTGGTTAGGATCGTCCCGCACTAGTTTCCTAAGTGTCGTATCAAGAAGAAAGATTTTTCCTTATTGGTTTTCTAGGTATCCCGACGTGTCCATAGCTCATGTATGGGTGATTAAAGGTTCGTAGGGTTTTGAATTTTGAGGTGTGTGTGGCTTTTGAGTGGAATGATCCCCTTGGGTGCGCATTGGCTACTTTCCTCACCAAAGATGAGTGTGGATTCAAGTGGTGGTGGGTTGTCAGTGTTGGGTGGTGGGATGTTCTTGCTGAGGTTGATGTCTATTGGCCTCATGGATTTGTGTGGGTGGTGGTGTGCCTTAGTCGGTGTTGGGATTGCAAGTGGAGCCGTAGGTTTTCGGTGTTGGGGTTGTTTTTCTCAACCTTTTGTTCTCCTCGGCTTGTGTGTTTGGTTGCTTTCCGCGTAGTGGGATCAGATGTCCTCTGCTTAGCCTATCGCTGGTGGCTTGTAGGCTAATTTTGTTCCTTCTATTCCTTCTGCATGATCCCCACTTAGGGAGGTAAGGTGGGGGTAGGGGTATTGTTATTGGAGGAGTGCCTCATCTCGTAGTTGTTTTGTGTGTTGGGGCATGATGGTCTCAGGTTGTTAGTGAGTTTTCGATGTTCTCGGGTTTATTTTGGTGTTGGATCTTAATAGCTTTTATCTATCAGTAATTGGTGGGGTCCCGCCAAACCTCTCGGTTCTAAGCTCTGATCAAAAGCGTTTAATCATCTAAAAAAAATAAATTACAGCTTGTAGAGCCATAATATGAAAAAACAAATAATCGCAATAACCCATGTAAAATAGATCAAAGAACCTTGAAATTTTTATTCCTGGTTCCTCAATAACTATACAACATATGTTAAAAATTACAAATATATTTGTAATGGTTTACAAGAAATGGGAAATTATTCAAAATATTCATTTCAACCACTCTTTTCTCAAATCAAAGCTTCCAAACCACTTGCAATTTGATTACTTCAATATGAATTGAAAAATATTATAATTTTAAAGTTACAAAATATTTGCAGCGGTTTGCATGCTATGAGAAAAATTCAAATTCTCAATTTCATTTTTCCCAAATCAAAGCTTCAATACCACTT
The DNA here is from genome assembly GCA_018340775.1 of Taxus wallichiana var. yunnanensis. Classification (NCBI taxonomy): domain Eukaryota; kingdom Viridiplantae; phylum Streptophyta; class Pinopsida; order Cupressales; family Taxaceae; genus Taxus; species Taxus wallichiana. The sequence continues at coordinate 319,111,182 of CM031234.1, read as the reverse complement.
GTAATGAAATTAATTCAATGTAAATGGAAGAAGAGTTTACCATTGAATATATAACTAAGAAACTTTGAGGGGCTAAAACCTCCAAAACCTTATAATAAGAATATAATTCATAATGACCACATGGGAAAACTATTATCATCCTTATTTATAGATATAATAAGGTACAATCACACCCCTTCATCCTAATTAGGTTAGCCTAAAGAAACAATTAATTAATTAATGTAAATATAAATTCTATGTAATCCAAATTCATTCCACGCATATTATAGGTTAATGGCATAACATATATATACTCCTAAAAAACTTATGGAAATTGATAACGTATTGAATCATCTCCAATGAGATGTAGAGAAAGAGGAGAGACAAGATTGCATAAAGGCCCTAAGATGTTAAACCTTTATCATTGTAATATCACTAGTGATGAGTAGAAGTCTTTGGAGAGACTAAATAACAATCAATATATTGTTGTCATTAAGTGGGACAAAGGAAATATACCAAAGATTATAAAGGGTGAGGACTAAGATGGCAAGTTCAAGTGACCATTAGCATAATAGTGGTAATTACAAGAAACGTGGTGATAATATGGTTTCCTTAAATAAAGATAGTGTTTCCAAGTTATTAAAATCTTCCTTATTGGTCAAAATCATTAAAAAGAAGTTTTTCCCAACAAGTAAAACACCCCAAGAATTTATGGTGCTCTTAAAATAGATAGAGAAGGTGTTTCATCAAGACCGATCATGCACACCATGAATTCCCTCACTTACAATGTTCATTATTTCTCACAAATAAGTTGAAATATGTTGTACGTAACACCTATTCTTTCGTAAGGAATTCAACTCACTATGGATATTTTTTTAACGATCATAAAATAATTATTGATAAACCCTTGGTTATTTTTATGTGGATACTTATTCATCATAATAATATCTTATATGGCATTATAGTGGTTAATTTTTCATTAATGATGAAATAGTGAGGTTGGTTAACTTCTATTTAAGATCCACATTATTCTATTTCAACAAGGTTGTTTATGAGCAGGCTAAAAGGATAACAATGGGTTATCCACTTTCACATGTGGTTGTAAACCAATTCATGGATAAATTTGAGGATAAAACACTAAACACCTTTCAAATAATGCCAAAACAAGTGGAAAAAAATTATGAATGACAATAACCTTTTTTTTTTGCAGCACTAGTAGAGAAAATCTTGAAGAGCTTCACTTACATGTCAAAAATTTGTTGAGAGCATAAAATCACTAAGGAGGTTGAGTAATGTAACCAAACTTTAAACACACACTGAATACATTGCAAATACCTTGAACTCAAAGAAAATAATTTCTCTTCTTCACTCTTGATTAATGAAATACAATGCATCTTAAACAATAAAATAGCCCCCAAGTCGAGTTTCCATGCAAAATCTAACTAACTTCAGTTAAATCTACTCTAGGAGGTGAAATTTACTATTGCTTACTAGAACCTTCTATTTTAGTAAGTTCACATGCTTATTCGCTTGAGCATAAAAATTTCCACTTATTGTCTACATGCCTAAATTAGAGGAATTGACAAATTTCTAATCTAATATGCATGCAAGAGACCAAAAATAAATAATGCCCAAAAATAGGAAAAAACCGAATTGAAACTTAAATCCTAATTTTCGGCCCCTAGATGGTGGATTTCGGACCCAAAATAAAAAATGGCTCCAACTGAAAAGGCTATTGATCAGTCCATTCGTCTTGTCAAAACAAGTGTTTTCAAAAAAAAGCTGGGCTCAAATGCACACCTGGATCAAAATATGACCATTTTAAGTTTTTGCTAAAAATAGTGCATCATTCTCCCCTGCTTGAAAAAAATGTAGCTCCTGTAAGTTGTCTTCTTCAAATTTCTGCCATTTATCTTTATCCAACTTCTTAATCTCCCACTCTATGACCCATGTGTTTTCCTCTTGTTCCAATCCTTTCCAATGTACCAAATATTTATTGTATTGTCCATGTCATGTGTTCACAATTTTCTTGTCTAAAATATGATCTACTTCTTCTTTCTTTTCACTGGAACTTGCTACCTCCAATCTACTACTTCTTCAATAACATCCCCTTCTTCACTATCTCCATGAAAATAATATAAATTTGAAACATTAAATACTGGAGAAATATCAAAATTTCTTGGAAATTCTACCTCATAAGCATTATCATTTATCTTTTTCACGATCTTGCAGGGACCAATCTTCTTATACTTTAGCTTGTTATAGGTTCCTTTTGGAAACCTTTCCTTCCGAAGGTATACCATAACCAATTCACCCACTGTAAACACATTTCTCCTTTTGTGTACATATGTTATTTACTTATACTTATCATTACTATTCTACAGCTTCTTCTTCCGAACTTCTTCTTGTAATGTTTGTACATGTTCTATAAATGCTTTTGCATCATCACTGACTCTGTCACCAATTGGTAGTTGCACCAAATATAACACCCCTTTGGATTACGCCCATACACAATATAAAATGGATACTTTCCTGTGGATCTATTTATTGGGATATTATAAGCAAACTCAGCTTGTGGTAATGTTAAGTCCCATTATTTTTGCTTTTCCCTAACTAGGTTTCCCAAACTCCTATTTACCACCACTATTTTTCCATCAATATGAGGATTATAGGCACTTCTGAATTGTAGTTTAGTTCCCAAATTATTCCATAAATTCCTCCAGAAATGACTTAAGAACCTTGTATCCCTATCTGAAGTAATGTTTTTGGAACACCATGTAACCTAACAACTTCTCTGAAAAACAAATATGCTACTCTTGTTGCATCACTAGTTTTCTTACAAGCAATAAAATGAACCATCTTAGAGAACCTATCAACAACCAAAAAATTGATTCATTACCTCATTTTTGTTTGGTAATCCCAAAACAAAATCCATACTCAAATCTTTCCATGGTCCTTTGGGAACATGCAATGGCATATACAACCCTGTATTTTGTGCATGGCCTTTCGAGACTTAGAAAATTCTACACCTCTCCACATATCTTACCACATATCTTTTCATATTTGGCCAATAGTATTTCTCTTCTACCAAAGCTATAGTATTATCCTTACCAAAGTGCCCAGCCAATCCTTTGCTATGTAGCTCTTTCACTATATTGTCTCTCATAGACCCAACTAGAATACATAGTTGTCATCCCTTAAATAGATAGCCATCCTATAAAAGGTACTCATCCTAGACATCACCTACATTGTCATTAAAATGGAATACTTAACCTTTCAACAATATCCTTAAAATCAGAGTAAGAAAATAAAAATCCTTTATTACTTCAAAACCAACCACCTCATTCTCCATAGTTGTAAATAGAGTCACCCGCCTACTCAATTCATCCGGAACTTGGTTCTGTTTTCCTGATTTATGCTTTAGAGAAAAGGTATAACCCTACAAAAAGTATACCCACTTTTCATGCCTACTATTCAACTTATTTTGTGTATTCACATACTTCAAGGCTATGTGGTCTCTAAATAACACAAACTCCTTATGTGCTAAGTAATGCCTCCAATGCCTCAATGCTTATACAATTGCATAAAATTCCACATCATAAGTAGAGTAGTTATTTCTTACCTCATTTAATTTCTCACTAAAGAAAGTTATTGGCTTCCCGCCTTGACTTAGGACAACACCAATACCCACATGTGAGGTGTCACAATCAACCTCAAATACTTTATCAAAATATGGTAGTGCCAAAATAGGTGCTTATGTCACCTTCTTCTTTAAGAACTTAAAGCTATCCTCAGCTACCTTTGTCCACAAAAACTCCCTTCCTTTTGTGCAATCTATTATAGGTGTTATAATATTGCTAAATTTTTAGTAAACTTTCTGTAAAATGTTGCTAAACCATGAAATCTTCTTACCTCTTTATACTCTATGGAGTAGGCCATTTAATAATTGCCTTTATCATTTTTGAGTCCATCTTTTACCCAATCTATTGAAATAATAAAACCCAAAATACAAAATTCTCTTGCATAAATGTGCACATATTCAAATTTGCATAGAGATTCTCTTTCCTTAACATTTCAAATATCACCCTCAGATGCCTCAAATGTTATTCTTTAGTTTTATTGAAAATCAAGATATCATCGCAATAAACTACAACAAACTTCTCATTTTACTCTCGAAAGACAAATGTTCATCAACCTCATAAAAGTACTAGGTGCATTAGATAACCCGAATGACATCACCAACCACTCATATAATCCATCGCCTCTCTTTAATGTTTTTTTCCACTCATCTCCTTCTTTGATCTGAATCTGATGGTAACCACTTTGAAGATCAATCTTAGTGAAATGCATAGATCCAACAAGCACATCCATCATATCATCAAGGCGAGGTATTATGAACCTATGCTTTATTGTAATTTTATTTATTTTTCAGGTATCCATGCACATTCTCCATGTTCCATCCTTCTTTGTAGTTAATAAAGTTAGATTTTGCATGGACTCACTCTCCCTTTCCTTACCGCACCCTTTCTCACGAGCTCTGTCACTTTCTTATTCAATTCGCATGCAATATCATGCTCATCCTATAAGCTTCTTTATTTGGGAGTGAAGACCTTGGGATCAAATCAATAGGGTGTTGAATATATCTTTTGGGTGGTAACCCATCCGGTAGCTCATCGTAAATAACATCAAAAGATTCTTATATTAATTTTGTTGTCTCTACTGATATTTTTACACTTACAGATTCATCTTTATTTTCAACCAAAGTATAACAAAACCATGTTGCTTTTTCCTCCTTCACAAATTATTTTGCAAAAGCATACTTTCATCCTTCCCTCTTCCTTGAGAGGTAGAAAACTTATTTTGTGCCATCCTTCCAAAAAGTATAAGTATTCTTTCCCTCATCATGAATTACTTTTCTATCAAATTGCCATGGTCTTCCTGAAAGCATATGACATGCATCCATAGGAATAACATCACACCAAATCTAATACTTATAAATTTTACCAATAGAAAAAATTATTAAACATCTCTTATCAACAATAACTTCATTACCCTTCTTAAACCATGAAATACGGTAAGGGTTAGGATTATTCTCACAATGAAAACCTAGTTTCTCAACAATCTCATTTGAAAACATGTTCTCACAATGACCACCATCAATAATAACATTACATACCTTTCCTCCTAAAGTGCATATTAATCTGAAAATATTTTTACGTAGCCATGCATCCCCCTTGATCTCCTTTCTTGGAGCAATCATCGTCCTTTTGATCATTAGATTTTCTCCCACATCTAGTGGAATTTCTAAGTCATGTTCTTCTTCTTCTTGTTCAAATTTAGCAAGATTTACTCTTGGAGGATCTTATTACCTCTTTTCATGTGTATAATAATGTGGGAATTCAAATTCCCTAATCCCCTCTTCACCACATATGTAGAAAAAATGGTCTTTGTGGAGCCTCCCATCCTTAACCTCCAAAGCATATCCTCTGCCCCTAGGAAATCCTCTACCTCTTTGTTGTCTTAGGAGATCTTGTCATGTATATTCTTGTTTTTCCACTCCATGAGGTTGTTAGCCTCTACCTTGACTAAAACCCGCTTGTCCCCAAAGGAGGATGATGCCCCCTATTCATCCAAAGTGATCTCCTAAAAAAATTAGATATATTTTTCTTCAGCCTTTAAAGCTATTCGATAGGCATCCTCCATGATCTTGATCCTATGCATGCTTAGCTCATCTTGAATAGAAAATTTTAATCCATTTACATACCTTGCAGCCATTTTTTCCTCAATTTCTTCATGCTCTACATGAATGGAAAACTTGTAAAACTCATATGTGTATTCTTGCATGGTTTGTAAGTTCTGTCTGAGATTTTGAAACCTCCTATAAAGGGTTTGTATATAATCCACAGGAGAAATTTGTCTTTTAGCTTCTTCTCCATCTTACTCTAGGTCCTAATCTTTTCTTTCCCCTTTCTTGACCGCTTTTTTTTAGGTGATCCCACCATAACATAGCATGACCTTTTAATTTCGTGCATGTAAATTTTACATTCTTTTCCTATGACATAGCCTTCCACTCAAACAAATTTCCCATGTTAGTAAACCACTTCTATCAAATCTTTTGGTTTTATGCTACCTCCATATTTTGAAACATCAACTCTTATTCCATAATTCTTTCCTTCTAATGCTTGAAGCATCCTTTCTTAAAAAGCTAAGGGTGGTCTTTGTGCGTCCTCCTCTTCATAATATTCTTCTTCATTTGTTTCATCTCCACCTTTTTTTTCTCTATGGGTTATAATTACAACAAGCTTAAAGAACTCGCCTCTTTAGATCTTGCATGTTTATATTCATCTAGGAAATAATTCCTCCTCTTCCTCTTCCTCTTCCTTCCATTTATTTATTTTTCCTCCACCAAGACTCGCACTTGCTCGATACCGGATAATATAGCCTAACTTTAAACACACACTCAATACACTCAAAGTAAATAAATTATCTTCTTCGTTATTGAATAATGAAATACAATGTGTCTTAAATAAAAAAACAACCCCAACTTGAGTTGTCATGAAAACTTTAACTAACTTCAATTAAATCTACTCTAGGTGGCAAAATTTACTATTTTTAGCATTTTACTAGAACCTGCTATTTTTAGTAAGTTCACATGCTTATTCGCATGGGCACAAAAATTGCCACTTATTTTCTACATGCCTAAATTAGAGGAATTTCCAACTTTCTAACCTACTATGTATGCAAGAGACTAAAAATAACTAATGCCCAAAAATAGGAAAAAATTGAATTGAAACTTAAATCCTAATTTTTGGCTCCCAGATGGTGGATTTTAAGCCCGAAAATTCATCAAAAATGGCTCTAACCGGCGAGGGCTAATTAATCAATGTGTTTTTATCACAACAAAATTGGTTTCAATAAAAACAATTATGAGCTCAAATTAATACCCAAATCAAAATTTATGACCATTTTAAGTTTTTGGTTAAAATAGTGCATCATTTACAAAGGAGGCAAAAAAAAAGTGCACTATTTTCGGCCTTTAAAGCTAGTTTTTGATAAAAATTATGCCCCATGTTGTGGGTCAGTAGCCTAGTTGATGAACTCCTTGTGTCCCAGGTTGTAATCTTGAACTAGACACCTACTATTTACGCACTCACAAAGACCCACAAAAGTGCTCCCAATAGTCTACACATCAATACTCTATACTGATGTTGTGTTCAAAAACAATCCTCCAAGTGTAGTCCTAAACACCGATGCTTGTTGCACTACCATGTGTGTATTTGTAGTATGATACACTTCTATATTAAAAAAATGACATCTCCTCAGTATCGGCTTGTTTACCTCCACTACACTACCCTCCAACAACTACCTCTGAACATGGAACACCATGCACAAGGGTTAGGTGGCTAGGAGGGATCCGATGTGTGCATGCGCTCCTCATTATTTCCTTTGACACACTCTCATCCGAGGCTCAAGGGGAATATCTACTACACTTTCCCAAAGTTGGGAGAACTTGATGTCACGGTTCCTCATTTTCCATGAGAACTTCAAAACCTTTGTGAGCCATCATTATCCTTGACTCGCAATGTTACCTCAATTTCCCTTTTGAGTGCATCATTATACTTGAGCCATCTTTTTTATCTTTGTCTATCTTCCACCAAGTCCAACATTCTTCTCCATGCCTGCTCCTACCTCTGTGTGTGGTGGGGGTTTAGTTAGCCATGGGAAATCTCTCCTAATCCAATTCTATGATCAATATCTTGATTGCTAAAGGTATAACGCATAGATAAGATCCTCTCTAAGATCACACAAAAACTTAAACTCAGATTGCTCGGACACGAATACATAGAAATACTATAATCCAATGTATAATTGTGCAACACACCATCCCACCAATGATCTACAAATTTATTCCATTCCACATTTGCATCAAAGAGAGTTTGGTGATCCTCCTGCATCCAAATCTTTGGCCTAGGTCCCCAACGTTTCTTTCATGTGTATGTTGCCAACCACTCGTACAATTCTATTAGGAAGAAGTTGAAGAACATATCATATAGCTCATGATAAATATTATCTTCCACCCACCTCTGTACTTTGAAAACAGTTCCCAATATTATATATCTACGTAAACTTATCTTGCATGTCTTCTACCTAGCTTTAAATGCTCTCCGAGTTAGTAGATATGTCATATGTATGAAACATCTTGGTAGATAGTTTGAAAATAGGTCCCGACAACAGAACCGAAATGTAGTATTTAATTTATCTTTATTTTCAATAATGAAGAAGAGAATTTATTTTCTTTGAGTTCAAGGTATTTGCATGCTTATTCACACGGGCACAAAAATTTCGCTTATTTTCTACATGCCTAAATTAGAGGAATTTCCAAATTTCTAACCTATTATGTGTTGGAACTCGAATAATATTGCCTCTTTTCTTTGATTAATGCCTATAATGTTCGCATGTACAATCATTCCGCTTTAAAAATATGTTGAGAGGTAAATTCATGACTCAAACTATGTGGGACCCTATATCTATTTCTCAAAGCCCCCTTTTTAAAAATTTGAGGGTCGTAAAGGTTATGGAAATTTTCCATAAAATTGGCAGAGGGATTAAGGACAAAATTTGGGAACCATTAAATGGGTAGCCCCCAAAAGATGAGAAGAATGTCTACGTGTTTCCTTGGCACACTTTTAAAAAGGAATAGCAAGTCGTAACTCCCCCAAGTTGCGAGCATTCACCACGTGGCCTATGTGTGGGAAGGAAGTTCTAGCAAGTTGAAAATTCAGATAAAAGTATAAGATGCGATGTCACCATATTTCACCCAGGCGCAATTTGAAGAAAGGAAAGGTCCAGCAGAGAGGGAATAAAATCACTACGAGGCAATATTTGGAGCCACGCAGCTCATAAATGTTGCAAACTAACAAGACAAGGTGAGGAGAATTGAAAATCACCATGAGATGAATCATATATTCTAGATGAATTGTAGAAGATTTAAGATTATGAAATACATTCAAAGGTTGAGGCAAGGTGCATAATCGTGAACCATTGAAAACACAATACTAGTTTCTTTTCATCACCGGTGTCAAGATTTAAGCTAAGGAGTCCAAATATGAAAATAGAAAATTAATGCATCCTAGTGATGGGATAAAATTGGGTTTTATAGTGGAAGTAACACAGATTGATTGAATTGAAAGAAATCATTTTCACCTGATGAGGGAAGATCCTGCTCAGTTCGCATGAGGAGAATTTAGAGGTTGAAGTGAATCTGAAATAAGCATGGTTGATGAATTAACTAGATTTGATAAGAACCACGTGGGATAGTTGAACCAAGTAGATGTGAGAAGGAATGCACAATACCCAAGGTGTATTTTCGGATAGTAGATGAAAAAGTGTCTGTCACCTCAGTCACCTCAAAGTGCTCAAAGGATATCAAAAGCAACTATCCAATCACTAGATGGAGGAAATCATGAAAACATTAATCACAAGCAATGACATGGTATTCTAGTCATATATGATAAGAGTAAAATGAAGGAGGCCCATACTCTTCACACTGGAAAAGCCGAATAAAGTATTTTCATAAAAAGTGTCATCGATACACTGACATTTTGGGAAAGCAGAATATACTTGTGAAATATCCATGTTTTGGGGGAAATTAAAAGGAAAATGGGAATGGAATTGTATAAAGGTGATGAGAACACTCTCACAAAAGGGGGGTTTAAGATTTCGTGAAATTAAGAAGAGAAAAGAGAGAAGAGATTGAAACAAGCCATTTTTCCAAAAGAATTGTCTGAGAAACCATTAATTTCTAGGAGCTTTCAAAATAAATCATGTCAAGATGGTTGCAAGTGTACAACCATTGACAAGCATTGAGACTGTAAATGAAACTTTCCCTTGCTAATGAATTTGACGGGCCCTGAGTTAATTGTGTTAATCGTGAGGATTGTTGTATTTGTTTTCAATTTGAAGATATATCAAAATGGGTTAAGATCCTCGGTGTGATTGCACAACATGGAGCATATCTCAAAGTGTGGGACTTTGTGAGTCAAGAGAGCTCTCTAGATGAAGGTTGACTCCTATTCCTCTATTCAGTGCACACATTCGTTAAAGCTTCTATCCTAAATCCTATTCTAATTTTCCAAGGAGACAAAGTTAAGGGGATGCAAGAATTAAAACCTAATCTAACAGAGGTGATGCACCAAAGGAATGCTGAACATTTGCATTTCCTTTAAACACAAACCATTAAAATGTGAAACAATATCCATGCACATATGACCAAGATTGCAATGAGGGATCAGGAAGAAGCAATAAAACATAAGAGAGGGTTGAAATCATCCACGGACTTATTCTATTGCTCCAAGAATTGATATAGTACATTACAATAGCCAAGAGGTAGAAATTGCATTACAATTTAGATGGAGGGGTTTGAGGCTCCATGAATTTACCTACAGAGTAGAGAAAAGGGAGGGTACAAAGAAAGAATGTCCAACCCTTTGAAATTGTCCCTCTTGTACAATATATAGGAAGAATGAGAGAGAGAAAGGAGGGAAAATCAAACCCTGTTCCAACCGCCCCTAAAGGGGCATTGAATTCCCCTACCACAATGATGAGTCCCACTGTAACACCCATGCCCCCATCGTTGTTCCTTGTTGAGCAAGAGAGGAAACCCATTCTTCATCATGGTGGCAGGTGGGAGACTTGACGGCCTCGAAATGGTGGGTCGAGACATTAATGGTGGCAGGTGGGTAGCAGGTGCCGAAAGCTCTCTCTAAAACGTCCCCTCCCACTCAATTCTGAGATTCTGATCAAATATATGGCCATTTGAAGGTACTTCAGGTCTGGAGTTTGTTCACACGTATCCACGTGGCGGCCTCATGCATCTCAAGGTTTCACTCCCTCCTCTACACTCTTTAATTTGCGCCAAAGAGACATGTGGCGGCTTTCCATAGGCCTGCTCTTTCCTTTTTGTATTTTGCCTAAGCCCCCTTGTTAGCGGAGACACTTTACCTGACCTGAGACACGTGGAGAGCTGGTGCATGTTTGGGGACCATTTTTTGGATTATGCCTTTGAATTTGTGTGGACGAGGAACATTGAGGCCTCTCGTTGATCCTTCTTTACTTTTCAACAGTTGGATCTACCTTTCGAACCCTAGGACACGTGGAGGGTCGGCGGCACAGCGCTTTTTTGGAACCACTTTTGGATCTTTCCTTTGAAGCTTTTACGATTTGAAAAGACATGTGGCTCCTTCCATGGATTTTCTCTTTTGCTTTTTTTCTCATTTTTGGCTAAGTCCCTTTTGTTTGGGGGGCCATTGTATGACCCAGGGCACGTGGAGGCTCCTTCTCACATTTGTGGGACTACCTCCGTATTTTTTTTTGAAGTTACACTGACGTGACACGTGGAGGCCTTTGCGAGCTCTCTGAGATGGACTTTTCAATGGCCATTGTTCCTTTCTTCGGACTCCTGGGACACATGGTGGCTCTGCGCTTGTTTGGGACTCCCTTTGGGTTTGCCTTCGAATTTACGCCATTGAGGCACGTGGCACCTTCCACAACTTTTGACTTTTTCAACTTGCCGAGGAGATCTTTCTCGACCTTGGACACGCAGTGGGTCTGGCGCCTGCATTTTTGGAGCTACCTCTAGATTTTCTTTTTGAAATTGTGATTGACAAGGCACGTGGAGGCTTCCCGACCTTATTCTATTTGTCGATTCAATGGCCGGTCCCGCCCCTTTTTTTGACTCCTAGCCACGTGGCGATCGGCGCTCATTGGGAACCCTGTTTTGGACTCCATTCTTTGTGAAAATACCCCCACGGACTCGTGGCCCGCACTTGAAAATTGTGCCATTTTACAAAAAGTTGTAAAAGTTCCAAAATGCCCCGTAGACCCACCGGCCCACATTTACACTTAAGAAAATTTTCCTCCGCGACCCAACAAACCCTCTTTTGGAAAAAGAAATCATCCCTGGGCCCGCTGGCCCGCATTTTCCACTTGTGCCTTTTGTGAAAAGTGAAAAATGTAAAAGTATCTCCCGCCACCCTATTAGTCCACAATTTTCCCATTGGCAAAAAATCTTCCCCAGGCCTCACCCACTTTTGGCAAAAAATCCTTCCCAGGCCCATCACCCATAACTTGAAAAATATGAAGAGTTAGAAGGACTTCTTTACATTTTCGGAAAGGGGAAGAAATTTCCTATCTAATGAAGATATTTTTAGGAAACCTTAAGTGCTTAAAATATATAAAAAATCAGATTGAAGCACAAAAAGGGGGAAAAGGGGGTTAGTTGACCAAAAATAAGAGTGAGCTTATTTTAGACAACAATTTGGTGACTCATAGGGGGCATCTTCCTCGCTAGATGAGATGACCCATGGCCTTGAAGCATCCATTGGGCATGGAGTCTACCTGTAATTTCAAATCTAGTCTGAACTACCTTCCGCTGCATGCACTCTTATCTTTGCAAGAAAATCTTGGATTCAAGATTTGTGAGAGTAGAGAGTTGTCTGAAACTTGGAAACTTCTCCCTCATTTGATTTTCTACAAACCTAATCTATTGGAGTGCAATGAAAACATCCGACCTACTCCAATATGGATACTCTACAGATTTAATTTCTTGTGGCCACAAGTCTCTTCCATGAGTGAGATGAATTGTATACAAGCATACACCAGAAGCAATAGAGCATGTGCACCAACACTTAGGGAAATTGAAACCTAAACTATAACAAGACAATGTGCATACACACTTGGAGAAATTGAAAACCTAGGCTAATATTTACAAGGGTGAGAAACTCTCCTTTTAGTAGTAGTGTTTGAGGTAGATCCCATTGACTAGAATATGTAATTCTTCCATCCAACTTAGCCAACCGGAAGGCATTGCTACCTTTGCATTCGGTGATCATGTATGGACCACTCCATATGGCATCAAACTTGGAATGCTTTCCTAGCTTTGCATGGTCAACATCCCACTTTAGTACCAAGTCTCCAACTTGGAATGTCCTGGCTTTAGCTTCCTTGTCAAAGCATCTCTTAATTGAAGCTTGATCCTTCTCCATGGTCTGCACTACATGTTCTCTTGCTTCTTCTAACTCCATCAGCTCTACATACCTGACCTCCATAGGCTCAAACTCAGCTAGTTCCAGTTGTTTCATGAGTTCTAATGCTTGGCAAAATCAAGTGATATAGGCATAAATGCTTCCTTTCCATATACAAGCTTGAATGGAGAGCTTCCTATAGACCTCTTGGGGTGACTCTATCTACCCAAAGAGCTGATTTGAGTTTTGTGTGCCAAGTTCTTTGATTCTCATCAAGATTCCTTCTGATGATTCTCAGCAAGTTCTTGTTTGTGGACTCTGCTTGGCCATTACCTTGAGGGTAATAGTTTGAAGAGGTGTTGAGATATACACCATTCTTGATAGCCCATTCAGTGATCTTTGCACCAAGGAATGCCAATGCATTGTCTGATATGATAGTAGTAGGGGCACCAAACCTTGTGACTATCCCTTCATAGAAATCCAAGATGTTGGATTCATTTTGCCTCCTTAAGTGCCACTACTTCAATCCACTTGGTGAAATAGTCAGTCGCTGTGAGTATCCACTTGTGGCCCTGCTTGAATTTGGGTTGATCACTCCAATGAAGTCCAATCCCCATTGCATGAATGGATGATTTACCAAAATTGGGTGAAGAGGCAGGGCTGCTAACCTTTCCTTCCCTGTGAAGAATGCACACTTCTTGCACTTCTTGATCCATGAGTAGCAATCCCTAAACATCATAGGCCAATAGTAACCAGCCCTCATAATTTTGAGCATTATTACCCATGGAGCAAAGTGGCCTCCAGCTTCTCCATCATGGAACTCATGCAACACCCTCTCAATTTGGCTTGTCCCAATGCACCTCAATAGAACACTATTGATGTCCTTCTTGAACAAGACACCACCAATAAGCACATATGGGATGGCTTGTAATATGAAGTATCTCCTCTTTGCTTTGTTCCATTCTGGAGGGCACAAACCTGTTTGGAGATAATGCACCAAGGCTTGAGTCCAACATGGAATGGGTGCATCATTAGTGGCTTCTCTGAATCATTTTGCAGTAGTAGGAGACAACCTTCTTCTCCTTTTAACTCATCATGTGTTTAGAAGTGAGATGATCACACAGACCTTTACCATGAACCAGCTTGGTCACTTTGATTTCAATATCATACTCCATTACATGAGTGATCCAACCTGATCTCTTCTCATTCAAGTCCTTGTTTAGGAGAAAGTCCTTGACACCAACATGAGACACTAGCAGTTGAATCTTGTTGTTCGAGACCAAGTGTTTGAACTTCTTCAAACTCCTAATGACAACAAGGACATGCTTTTCAATGAAAGAATACTTTACTTTGTAATCTTCCAAGATTTGACTGAAGAAGGCTATGGGCTGTTCTGAACCTTCCTTGTTAGGTTGAACCAAGATAGCTAGATTGTGTCTGACCCTCCAAAATCATACAACATGAAGTCCTTTGAAAAGTTCTAGGTTAATAAGAGTTGGGGCCTGTGATATTGTGAGCTTGATGGCCTCAAAACTCTCTTTTCCTTCTGTTTTCCATTTGAATGCAAGACTCTTCTTTAGCATCATCATTAAAGGCTTTACAAGAGTGGAAAATTAGGCACAAATCTGCGGACAAAGTTTATCCTTCCTAAAAAGATTTGGAGGGATTTCTTGTGATGTGGTAGTGGTAGTGTTCTAATGGCTTCAACTCTTTCAGGGTCAATTTTCAACCCTTCTCTTGAGACAATGTGGCCCAAAAATTCCCTCGTGTGCCAGAAATACACATTTCTTTGGATTCAATGACACTTTGAACCTTCTACACCTTTGAAATACTTTCCTGAGGTGAAAGAGGTGGTCTCTTTGCGTTCTTTGAGAAGACAGTGATATCATCTAGATATACCAGCACCATCTTGTTGATCAAGCCCTTGAATGCCATATCCATAGCTCGCTAAAATGTTGCTCCGCATTGACAATCCAAATGGCATCTTCTTATAAGCATATGTGCCCCATTTTGTGGTGAAGGTCATGTCTTGTATTGATCTTCCTCTTTCACCATTATCTAATTATAGCCTAAGTATCCATCTAGCAATGAAAACCTTTCGAGCCAACTATAACCTACAAGATCTGTTCCATTGATGGAAGTGGATAATGATCCTTGAGTGATGCTTTGTTCAGATCATGAAAGTCCACACACAATCTGATTTCTCCATTTATTTTCCTCACAGCACCAAGTTTGCAACCCAACTTGAATGCTTGATAGGGAAGATGATGTTGGCCTCAATTAGCTTGTTCAACTCTTTTCTCATGAGAGGTTCAATGTGAGGGTTTATTGGCCTTTGCTTCTATCTGAAAGGCTTAGATCCCGGATCCAGCTCGATAGTGTGTTGTGCCAACCTTGGGTTGAAACCTCTTAAATCCTTGTAAGTCCAAGCAAAGACATCTGGGAATTCTTGACAAAGTTGAACGAATTCATATTTTTCTTGTTGAGTACTTACCTTGCCAATTCACAACGTTTTGCCTTCATCTATGGAAATGGGCTCTGAATCTTCACCCTTTACCTAAATATTTTCTTTCTCCTTCCAGAATTGATCATTTGGGTTGAAGATTGACTCCAAAGTTACAAGACCCTTTGGTAATTTGTTGGTTCTCAGCTGCACCACTTGGTCACCATAACGTTGTTCCAACTTGTCTTGGTTTCTAGCGGAGAACTCAACTTCTTCTTATAGAAAATTGACAATTTTTTGATCATTCTCAAGACTTGCAACTTGTGTTGTTATCTGGAACAACCATGGTCTTACAACCACTTTAATATGGGGTTGATATTTCTCACTCTTGATACTCTCTACCACATCAAATGTCACCCCGATTGCTACCAATCTATCTGTTGCTCACTGCTTCATTCTTCTTCCTTGGGATGGAATTGATGCCAAATGCTTCAAAATCTTCAATGAGATCCCATACCCGATTCTTGTAGTTTTTAACAGATCATTCTTGGCAGCATTTTGTCCTTGGACTTGATTCACAACTAGCTCACTATCGCCAAACACTTGTAAGTTTTTAATCCCTCTTTTCTTGCCCAATGTAGTCCATGGATCAAGGCTTCATACTCTATTGTGTTGTTTGAGCAAGAAAATTAGAAACAGAAGGCTGAGTAATATTTTGTACCTTGAGGTGAAACAAGCATAGCTCCTCCTCCGCTCCTTTGTCTACTTCTTGAGCCATCAAAGAATAACTGCCATACCTCATTATCATCCTTGTGGTCTGGCTTAGTGATGTTAGGAAGAGGATGATTCTCCTCATGCAAACAATAAACTCCTAGCTTAGATTCCTCCATTTCCTTGTAAGGGTCAAAATCATGCCTCTTGCTTTCCCATTCATCAAGAGTCAAGTCTGGAATGTATCCAACTTTGGTATCAGCTTCATGGGTGCTTGGATAATCTTCTTGATCAAGGGCTAAACAATTTGCATTGATTGGACTCAGTGTATGAGGCTCAATATGGAAGTTTGCAATAGGCTCAGATCTGATTGTAGCCTTAGCTCCATACCTTGTTCTAAATAACATGTGTGACCAATCACAGACAAATAACCTCCAATTTTAGTAGTGAAGTCTCTTGACAAACACAATGCAAAGTGTGGTGGCAAGTCTATGACTGATACGTTTTGCAAGATGGTCACATTGGGGCATGCATGTGTGTAATGTGAGGCTCAAATCCTTGATGACTCCAACCATTGTTACTTATTGTCCCATCCAATTGCACTATGCCCTTGGAGATGACTTTGTATTGAAGACCCAACTGATCGGCTATTTTCTTCGGCATGACTGAGCTACTTGCTCCCGAATCAATCATGCAATTATGTACCAATTTTTCCCCAATGATCAATGAAACATAGAATGGAGGGGGCTTCAGATTCTTACCTTGTTGTCCTCCATGATTTCCTTCAGTGAAGCTACATTGGTAAGCACTTTCTCTTGTTGGTTGGGGGCTGATTTGAGGTTGACCAATTGGCCATAACAGCCTGCAATAGGTCTCTCTTGTCCTAGGATAGCCAACAAATCCCACATTGAGATGTTTACATTTGTTTTCTTCATCTTTTCAATGATGTTAAATGGGGATGAGCTATCTTTTTGTTGCCCTTTCCTTGCACATTCTTCTCTTACACATGGGTCATTACAACCGGTGCCTGAGTGGGTCGGAAGGTGGCTTGGGCTGACTCTGCACATTGGGAGTTACACTTTGCGGGGTAACAGAGGGTTGTGGACCGTTTGAATTGGAGGATTTCCCTCTCCAATATTCCTCTTCTTGGACCATGTATTTTCTGCCACACTATGAGGAGGTGCTTGATTCATACCACAAAAATCTTCAGCCTGCCAATTGACAAGCATGGTCTCACTTGGAGGTGCCTCTTTCTGGTTACTTCTTGTTGTTGATTCCCTTCTGACTTGTCTCTTGTTCCACACCAGTTGTTGTCACCATAAGAGCTTGATTCAAAGCACCATTGAAACACATTGATTGGTTATGGGGCTGATTGCATGGGAAACACCAATCATATTCTTGAGCCATGTTGTTTTGTGTTGGAACCAAGGCCCTCGATGTTGAAGTTGTGTTTGGATCATATGGTTAGAAAGGCCTAATAGCTTGAGGTTGTCCTTGGTTTTGGTTTTGATTTACAGCCTTGAGCTGGTGGTCTATTTTTTGATATGGGGGTCTAGCTTGATATTGAGTTTGAGGTTGATATGGCCTAGAACTCTAAGCTTGTTATCTCTTGATAGTCACTAGCTCATTTCCTAGGTTCTGCAGTTGTTTCATAACCTCTTGTAGCTCTTTTGAAGTGCTAGAAGATGAGGTGGAAGCTTCATCTAAACTTTGATTCCTTAGAGCAGGTATGGGAGCTAATGTGGGTGTTTGACTAGTGCTTGAGCTCCTAGTTCTGATATAGAGGCATAGGTGGCCTAGGTGCAAGTTTACTAGCCTGAATTAAGAAATTTTCAGCTCTAATAGCAATGTTATATGATGCGGGTAAATTTACCTCCCATTGATTGAATCATCATGGAAATATCATAATTTAAAGCTCTAAGGAAGTATAGAAAAGAACCTTTAGTCTGTTGGTCTCACGGCCACCGAATCCTATCCCACGTCCGTTGGAATCTGAAGTTGAAATCAGTCAACTACTCATTAGGAGCCCTCTTGATGGTTTTCAATTGTTCCAATAAGGATAGATTATCTCCCTTCTCTCCAAATTGATTGTGAAGAGCCATGCACAAATGGTCCCAATTCTAGATGGATCCTTGATGTTAGACTCCTGAACCACTGTAAAGCTTTACCTTTAAAAGATGAAGCCAACAACTTGACCACAACATCCATTTCAATGATCTCATGAATTACATAGACATTTGTAATATCTTGGATGTGGTCAATTGAGTCATCTGGTTCTCTCCGAGTAAAATATGGGATGCTCTTCAATGCTTGCAGCTGGAATTGGATTTTGTGCGTTGAGAGCCAGCGGGTTGCTGCTAGTGAAATTTACGTAGGGGTTGGGTTGTGCCATCCTGATTGGTCGAAGGACTCTAGTCGATTGAATGAAAGGCCTACCAGGTGGAGGTGTCGAAAATGTCTTGTTTGGTGGAGATGGAGACCTTTGGGCTCTTCTTCCTCTCCTTGCTCTTTCCGGGGATAAATGTAGATAGACAAATAGTCCCTCCTCTCTAGTTCTTGACCTTGTTTGTATTCTTCTCATGAACTTGACAAGCTTGGACTACGCTGAAACCATGGTTCTACCTCTTTTGGAGTCACCAGATGTGCAATTTCAGAGCTTCTTACAAGCTGGGAACTTACAACAAGTGCACATCAATCTTGCTGTAGTAAAATGAAGACTTCTTGTCCCACTGGGCATGCCAAAATTGTTGTTGCAAAATCACAACACCCCTAAAATCAAGTAACTTGATGGGTTAAGATCCTCAGTGTGACTACACAACATGGAGCATCTCTCAAAGTGTGGGACTTTACGAGTCGAGAGATCTCTCTGATGAAGGTTGACTCCTATTCCTCTATTCAGGTGCACACATTCAGATTACATAGAGGGTCTATCCTAAATCCTATTCTAATTTTCCAAGGAGACAGAGTTAAGGGATGCAAGAATTAAAACCTAATCTAACAGAGGTGATGCACCAAAGGAATGCTTAAACATTTGCATTGCTTTTAAACACAAACCATTAAAATGTGAAACAATATCCATGCACAGATGACCAAGATTACAATGAGGGATCAAGAAGAAGCAATAAAACATAAGAGAGGGTTGAAATCATCCATGGACTTATTCTATTGCTCCAAGAATTGATACAATACATTACAACAACCAAGAGGTAGAAATTGCATTACAATTTGGATGGAGGGTTCGAGGCTCCATGAATTCACTTGTAGAGTAGAGAAAAAGGGAGGGCGCAAAGCAAGAATGTCCAACCCTTTGAAATTGTCCCTCTTGTACAATATATAGAAGAATGAGAGAGAGAAAGGAGGGAAAATCCAACCTGTTCCAACCACCCCTGAAGGGGCATTGAATTCCCCTACCACAATGATGAGTCCTATTGCAACACCCATGCCCCCATCATTGTTCCTTGCTAAGAAAGAGAGGAAACCCATTCTTCATCATGGTGGTAGGTAAGAGACTTGACGGCCTCAAAAATGGTGGTTGGGACATTAATGGTGGTAGGTGGGTAGCAGTGTCGAGAGCTCTAAAACGTCCCCTCCCACTCGATTCCGAGCTTCTGATCGAAAGATATGGCCACTTGAAGGTACTTCGGTCTGGAGTTTGTTCGCATGTATCCACATGGTGGCCCCATGTGCATCTAAGGTTTCACCCCCCTCCTCTACACTCTTGAAGTTGCACCAAAGAGACATGTGGTGGCTTCCGCGGGCCTACTCTATTTCCTTTGTATTCTTTCCCAAGCCCCCTGTTGGTGGAGACATTGTGCCTAACTCGAGACACGTGGAGAGTCTACATGTTTGGGGACTACTTTTGGATTCTTCCTTTGAAGTTGTGCAGATGAGGCATGTGGAGGCCTCCGGTCCTTCTTTACTTTTCAACAGTTTAGCTCTACCTTTTAGACCTTGGGACACGTGGAGGGTTAAGGCGCTAGTTATTGAACCACTTTTGAATCTTTCCTTTGAAGTTGCACCAAAGAGACACGTGGCTCCTTCATGGGCTTTTCCTCGATTCTTTGTGTTTTGGCTAAGTCCCTTTTGTTTGGCAGGGCCATATATCTAACCCTAGGGGCATGTGGAGGCTCACATTTTAGGGAGATTGCCTTTGATTTTGCTTTAGAAGTTGCGCAAAGTGACACGTGGAGGCCTCCGCAGGCCTGTCCCTAGCTTGGAATTTTCAATGGCCAGTTCAAAGTTCCTTTTTTTGGACCTGGGACATTTGGAGGGCATGCGCTTGTTTGGGCCTCGGCCTTTAGGCCACACCTTTTAATTTTTGAAGTTGAGACACATGGCACCTTCCAGGCTTCCTGCTGACTTTTTCAATTAGAATTTGGGAGCCTGCTCTACACCTTTCTTGGACACGCGAACTGGTTCTGGCAAGCTGGGGCATGTTCGAGATTTTAAATTTGAAACTTTTGACAGGAGCGCCTTGATTGCACGTGGAGGCTTCCACTGACCTTGTTCTATTTGGCCAATTCAACAGCCGGTCCTGCCCGCTCTGTCTTGACTTCTTGGCCACGTGGCGATCTGGCACTCTGTTGGGAACCTTGTTTTGGACTCCACTCTTGGCAAAAATACCCCCATGGGCTCGCGGGCCCGCACTTGAAAATTGTGCCATTTTGTGAAAAATTGTAAAAGTTCCAAAATTCCCCATGTACCCTCCACATTTACCACATTTACGCTTGGGCAAAATTCCCTCCGCGGCCCCATAGACGCGCTTTTTTTCAAAAGAAATCACCCCCAGGCCTGCCGGCCCACATTTTCCACTTGTGCCTTTTGCGAAAAGTGCAAAAATGCAAAAGTATCTCCCACCACCCCGCCGGTCCGTAATTTTCCCATTGAAAAAATCTTCCCTAGGCCCGTCACCGCTTTTGGCAAAAAAAATCCTTCCCAGGCCCGTCGGCCCGTAACTTGAAAAATATGAAGAGTTAGAAGGACTTATTTACATTTTCGGAAAGGGGAAGAAATTTCCTATCTGATGAAGATGTCTTCAGGAAACCTTAAGTGCTTAAAATATATAAAAATAGATTGGAGAACAGAAGGGGGAAAATGGGGTTAGTTGACCAAAAATAAGAGTGAGCTTATTTTAGATTAGATTATGAGTGTATCTTAGGCATGATTAACCAGGTATCTCTGATGTTTAGTTGAGTCTTTGACATGAGATTTCATGTTAAATCCTCAAAGAATGTGTGAAACCGTGCATCTTTGGGCTTCCATGGGTGCACACCTTCTAGTTGAAGGTTCATTGCTAATTGTTTGAAGTGTTGTTATTGTCTTGCTTGGAAGACTTTTCCAACATTTGTTAAAAGTTCCCAAGAATCTGGTATAATCAACTTTATCCTACTTAATTCCCCAACAAAATCCATCTATAAATGATAAATCCTACAAGACGTACCCCTTCTTACGTGTTTTGTCTATAAATGCTAGGGATATTTTTGAAGTTACCCATCCCTTACTCAAAACATGTAGGAGCAATCAAGTCTTATTGTTGTCTTTAGTAACCTGAACCTTGTTTAGGAGATATCTTCATTCTCTAGTGTGACAACTCGTGAGGGTTAGATTATGTTGCATTGACCATGTCTTCTCAAGGTTTTCTTTCAAAATCATAGGAGAGTCAAATATTGTTGATCCATTACAAATACAAGTTACAAAACGGGTCCTCTCACCCTGGTTGAAGGCACAACCTAAAGTAGGAGGGTAGGTCATACCCTCAGCATGGTGTTATCCAATTTCTCCAAGCTCGAGTGATAAAGAGTTAGTTAAATTTGTCCCCGGCTACAAAACGACTCAAATCTTGATCTATCTGTCTATAAGCATTATTGCTATGCCTGTTGATGTTGCACGGCTTTTCGAAGGGGGAACCAATTTGGGTATCAACATTGATTTGGCGCCATTTTTGGGAATTATTTGTGCAAATACATACGCATATTGACCTCTGGTAATGATTCTTACATGTTTAAATGAAAATACATTGTTTAAACGTTATCCTTTGTTAATATTTTTAAACATTATATGAGATCAGAAGTTCATTGTGCAATATTTCCTAGTTTAAGGGAATGTTACACTAGATTTGTATTCCTAGTGTTTAATATTGGCCAAATATGATCAGATTTGTCATGATTTGTGGAAATTGAGTATTGATAGACACTTGGCAAGTTATGCATAGTGCTTTAGCACATCTATGGTGAAAATCCTTGGTGGCGACTCTATGTTGATTTGAAGTTTTTGGTTAAATATCGTGTCTTAAATCTTTTTCAAGTGAGATTTGTTGTTAATATTTGCAAAAATTGAAGGAAGGAGGTCTTTCTTTGACAAGGACCCTACTAGAAAACTATTTCCGGAGCTTGGGAAAACAAATCTAAAAGGGAGACAAATCTGGAAGGTATTGGGGGATCAAGAGTCAAGAGAAAGGGCAATACCAGTCCTAGAAAGTGATCAACCTATAGTTGAGGATTATCCTACACCTTCAAATAATTTAGAATTGAATAGTCCTCGTATAAATTTAAATACTCCAATTGGTGAAGGGTCATCATTTGTATCTGGAATAAGTGCCCCTCATTTATTTCCTTCATCACTCAAAATTGATAGGGGATTTTGTGAAAACGAGTCACTAGAGGTTATTTACTTTGAAAATCATACGCCTGTGTCCCAAATACCCTTGGTCTCACACTATCTTAGTCCTCCTGTAGGATCATCTCCTCAAAATAACATGGCTCAGCCTCTGCCTAGACCTCCTTTTGTTGTCAACATGTTTTGACCAATAAATTTTAGAGGCATGGTTAGATATCCTAATGTTGTGCCACAAGATGTAAGAAATAGGATGCCTAAATTTTAAGGAAACAATGCCATCACGAGTGACCAACATTTGAGACTTTTTGTTAATATGATGGAGGATTTTGAAATAAAACATGAAGATGTATATATAAAGTTGTTCATTCATACTCTTGAAGAAGATGTGTGTGATTGGTACAAATCTTTTCTAGATAACTCAATAGATTCATGGACTGAGATGAAGAATTTTGTTAGATTACAATATGGGGATAAGACAGACCTAAGGTTCCTCTTGTCTGAATTTGAGAATATAAAGAAGAATCCCAATGAGTTTGTCCAAGATTTCAATACCAAGTTCAATAAGACTTTAAATAGACTACCCGTAATTTTGAGGCCTAGTAATGAATCTTGCTTAATAAAGTACTCTGATGCTTTTGACAAAAGGCTTCTTATTATTTAAGAGATAAGAACCCTGGAACTTTAAAAACTGCAGCTTTTACAATGACCTGACCAGATTGAAAATAATATTAAGGTAGATGGAAAACCACCTAAGAGGGAGGGTTTCAAATTGATTAATCTGATATACCTCAGTCAAACAAGGCAGTGGATCTAGAGGAGGTTGTGAAAAATTTTTTTGGAGCGATTAAATAAATATCGTATAAGCCGGCGGAGCGAGAAAAAGGGATAGGACGAGTTCTCAAGGTCATTATAAACCACATGGCCAAGATAGATTTGGAAATCATCCTAGGGGTGATCACAGAATTGAGCAAAGAGGAAAAGGACCCACGGGATCAGGAAATAAACAACCACAACCTAGTGAAAATAGATTGGTCCCTGATCCTTTAACTACTAGGGTTACTATAGTGGAAGAAGCCCATGTTATTGATTGGTGTGACAAGTGTTTCTTGCCACATTCCCCTTGTGATCCTATTGATAAAATTGAAGAGACAAATGATGATGAGACCTATGGTGATGTATGTATGATGGAAAACCTTGAAAATCCACAACAAGGAGCCACTTCAACCGAGCTGATAAGTGTCAAAACCATAGAAATTTTCTGGGATTGCATTTATTGGATATTACCTTTTCCCCTAATGATGATGTTGAAGTTGATATGGTGCAAGCATTTGATTTACCTAATCATGATTTTGAATATCTGAGGGATTTAATGATCAAAAAGTATGATGGGGGAATTCCTTCGAGGGAGATAGGAAATTACTCATGAATGTAATTATTGCTCAGGAAAATGAGTACAATCTCAGAAGTCAAATTGTTAAAGGAGGAGGACTACAACCAAAACCCAAGACCCCGTTTCTTACCAATATCCTAAATGAGTCTCCTAGAAAGGATACACCAACTAAAGGTCCAATTATCCCAAATAAAAATTGTACCCCAGATCATGCCCAAACCTTGAAAGGTCTTGTACCACCAGAAGGATCCGTTACCCTTCCTCCTAACATCCTAACCCAAATATGTCCCATGTGATGTTGCCCATATTTTGAGTCAGATGAAAGTCATGGTTCCTATTGTTGAATTACTTTGAATCCTTGAACATATAAAAAGAGCATTTGAGCACCTGGGATTCAAAGAAGATGCATTGCCCGCATGTAAAAATATGAATCATATGGGTACTCCCCCTGTCATTACAAAATTGGAAGTACCTCAAGTATTAAAGGATTTAGGGAGCCTCCTAAGGTATATTTGGGCACTTCTCTTGTTGAATCCCAGCTTGATGTTGACCCTTTTTATACTACTTTGATCATAAAGGATAGGTTAGTGCACAACTACATGTTTGACTCAGGGGCCTCTTGTAATGTGATGCCCCTTGAGGTTATGAATGAATTAAATATCAAAGTAACAAAATATTTTGGAAAGTGCACTGCTATGGATTCATGAGAAGTGTCGATGATTGGGTATGTCAAAGGTTTGGTTATACAATTGGTGGCTTATCCGGGCAAGTTTTTAACCTGAATGTGGTCATTGTGGATTGTCCTACTAAATGGGGAATGTTGTTGTCAAGGAAATGGGCTGCTAGTGTCGGAGGAAGTGTGTAGATGGATTTATCATATGCAACCATACCAATAGACGTGAGCCTTGTTAAGCTATGTGGAGAAAAAATAATGTTACATCTAATTGAGGATCCTAAGAACACATCTTATGAGGTGTTATATACTGACGTAGATGTTGATAATTTTGTGGGTTATGCATATTTTAAAGAGCATAGCATGGATGAGTGTAAGTATCCTGGGAAACTGGTGACCCTTGGACTTTAATGTTTGATGGAGCTTGTTCCAATTCGGGAATGGTGTTGGGGTTGTCCTTATATCCCCAAATCATGAGACTTTCAAGTTTTCCTTTAAACTTAAGTTTGAATGTACTAACAATATTACAGAGTATGAAGTGCTTCTTTTGGGATTAAGGATTGATTGGAGATATGATATCAAAGATATTATTATCAAGGTAGATTCGAGTTGGTGGTTAAACAGATCAGGAAACTCTATGCAACTAAGAATCAAAGGATGAAACAATATAAACATGCAGTATGGAACTTTATTGAGTTGTTTGATTCCTTCAACATATTGTATCACAAAAGAGATCAAAATGTTAATGCCAAAAGTTGGCAATATTAGGATCCAGATTTGATAATTTTATAATGTCCCCTTACTGTGAGTATGATATAGAAGTTTTGGCAAGACCATATGTCCCTGACAATGTCAAACACTGGCAAGTTTTTGAAGATGATGCCCAAATTCAGAGGTTTCTACAAAATAAAGGAGAATTTACAAATCAAAATATGGACTAGGAACTGATGGTTTCTGTATGTGATGGTAAGGAGACTCTTTTTGTCCAGAGGTTATTCAATTAAAAACAAATACAATTCCAAGAGGGTTAGTGGCCTTGGAGTCAAATTTTGACAATGTTGATAGGATTGTTCACAGCACATCCATGTTTCGAGAGATGTAGAAGAACAAAACTTGGGGATTGTTGATAAACCTAGAAAAATATGGTTGGGTAGTAACTTGAGTAAAGAAGAAAAGTAGTCATATGTCCAGTTGTTAAAGAAGTACCAGGATTGCTTAGCATGGTCATATTCAAAATTAAAGGCATATATGGAGGACATTTTCCAACATGAAATAACTTTAGTATCAATGCTAAGCCATTCGAGACAAAAGCAGAGGCCAATTAATACCCTCTTATCCTTGAAGATGAAAGAATAACTCAAGAAACTCAGGGATGGAGGTATTATACAACCTACAAGATATTCTTCTTGGGTGGCAAATCTAGTACCAGTCAGAAAGAAGAATAGGGATATAAGACTCTGTGTAGATTTTAGAAATCTAAATAAGGCCTCAATGAAAGATAATTATCTATTGCCTAACATGGATAATATGTTGCAATTAATCACTAGGTCGAGTTGTTGTCCACATTAGATGGATTTTCGAGGATATAACCAAGTGGTTGTGAAGCAATCGGAATGAATTAAAACTACTTTCACTACTCCTTGGGGTACTTATGTGTACGTGAGAATGCCATTTGGTTTGATGAATGTCAATGCCACCTTTCAAAGAGCTATGGATGTGGAATTTGTTGGATATATAAGTGATTTTATAGCTATATACCAAGATGATGTGACAGTATTTTCAAGAAAAAGGGGTGATCATTTGCAACATTTGGAAAAGATGTTACAGAGGTGTAGGGAATACAGATATCTCGTTGAATCCTAGAAAATGTCATTTTGGGGTGTAAAAATCCAAGTTGTTGGGGCATATCGTATCAAAGGAAGGGGTCATGATTGATCCTGAGAGAGTGGAAGCTATTTGGAAATTTCCTATCCCCAGGGAAAAAAAGGGGTATCTAGTCATTTTTTGGCCAAATCAATTTCATAAGAAGATTCATTTCTAATTTCGTGGAGATGACTATCCCCATCACGAAGATGTTGAAGAAGGATAAAATCATTAAATGGGAGGATGAAGCTATCCAATATTTCACCGAGATCAAAGAGGCATTAAAAAATGCTCTTGTCCTAGTGGCCCCTGATTATAAAAAGACTTTCTAGATTTTCTCTTTTTGCATCCGAAACACCATCACATCTCAGATTATTGCAAAAATGAGGAAGGAAATGGAAGACCAATTTCCTTTTTCAGTAAAGCATTGCATGGTGAGTTGAAATACACCATTAGGGAAAATTTGGATTTTCCCCTAATCAAAGAAACAAAAGCTTTAGGTCATATATCTTAAGCTCAAAGGTCATAGCTTACGTTCCTCATATAATGGTCAAAGACATTTTATCAGAGATGGAGGTTTCCAAAGAGATGTCGATGGGTAAATAAATTACAGGAATATGATATGGATGTTCAAACCACTAAACTAGTTAGAGGTCTAGGCTTAGCAAAGTTGATGGCAGAAAGCAACTTACAGGTGATGGAAGTAAATGAGGTAGAAGGAAGAGATGTGGAGGTACATGAGAAGTTAATCAATTTTATATGGTACAAAAATATCATATTCTACCTAAGAAATTTGGAATGTCCAAGGCATTTAGATAAAAATCAAAGGACACTTAAGTTGGATTCCCAAAAATATTTCATCACTAATTATGGGTTGGCCTGGAAAAATCTGAAGGAGTCCTTCTCATATGTGTATCGGAAGATGAAGCCACGGGATTAATTTCATACTTTCATGAGGGAGTGTGTGGGGTGCATTTTTCGGAAGGGTAACTGCCCATAAAATACTAAGTTTGGGATATTGGTGGCCCACAATTTTCAAGGATACAACCTTGTTGGTAAGAAAATGTGACAGTTGTCAAAGATTTTCAGGAAAAATGAAGGCTTATAGTGCTCTCCCTTTGTAACTAGTATCAATTAAGGCTCCTTTCAAGCAGTGGGGCATGGATTTTATAGGAGAACTGTTAGAACCTTCCAGTGTAGGCCACAGATGGATATTGGTGGCTACTGATTATTTCACCAAATGGGTTGAGGTTATCCCCACCAAGAAGGTGACTCATCAGTTATTATTGATTTCATCTTGAATCATATAATTTACAGGTTTGGTGTACTGTAAATATAGTTCTTGCAATGCCATCGGTTTAGCAAAGCTATTAGTTTATGTGTGCGAAGAATATGGTATAAAATTAACATATGCATCTAATTATAACCCACATGGCAATGGACAGGCTGAATCAAGCAACAAAAATTTACTAAAGATAATTAAAAGGACATTAGAAATTAACAAAAGAAAGTGGGGAGAAGCGAGTTGAAGTTTGTTGTTTGGGAAGATATGATTACTGCTAAGAGAGCCACTAGGAAAATTCCATTCGAACTAGTTTATGGAGTCCAAGCTCTCCTTCCTTTACACTTGCAATTACCTTCTTATCATTTCATCCAATAGCTTGAAGATGAGGAATTTGGCCCCTATAGTGTGAGGATAAACCAAATCATTAAGTTGGATGAGGAGAGACAAGAGTCCCACCAAAGGCATTTGAAGTTTAGGGAAAGGCTCAAAAAATATTTGACAAAAAGGTAACTCCCAGAATCTTCAACATTAGAGACCTTGTATTTTTATGGGACAAGTAGACATGAGGATAGGGAAAACACAAAAATTTTGATGCATTATGGATGGGCCCTTATTCCATTGATATCAGGATTGGTGAACATACTTTCTTCTTGAAGGACCTAAATGGAGAGTTTCTCAAGTTTCTGTCAACAGGTAGGCACCTAAAGCATTTTCTTGATTAGCTTTCAGAGAAAGGTATGAACCAATGTACAGTGTATAGTTTTCTTTCTTTCTTTTTACGTTTTTGTGTATGCTTTTGTTTCCCTTTTCGCTCACTTTGGTATTTTGTGACCAGTTGCTTTGGTTTCTCGGTTTGTTTCTTTTTGGAGGGTGGTTTGTTATCACTTGACCTGGTACATATGATATTTGACTCCATAGCCCAATGAATTTTTGGCATGTGGTCTGCATTAAATAGTTCTTGTCGCACTTTTAAGGGGCGCCAATGCTCGAGTTGGAACTAGTGTTGGAGCTCAAATAATCTCACCTCTTTTCTTTGATTAATGCCTCTAATGTTTGCATGTCCAATCATTCCGCTTTAAAATATGTTGAGAGGAAAATTCATGACTCAGACCATGTGGGACCCTATATCTATTTTTGTAAAGCCACCTTTTTTAAGTTGAGGGTCGTAAAGGTTATAGAAAATTTCCATAAAATTGGCGGAGGGATTAAGGACAAAATTTGGGAACCATTAAATGGGAATCCCCGCGGAAGATGAGAAGAATGTCCATGTGTTTCCTTGGCGCACTTTTAAAAAGGAATAGCAAGTCGGGACTTCCCCAAGTTGTGAGCATTCACCACGTGGCCTATACGAGGCAATGCAATTCCAAAAAGTTGAAAAGTTAGAGAAAAGGATAAGATGTGGATGTTTCCACGTCTCCTAGGTGTAATTTGAAGAAAGGAAAGGCGCGCAGAGGGAAGAGGATCCCCGTGAGATAATATTTGGAGCTACGCAACTCATAAGTGTTGCAAACTAACAAGACAAGGTGAGGAGAATTACAAATCACCATGATATGAATCGTTTGTTCTAGATGAATTGCAATAGATTTAGGATGATGCAATACATTCAAAGGTTGAGGCATGGTGTATAATCGCAAACCATTGAAAACACAGTACTAGTTTCTTTTCATCAATTGTGCAGTACTAAGCTAAGGAGTCTAAAATATGAAAATAGAAAAGAAATGCATCCTGGTAATGGGATGAAGCGGGTTTTATAGTAGAAGTAACATGATTGATTGAATTGAAATAAATCATTTTCACTTGATGAGGGAAATTTTTTTATTATTATTGGTAAATAGTTTTTAAGGGACTATACCCTGATTACAACGATGGCCTAAGAGCCAGATAATATACTAAGAAGTTCCACAAAACAAAAGGATCAAAATCTAGAATAGGCATTGAATCCACAGGTAACCAAAAAAGAGTTACAACATAACAGCAAAACAGAGTGAATGCTGCAACAAAGCAGCCAAAAAACAACAACAAAACAGCAAAAAACATGAAGGAAGTCAACATCTGTAGCGAAGAACATCTCTACTTCTTGGCGGCTCTGTTGATTCTGGATTTGACAGTTTGCAAAGAGGTAAACAAAGACAATGCCATCATGTGAGTGGGATCCTTAGCATCCTTTTTAATGGTCTAACTTCTTTCTTTATCCGTACCCCATAGATTTCTCGGGATCTCACTAAGAACAGAGACACTGTGAACATGTTGTTCAAGGAAGTCACCAATTGCATTAAAAATTGCCATGTTGTGATCATGGCGATCCTTAGCTTTCCCCAGACGGTTGTCTATGGAGTTTAAATTTTTATAGATATCCTCAATTTTTGTCTTGTCAAGATCAGAATCCTCTTCCCTCTTCCTTTTACCTTTTTGTTTAGTCAAGTTTTGCACTTCTTCTTTCAGTCTGAACATATCTTTTTCTAAGAGAAGATCTTGCTCAGTTCGCACGAGGAGAATTTAGAAGTTAAAGCGAATCTAAAATAATCATGGTTGATGAATTAACTAGATTTGACAAGAACCACATGGGATAGTTGAGCCAAGAAGATGTGAGAAGGAATGCACAATACCCAAGGTGTATTTTCATATATTCTGTCACCTTGTTATCCTGTAAAATTGACGAGGGAAATTTTGCAGGTAGCCATACCAAAATTCCGTTTTGGTCCCCTGATGAAGTCTGATAACATTCAAAATGGCCTAAAACTCCCTTTCAAAAATCAAGTTTTTAAGAACTTAGCCATTTTTAGCTTCTTTAGAGTCGGCGTAGTTTTTGGGGTGTCAACATTCCAAAAATTGTGCCTTTTTTAACTGGGCGTAAGAAATGTTTTGTCGACATCGAAAAAGTGCACCCTTTATAACCCTTTGGCACAAGAAATGACATGTCAACATCATTAAATGTGCACTTAAGGTGCTGGAAGAGTGGTGTCGACATCAATGAAGCTGCGCTAAGGCACCCTTTTTGTCATGTCGACACTCTCAAAGCTGCTCTAAAGAAAGTTGGTGGAATAATAAATGCCAGGTTTTCTATAAATAGGTGCTCAACACCTGTCATTTTCACAAATTAAAAATTGTGAAAAGTATTTCTCTATGCCTATCAGCTGTCCTTGTCACCCCGCGTCCTATTTTTCAAGCTTGTGGACCCCAATGTCGTCCTTCATCCTTTATAAAACTGGGTAAGTGGCTTTTATCATTCTTGTTATTGTTTGTGGTTTTGTTTTTGGTTGTGTTAGGTTTTAGGGTTGTTATAAATCTAAAAAAGGTTAAATCTAAAAATGAAAAACCTAACAATCCATAACCATCTGGAAGCCCCTTTTCCTCTCCTTCCAGATCTGTAAATCAGGAGGCCCCTACCTCTAAAAAAACCTAAGGCCTCCTTTTCACTTGCTTATTATCTTGTTAAAACCTTCTCTTTACCATTTGAAGAAACCAAAAGAGAGAGAAAATATGAGAAATTGCAAGAAATCATAAAAACCTTGGTGCACTATTTTTTCTGTTGTACCCCCACAGTCACGCCTTGGCGCACTGTCTCTTTGCTTGCAACATATCCCTAACCCATGCCCAGTATAATAACACTTAGAACTTTTGTAAGGGCGCAGTGCATCCTGGACAACATCAACATAGGATGTTGTGAGCTTCAAAACCGTGCCAAGCACTTTCCCCTTTGGCATGTTGATTTCCTTTGCAGCATATTCCAAAATTGTGCCTTGGGCACACTTAAAAGCCATGCAACACCATCCTTTTCAACACCCAGCTAAAGCAAATTTCCTAAGGTGCAGGTGCATGATCCTTGACATCAACATGCCATGTTGTGTGTTGTAAACCATGCCCCACGCCTTTCTCCTTGCACTAAAACCTTTTACGCAACACTCCTCAAAAGTGCGCCCTTTATAACCCTTTGGCGTAGCTTTTCTCCTTTCAACACTGGCGCACCTTTTTCCATGTTGACATCCTCAAAAGTGTGCCCAACCTTTTTAAGCCTCTACAACATGCTGTGAACTTGCGCCTTGTGCCTTAAGCCTTATAATTGCTCATTCTTCTTTCTGCAAGATTTCATTATGAATAACATGACGGTTGACATGGCTCTTCTGTGTTGGACCTCCTTGATCCTTCTTGCAGAACAACAACAACCATCCTCGAGCTCACACATGTCTTCATCAAGCAAAAAGCCAACAAAGTCTAAAGGTAAAGCTAAGCTGACAGAACAAGAAATGAAGTACAAATATTAGAAGGTCAGGATGCCTGACTCATACAGAGAGTGATCTCAACATCAGAGACTCCGAGCTTGGGCATATTGATATGGATGAATTCTAGGCAAGAACCAACCAGGAAACTAGTGGCCCATGGATGAAAAATCTAGGGGGTAGCGGATTGAATTTTGCACTTGGTGAATGGCCGCCAGTAAGTGCTATAAACAACGAGTTCATCATGTTGGTGGCTCGGTGCTATAACAAGGACACTAGATGTGTCAAAGATAAGGAGGGAAAGGTGATCATTGACCTCATAACCCATCACTTTGAAATAACCCTAGGCATTCCTCATCACAGGACAATATGTCGCCATAAGTCTAGAAAAGACTGCAAGAAGGCATGGGATGACAATGAGGAAAAATGCATGTAAATGATGAATGAGCTATATCTGAAAAACAAGAAGCTAGTTAGCAGATGGCCATAGACCATCCACCGCAGTGACTTCAATGAGGAATTGAGTGATACAATCACCTTCCTAAACAAATTATATGGGCTTCCTGATGCCCATTATTTCCACAAATGGATGTTGAGGTACTTAGAGACCATGAGCAAGAATACGCTTGATCAACATTTTAGCTGGGAAATCATTAGCGACACCATCTCTCAAAGATCTTCACGAGTCTTAACAAGCGGGAAGTTCTATATGAACTCCTACGTTGTATACGCTGCAGCATCAACAAGAGATTTCACAGGCTTAGCTTGAAATGGGGTATGGCCCCAAGTCAAAATATATGAATTCTACCTAGAGCTAAAGCTTGAGGCAAGCATCTCTCAGTTCTCCAAAATCAACGATGCCTTCTTCTATGAGGTGATCTGCCTATTGAGGCCAAATATGAGACACGGTCGAGACCAGCCCGAGCATGATTACTACCACAAAGAAATGGGGAGCATTGTTCACATAGTTCCCCACATTCACATATCTCATAGCAGTGAATTTCGAGGGGAACTGACAAAGCTACCAAGGTATGCAGGGCCCAAGCTGATTCTCTTGGAGTTGTCAAGGCAACTAATCACATACCATGAGAAGTGCATGAAGAGAAAGAAGGAGGGACTCCATTCCCCCTTACAGTTGGCCGATACACCTGCACCACACTGGCCAAAGCACGGGAAATGTATGCCGAGCTGGAATTGCTGAATCTAAAGCACAACTTCCTAGCCAGGCCTACCTTCGACTGCCGAGTTGCCTCCCAAGGGCCAAAATTGATCCCATCCATGTTCCTGAGATTGAGGACATCTGGATCAACCTGACACATGAAATAGATATCAGGCAAAAGGATCACTCCTGGCTGGCTCTAGAAGAGATCATCCATTATGGTGTAGCCATCGTTCCAAAAGGATTCCAAGAGCCTGATCAAGAAATTGATCAATTTTACCTTGACACGGATGGGGACGATTGGCCGTTCGCAGAGATCGATAGAGCCAAGGCACCAAAGACCATTCAAGAAAGGGTCAAGCCCATGTTGCAGCTGCACCAAACATTGGTGCAAACAGAATGGTCTCACCTACCTCGGGTAGATTTCACTACTTCCCCTTCGGGTAGAGCACCTCCAAGAATGGCCCAGGTGCTGAAAGGAAAAGGAAAAGATAAGGAGGGAGAATCAAGAAAACAAGAAGAAGCTCCTCAAATCCCTCCTTCTACTTCTAAGAAACAAGTGGTCAACCTGGTGTCTCCAGGTAAAGAAGAAGAGACCACTGAAGTTCCAATGGATACATCCACCCAGGATGTTATCCCAGCTACAACCACTGAGGTACTCTCATTCCTTCTTCCGCTCCTTCTCCTCCCCCTGTCGTTGAAGCATCTATTCCAATGGATGTTTCTTCTTCTCTCCCTTCCTCCCTTCCATCTCCCACCTCTTCCATCTTCTCCTCTCTTGCGGATATGTCGCCCAGTGTTCCCTCTATCCAATTACAGATCCCTTCCACCTCCATGTCCTTTTCTTCCCCTGTAGTAACTCCAGGCCCCACAAGCAACAACGCGTTGGACTCCTTATCGATGCCACCACCAAGTGTCTCAACGTTCTTCCCTGCAGGCCTCTTCAGTTGCTTCCCCTTTCACTCTCATTTCTTCTTCCATTCCCTCCACTCCTCCCATAATTCCAAGTTGGATTTTTGACCATCTGGTTCAACATAAGAGAAAGGTTCCCATCGCACCCATGGACTTCTTCGTCATTCTAAAGAAGGGACCCAAGAAGCAAAAAGCTATAACTTGCTTCTCTAAGAGTACTTCGGGGAGAGAGTCATGGAGATTGCATATCTGGATCCCACCAAAGAAAAGAAAGATTTGTCTCCTACAGATTTCACAGTGACTCAAGTCACGATGGGAACCTCATCTGAAATCCTACAAGGAGAGGCCTTATCTGTTGTAGATGCTCTCTGTAAAAAGCTTCAAGAAGAAAAAGAGGAGAAGAGAATACTCAAGGAGCAAAACAAACATCTCCTCCAAGCATTGCAGAGAATGGGCAACGCTCCGCCTGTAACTACCGCCGAACCTACTGAAGTTCTCAGTCAGGACAAGATAAATGAATATGCCAAGATCGGTAAACAAGGCGCGGCAGTATCCTCTGGATAGAGTAAATCCTCAAAGATAGTGAGGAAATGATCAAGAAATTCATAGGGCTCTACCAGGATATAGATCATGCAAATAAGGAGCTACAAGCAGTAAGATCCCTCTCTGAGGAGTTGTACAATGCCAGGTTGTAATATGAAACATTCCAAGCAATGGTCAACTACTCAGCTAACGACCTATTGAAGGTCGGCATCATCGATCACCCGCGGGCACATAATAAAGCTCTCGTTGCATTAGATTACCGGTCGATCAAATGGAATATATCCTGGAGAGGATAGATAAAATCAAGGACGAAGCCCTGGATGTAAAATACAACATGGAGTAGACGATTACAAATATGTCTCTAGGGATGCTCAGTGAATCGTTCACCTTGAGGGAGGTAGATGATACAATCCAACTCTTCAAGGCTATCGTAACCCAAGGTTTGGCGCCAGAGGTCACTTTTGACCGAGAATCAATCAATAACCTTCTGGCTTGCCATGATTTCATTGGATTCTTGATTGAGGCATGCGAAGAGTACGCCGGGCTACCTGACAAGCTCAAGAATGAAAAAGAAACTTGCGAAGTCATTGGTGACCATTTCAAGGGTCTAGATCATAATCAACTTCAGACAATGATCAGCAAGTTTATGGAATACCGAGCTCAGTGTCACATCGCCTCTCCTGATCAGAAGCAAGACACTCCGTTTAAACAAAGAGATGATGAGGAGTAGTTTCTCCTCTTGTGTACGCTTCGATCATTTTTGTAAAAATATTTAAAAAGTATGTTGGCATTTATGATGACATCATCCATGTTGCATCATGGGATGTTGCCATCCAAAACTTGCCCAAAGTCAACTTTTGACTTTTTAGATATTTTGTAGATATTTTGTAAATAGTGGTTGTTTTTCTTCTTTCCTCCTCTCCTTCTATAAATCTTTGGAATACTTTTTGTATTATAGGTGGACATTTTGTGTGAAAAGGAGAAGTGAAGAGAGAAAGACTTTGTGCTTTCTTGTAACAGAAGAGATATTAATATATATATATATATATATATATAATATATGTTTAGACTTTGTGCTCAATATATGTGTTATTTGAATCAGATCTTTCTTAAGTTAGATCTATGTTTCTATTCTGATTGGATTCATTCTTATTATCATCATATGTTCATCAGTATTGCTTTATTTGTTTATGCAAGTAAGTTTGGCTCTGTTTACTACCAGCACAAAGCATAAACCTTATGACCTTTTCGTCTTGGAATTCGTTTCTTTTCTTCCTTCGATCTACCCTCCTCCATTCCTTCCCTCTTACATATATGTTCATTGTTGGAACTACCTCTCTTTGGGATGAGATCCCAAACCCCACAAAGTTAGAATAGTATAGATTTGCACAGATTCCTATTTGATAGAATAACAATAAACCAGTTTTGCTTTGTTGTCTCAAAGACGGGCTATGCCTTGCATATTGTTGGCATGTTTCCCCACAACCTTTGTCTAACGAAAAGATTTCAAACCAACAGACCTTAGGTCATCTCAAAGTGCTCAAAGGATATCAAAAGCAACTATTCAATCACTAGATGGAGGAAATCATGAAAATATTAATCATCGGTAATGAAATACTATTCTATTCATATATGATAATAATAAAATGAAGGAAGCCCATACTCTTCACACTTGGCAGATTCGGATAAAGTATTTTCATAAAAAGTGTCATCGATACACCTAGCATTTTGGGAAAGCAGAATATACTTGTGAAATATCCATGTTTTGGGGAAATTAAAAGGAAAATGGGAATGGAATTATATAAAGGTGATGAGAACACTCTCATAAAAGGGGATTTAAGATTTACGTGAAATTAAGAAGAGATTGAAACAAGCCATTTTTCCAAAAGAATTGTCTAAGAAACCTATTAATTTCTAGAGCTTTCAAAATAAATCATGTCAAGATGGTTACAAGTGTACAACCATTGAAAAGCATTGAGACTGTAAATGAAAATTTCCCTTGCTAATGAATTTGACGGGCTCGAGTTAATTGTGTTAATCGTGAGCATTGTTGTGTCTGTTTTCAATTCAAAGATATTTCAAATAGTTAGTCATGTTCTGTCAAAATCTTATGTTAGAAATTCCTCTGAATCACACAAGATCTTGTCCTTGTGGTAGTATTATGGCATTTGCAATTGTCTTTGAGAAGAGATTTCATTTCATTGCGTAATAAACAATTTAAATTCACCTTACTTCCATTTTGTTGATATAGATTGTTTGTTAGCTTATGAGTGTATCTTAGGCATGATGGACCAGGGATCTCTGATGTTTAGTTGAGTCTTTGACATGAGATTTTATGTTAAATTCTCAAAGAATGTGTGAAACTATGCATCTTTGGGCTTCCATGGGTGCACACCTTCTGGTTGAAGGTTCATTGTTAATTGTTTGAAGTGTTTTTATCATCTTGCTTGGAAGAATTTTCCAACATTTGTTAAAAGTTCCCAAGAATCTGGTATAATCAACTTTATCCTACTTAATTCCCCAACAAAATCCATCTATAAATGATAAATCCTACAAGACTTACCCCTGCTTGCATTGTTTTTCCATAAATGCTAGGGATATTTGTTGAATTTACCCATCCCTTACTCAAAACATGTAGGAGCAATTAGGTTTTATTGTTGTCTTTAGTAACCTGAACCTTGTTTAGGAGATATCTTCATTCTCTAGTGTGACAACTCGTGAGAGTTAGATTATGTTGCATTTGAGCATGTCTTATCAAGGTTTTCTTTCAAAATCATATAAAGAAATTCAAATACTTGTCGATCCATTACAAATACGGAGTTACAAAATGGGTCCTCTAACCTGGTGAAGGCACTGACCTAAAGTAGGAGGCGAGTCATACCCTCAACACGGTGTTATCCAATTTCTCCAAGCTCAAGTGATAAAGAATCGATTAAATCTATCCCCACAGCTACAACACGACTTTAAATTCTAATGTATATGTCTCTAACCATTCTTGCTCTGCTTGTTGATTTTTCTTGGCTTTTCAAAGGGGGAACCAATTTGGGTACCAACACTATGCATGCAAGAGACTAAAAACTAATCCCCAAAAATAGGAAAAAACTAAATTGAAACTTAAATCCTAATTTTTGGCCCCTAGATGGTGGATTTCAGTCCCAAAAATTCATTGAAAATAACTCAAACCGGTGAGGTTGGTTGAACGCTACATGTGTCTTGTCGAAATAAGTGATTTCAAAAAAAGGGCTCAAATGAACACCCGATCAAAAGTTATGACCATTTTAAGTTTTTGCTAAAAATAATGCATCATCGAGTTGGAAATTAGCTGATCCGGAGGACATTTTGGGACATACAGGAGTTCCTTAAATCTACCTAAACCATGACCTAGTTTAATAGTGTTTCGATATCTTTTTGACGATAGGTGGAGCATGGAAAACGGAGCTCATACGCTCAAGTTGTGGTCAGTCAAAGTCCAGGTTGTGAAACTAGTCAACAAAGGTCAACATGCGAGTAACATGTTGATGTGGCATTTTGGCAAAAAAGGTGAGAAGGTTAAATGTTCGTAATTGATCACCTCTGGTCTTCGACAAATGAAAAATGGTAGGCCCCACTTTTTGTTGGCCGAGAGACCCTCAACTAGGTTTGGCACACTCTTTTATAGGTGGGGTGCCTTTGTCACCTTTGTATATTGTCGTTATCGATTTTTAATATTATATGCCATATTACATTGCATGGTTGCAATCGAGCTCAAGTAAGCTATTTTGATAGCTCGGTGGGGTGGTCAACTCTCCATCGAGTCGAGTGACCATTTTATTCGGGCTTATGGCTTTATAGTCGTATTTCCTACCTTTGCATGCACAACCCATAGCTCAGAATGGATCGAAGTTAGCTTGACGACCCAATGAATGGCTCGATGGTCAATACACACCTAGGAGATGTCTTGGCCTATGTTCCAATGTGTAAATGCCTTGTGGAAGGTTTCCACATTCCAAAGCTCAAACCGTATTAGAAGTTAGACCAAACAACTCGTCACAAACCATGGCCATTCCACATTACATGGACCACATTATATGTGGTGATACATCTTCCCAACACACATGAACCATGCATAGCTCAGCCCATGACTCGGTGAAGAGTCTAATGCAAAGAAAAATAAACGGTGGGAAAACACCAAATGTGGCCCAAGCCACAACAAATCCATTAGTTAAGCTATTAAAAGGCTCCTTGATCTACCCTCACACATGTGGGGCAAGGGAATAGTCTTCGCCACCAATGCACAAGCCATGAGGAGGATATAAATGACAGTCCAAAACAAAACTAGTCTCCTCCCTATCAAGATGAAGAACCATGTGCCCATGAAGTAGCCAATAAGGGTAAGCCACGTGGTGACAATAATTAAAAGGAAAAGCATTATTTAAAATGTGAAGTGGGTATGTGAATCCACGAGAATCCAGAAAAGGTAGTGGAGTTGGTGGTGGGGTTTGAACCTCCCACCAACTGTGTTAAAGCCAACATACCCCACCAATGAGCCATAGATCTCAACAAGCTATAAAAAGGAGCTCATGACATTTAAATGTAGGGAATCCAAAATCAGTGCTAGAGGTAGAATAGACTCAATTGGAGAAATTTCCACTTTTGGAGCACTTAGGCTCAGAACCAGCCTTTGGAGGAAATTGATTAAGTGATCAGAATTTATATACACCCCTAATAGTGTAGTTATTTTCCCATTTTGGAGATTATGTGATGTCTTTTTAACAGGGATAATTTTAGCGGCGAATATTCGTAATATGGCAAAAATTTCATTTTAGGAAAATTTGAAAAGGTGAATTATTCAGAGTGGGTCGGTGTCCTGTTCGCCTAAAATATATAGTATATTTTTTTTTGGGTCGGCTTCACCTTCATTTGAAAACATCTCCTATAAAAACCTAGGTGATTCGCCGGGTAGTATACCTCAAGTATCTTACCAAATTACCAATAATGTGAAATTTGAACTCGCATACCCTTGAGCACCGTGAGATTCATATTATTTAGCTTTGTGATTGTTGGCGCTGCGAGAAATGCACGGTGTTTACGCAGCGAAGGGCATTGTTGACGCTGCGACAAGATTTATCTTGGCGCGCGACAAGAGCTGTATTGACGCGCGACAAGAGCTGTATTGACGCGGCGAAAGAGCTATCTTGGCGCGAAAAAGGTGTTCGACGCGAAAGAGGAAGTGTTGGCCTTCGACTTGGGAAAATAAGTGACGCGTGTGGCGAGAGGAAGTGTTGACGCTTGCGATAGAGGAAGTCTTGTGACGCGTGATGAGGAAGTGTTGACGTGCGACTTGGGCAGTGTTGATGCGCGACAGTATATTAAGACAGTGGACGCACGACCTCAGACAGTGGACACGTGACAAGACCTCAGACTGGACAGAGTCGCTACTTGGTTCTTTTGCTGACGCAGGACTCTTTTCAGAATAATGGAAGGTGCCAGCTCAAAGAATACGAATAACCTAAAAGTAAGTAAGAAATCTCAGAAATCACTCTTCAAGTATTTTGGAAACTCTGCGGATACAGATATTGTAAATACCAATCATATAGATGCCACCACAGAGAATCAGAATACTGACTGTGTGGAAGGTATTATTGAGGTGGACATGCATTCTGCATAGTATCAAAGTCAAACAAATGAAACCTACGATAATATGCCAGATCTTGAAGATATTGTTCCTGTTGGGGTGCAACCAGAAGTGCAGCTAGATATCACAGATACAAACACTCAACAAAATGGAAGACAGAAATCAAAATCAAACTCCGGTCCAAGAAAGAGGAAACCAGGTGATTGTGATATTGCTCAAAATTCTACTCAAAAAGTAAAGCATTGAAAACGAACAAGAATATGTGGACCATTGGCAGGACATACAAGTTTGATTGGGCAGCTAAATTTCCGTTTATTGAACCTGTACAATCATCTAATTCTGAAGAAATCCCATCTGAATGTACATGTAAAATATGTACGTGGAAATTGGGAAAGCAACAAAAAATGCAACTGAAGCTGGACACTATAGAAAAACATTGTGGAAAACAATATTTAACTGTAACAGGGGCGGATGGCTAGAAAATCAAAACACATAGGTGGAAAACTGAAAAAGAATGCATGCATGTTAGATACGCAGCGGAATATGAGGCAGAGCAGAAAAAACACAGACATCTGTTGGAAAAGGGAGGAACGATCACATCGCATATTGGTAAGATGAAAGAAACAAATCTACATGCAAAATTCATACAATTCTCTACTCTTTTTCAAATACTTAAAAAAGGAAGAGCGATTTCAGATTTCCTCGATTTCAAAGTTTTGTATCAATTTAACGGAATGCTGAATGTACCTCAGTCTCATTGGTCTGAGAGTAGTGGATGGGAAATGGAAAAATGCCTCTCGATGATAGAGAAGGAAGATTTGAAAGAGAATGTAAAAAAGCAAACTTTATCTCTCTTTTTGATGAAGTGATAGCGATCGACAACACCGCATGGGTATGTATCCACATCTATACTTTAGAAAATCATATAAGGACACCTCATCTGTTGGGTGTTATGAAAATGGTTGAAAACTGCAATGCCGAAAACCTATATAAAATAGTTGTTTCTCATTTGAAAGATGTTGCTGGTATGACTGATTATGAAATTGCTACGAAGTTGGTATGCGTTGGAGCAGATGGTGCATCTGTCATGCAGGGTCACCGAACAGGGCTCTGTGTTAGATTACAAACAACAGTGGCCCCATATATGCTACCAATTCACTGTATGGGCTCACGAATGAATTTAGCGTATAAAATGGTAAGCAACCACGAAAATGTTGCTAAATTAGAAGACCTTATAAGAGAACTTCATGCCTATATGTAAAGCAGCCCAAAGCGTTTTCTC
Organism: Taxus wallichiana var. yunnanensis; assembly: GCA_018340775.1. Lineage (NCBI taxonomy): Eukaryota > Viridiplantae > Streptophyta > Pinopsida > Cupressales > Taxaceae > Taxus > Taxus wallichiana. Next base: position 319,069,474 of record CM031234.1, on the reverse strand, counting down.
GAGTTCAAAAAATTTGCAATTGGAATTACATATGGCAAAAAACTTCAAAGGATGTGGAGACTAGATGGATCTCTTTGTATGAACCTGCATGCAGAGTTCGTGAGGAGTATCCTTCATTGGTTGGTTTCATGCACAAATACCGTCATGAAGTTGATAGGGCAAGGGACTTGTTGTTCCGTTTAACTGATTTGGAGACATTGCTTACATTGGTTGGTATTCTTCCAATGTTAAAGGAGATCAATACACTGATGAAGCATGCACAGGGTAGATTAATCTATATTGTGGATTTTATACGGATGAGGAAAATGGTATGTCAAAGTCTTGATATATTGTACTGTTCCAATGATAGTTTTGATGCACCTGTTTTTGAAAATTGGAGAGATTTATTAGATCTTAAAAATCCTAACACCTTTTTGAGATTTAATATCCATGATCACCTCTGCATCACTGTTAATGGGAGGGAAATACCTGTGCACATTTTGCAAAAACGTCAAGCTATTACAGGATCGGAACGAGAAGATGTTCCCGTGACACGTAATTTGTTTGAGTCTGTTATAGTTGAAACAAGAATAAAGCTTAAAAATTTTCAGAAACCTTGTCATCAGAAATTAGGGAACGTTTCTGTAAAGATAAAATTCTGGAAGCCATGGGTGTGATGAATCCTAATTTTTGGAATACTGAAGGTGGCCGTGCAGACTTTGTCAGTAAGCATTTCCATAAATCAATGGGTACAATAATGGAACAATTTACAAAGATGTCAGAGCTCAAGGGTGTGGAAATCAAAGGTATACTGAATGCCGATTTATTAAAGTTTCAGTCAACAAATTTTGTAACAACAATGAGGAACCAATATAAGAATTTAGATCAACCTTCTGAAAGTGGTGCTATTACAAGGCTGTGGCGAGGAATCTATCAAAGTTCTATTTTACAAGAAGATATCAGTGAATATTTCAGATTATATGAGTTATGCCAAACAATGATTTTGGGGTCTATGGAGGATGAAAGGGTTTTCAGTGCATTGTCATTTATAAAATCAAAACTGAGAAACAGGTTGGATAAAAATCTGGAAAGTTGCATGAGGTGTTATGTTTCTCGATACTCCATCGAAACCTTTCCGTTCGACAGAGCAATTGCGCACTGGAATTCCCTTTGCGAAAGAAGAGGTGTGAATAATACAGCTACAAGTACAAATATTCCCAACCTTGAGAGTGTAATTGGCTCTTCGTCACATTCTACAGAAGACAACATCGACTTTGATGAAGCTATTGATAATGGATTGTTTCAACTTTAAATAGGTATCTTCTTTATCTATCTTTTATCTTTATCATTAAAGATGTTACAGGTCTATATACTAAAAATGTCAGGCAATTCACCCATCTATCTACTAATACATTTCTCGTGTTGGGTTTTTTTAAAACACAGATCTAGCTCATTACCAGTGGCAATGATGATTTCAACTTTAAGGAGGTATCTTTTTCCCCTTAATCTTATTGTTTGTTACTATTCATTTTTTTAGCTCTGGTTATCATTAAAGATGTTACAGGTGTATGTATTTACATTTAGTTAAATACAATATTTTTACTTTTGAAAATGTGGGTTGACATCCGTCCGAGGAAGTCACATTCTCGGGATCGACAATGTCGCAACTCACCCATCTATCTACTAATCCATTTTTGTGTTTAATTTTTTTAAGACAAAGATCTAGCACATTACCTAGGTGATGATTTCAATTTTAAATAGGTATCTTCTTCAACATAATCTTATTGTTTGTTACTATTCATTTTTTCAACTCTGTTATCATTAAAGATGTTACGGTGTATGTATTTACATTTAGTTAAATACAATATTTTTACTTTTTGAAAACGTGGGTTGACATCCGTCCGAGGAAGCTGTTACTTCTCGGGACTGACAATGTCAGGCAACTCACCCATCTATCTACTAATCCATTTTTTGTGTTGAATTTTTTTTAAGACAAAGATCTAGCACATTACCGGTGATGATTTCAATTTTAAATAGGTATCTTCTTCAACATAATCTTATTGATTGTTACTTTACATTTTTTCAGCTCTTGTTATCATTAAAGACGTTACAAGTCTAATTCTATATATTTACATTTATTTAAAGATATTGTTGGTCTATATATTTAAAGATGTTGCTGGCACTTCTCAGGAGTCAGGACTGACAATGTCAGGCAACTCACCCCTATATCTACAATGTCATGTAAAACAAAGATCTAGCACGTTACCCTTGATGATTTCACAGCAATCTAATACGCAAGAGGTAAGCTAAACCCTAGCATATTTGCAATTATGTTTAATTTCTTACCAGTGATGATTCTTTCTTGATTTCTCAGAATTATATTTAATTTATTTTTAAATATAAGTCCACATAAAATTCACATAAAATTCGGGATAAACAATACATTATACGATTTTAAATATAAGTCCACATAAAATTCCTCATCATCCATATATATCATATCATCACCATATCATTATCATATCCTGAGTCCTGACACTACAATTATTATTAATACAATTATTTATCTAATTTTAAATTTATTAAAACAATTTCATTTTTAAAAATAATTCATAATCATATCATTACAATTCTATTCGTTCTAATGTCATCTATATCCATTCTAATCATTAATGTCATCTATATCCATTATAACACATTCCATTTATTTATCATCTATATCCATTCTAATGACATTATGATCATATCGTTACAAGTGTAGAGAATAATTATCTTAAAACAAGTTCAAAAGTCTAGAGAAGAAGAATTACTGTGCTTGATGATAAATCTACGTCCACATTAAATTGATCATCGTCTTTCATCATCATCTATCATTAATTATCAATTATCATCATTCATCATCTACGTCCACATACAATTCATGACAATGCAAGTAAACAAGAAACATACATATAATTCATGATAATCACCATCTAATGCAATTAAAATTAAAGATTGTATATAAATCCATATAATTAAATTCAAAAACCATAGTACATACTCAATAGTAGAAGTTTTCAAATTCAATATTTAAAGTTTCCTCAATAATAAAAGTTTCTAGTTTTCAAAACCCTCTCTTTCTTTATCCAATTCTACTCTGCACTCTTCCCCAACGGCTTCTTCCACTGTGGCTGTACCTCTTTCCCCAAAACCAGAAATCTCCATGCAACAGCAAATTTGGATCAGCTGCAGCATATAAACTATCCCGTTGCCAATAATTTTCATAACGACTAATAATCTCATTGATAAGAACCTTAGCCCTTCTGTCCCATTCTATAAGCTGATTGATATGAGGAAGCATCTCCATCTTTCTCATCAACCCACACAAAATATTTTTTGTGCTTGTCCAGTTGTATGAAATACTCCTTGCCCTCTTTAGAAGTACTTGTGCCAAAACCCTGTATGGTCCAAGTAACAAGTGATACCTAATCAACAAGTGAACAAAACCAGAACTTGAAAACATATAAAGAGAAAACAAACTAGCATTACTTTGTAGTACTATATGGTCCAAATAGTTATCGATCCACTCAATGATTCTCTCGAAGCTTCATAATCGGGAATTGTGTAAAAGATAACACATTTCCATTTTGTCGATTGCCTACATCAACATGTGCCAAAATTAGACATGGAGATACATAACATCCGGAGGCTTAAAAACAAATATAAAGAGTCTCAATACACTCAACCAAATATACACGGAGGCAGTTACCACTGATAATAGGAGTGATAAATTCCACAACAAATGAAGGAATTTTAAGCGGTGATGGCGGTATGGTGTATGAAATTGATCAGCAATCCTTTGATGTGGGAACCATCATGGTTCTTTAAGAGACAAAGGACAAGTCAAAAAGGATCTCACAAGAAAGGATGTGTCGAATTAAGCGAAACTAAACAAAGTCTTTATACAAAGATCATGTACACAGTCTCACATCATTATCATCAGATGGCCATATCTTAAAGATTTAATGTTGTCATATATTTTATCTTCCTGTAGACCAAGGATTTTTTTTATATTTACTATCTCTTTATTCTCCATTTGTTGGTGAGTGGTAGCTTCCCTGACATTGAGCAGCTTACCTCTGAGAGGAAACACGCCATAATAATATTGACCAACAATAGATATTCCTACCACCTGATAGGATAAAGATAACTAAAATAACAAAAAATTAAATTGGAAAGTGATGTCGAAACATGTCACAATACTACCAAATTCAGTATTCACATTTCCCTGATTCAAGGCACAAACACTTACAGCAAGAGCCTTGGCTGAGTCACCCTCTGTTAATATTAAAGTACATTGATCAGAATTCTTCCCCCTTGATTGATTTGCATCATCAAGTTTGGGAACATCAATTAATTTCCCCTTCTTGGTTCCATCAGTTTTCTTAAGATCTTTTTTTTGTTTAAACTTTTCCACTGCACTCATCAGGTCAATCAAAGTTACATATTAGACACCACGCCTTTATTTATTGACATGGGCTGCAAATGCGAAACAGTGAAAATTACTATAAATTTATAACAACAAATTGTATCAGAATAAAAAATATGAATTAAAACGAATTATACTTACAATCAACATGGAAACCGAACGTTGATTCGAGAAAATTCTTTTCTTCCACGAGTGTTGCCTTGGTTGTAACAATTGGTAAATTTTTGAACGAAAGGCCCGTAAACCGATGGATGTCATTTGCTTCGATACTGAATTGAAAAATTCGGCCATCGTTCAGAGTCACATAAAAAATCCGTCCTCTGAATTGTAGGATGACAGAAAGTAATTCAAAATATCCAGATCTGTTTCGAAATGGGGCATATTAACGAGCCCTGTAAATTCACACGCATCCATTAAATCTTTATATTCTGAAGACATCTTTAAAACAGTATGGATGTGAGGGCATAAGATACATCGATTGAATTGGATTCTCTTGATTTTTGTTACTGAACTTGCAGTTGGGAAGCATCGAGACCTGTAAAAAATCAAGAGCTGGAAGGTGAAAATGAGAAAATGACCGGTTGAAGGGTATTTATAGGCTAAATCGGGTGTCAATGGCTTCACTTGACGCGCGTCAAAGGTTCTAGTTGATGCGCGTCAATCGGATCCAGCGACGCGCGTCAATAGGAGCAAGCGACGCGCGTCAATAAGATCCAGTGACGCGTGACAATAGGAGTGAGCCGCGTGGCGCGGCGTCAAAAAGAGACGATGATGCGCGTCGATAGGAGTCGGCGATGCGTGTCGGTAGGAGCTAGTGACGCCGCGTCAAAAAGAGCGCGATGACACGTCAAAAAAGATCCCGATGGCGTGTGTCATTAGGAGCCGATGACGCGCGTCAATAAAGGGGAGTGTCGCGCGTCGGTCAAGACCATTGACGTTCCATTGACGCGCGTCAGGAGTGATGAGTAACTAGATGGATCTCTTTATGCCTGAGAGAAAGCCTGAGACTCCAAATAATTGATTTCTTATCCAAAATTTAATGGAATTCGAAGTTTTCACCTCTTTTTCTCTAGAGGAAATTCCCTTCATGTTTGCAATGCAGCCAATTGAGATGAAGCCTTCAAATTTATCCCCAGACCAAAGAAACAGTGTTTGGTGTGTACTTGATGATGATATAGGGTCTTGTTTGATAAGTTCAAAAAGAAACTTCATGATATATGCTAAGACTGAGTTTGAGATGAGGTACCAGTAAGGCACTCTTGACAAAATTTACACAATGTTACCTTTTTAAGATGATCCAACCTTGCACAGAGAACTTTATGTTGAGCTGTAAAATTTTTTTCAATATTTGAGACACTTGATTTTATCAATTGTACTTCAAGAAGATCATGATTAATCAATTCAAGGCATAGAAATGGGGGAGCTTCAAGAAAATTGTCTTCAAACATACACTTGAACATTGTATCTTCAGCAAAGGAAAACAAAACAAGGTGGTAGCAGGAATTTTATACTTTGATACTCATTGCAATGGTCAACCAAGTATTTCATCAGCTCAACAATGATAATTAGAAGAAAGTAAAAACAACTTTCCGTTACACAACAATTTTGATCACTTTACCCTTATTGTATCTTTCAAACCTCATTCTTGTAACTAATATGATATGTAAACAACCTTATTGAGCTATGATCATATGCACCACCTTAAAAATTTGAAAAAAAAAGAGACATATTTTAATTCAACCACTCCAAGAAGCAGTCCTGAAGAGAGAATCTCAAGATGTGAATCCTATACAACATATTTTGATACTGATCCATTTTCCCCAAAACATTTTACAATATCTCAAGATGTGAATCCTATACAAAATTAACTTCTATGATTTATCTGAAGAAGGCACTGTATTTTTTCTTGGATGCTAAGAATACAGGTTGTTTAGTCTGCATTTCTAAGCGATCGAGTTTTATAAAAACTTGAATAAGTTTAAATACTCATTTCAAAATCTAATTAAATTTGGCATGAAGCACTAAAAGACACTCCTATACACATTTCATGTTTTGGTTAACCATGGGTTTTCCTAAAGATGTTACAGGTCTATATACTAAAAATGTCAGGCAATTCACCCATCTATCTACTAATCCATTTCTCGTGTTGGGTTTTTTTGAAACACAAATATAGCTCATTACCAAATTAAGTGAAGTGATGATTTCAACTTTAAGCGGTATCTTTTTCCCCTTAATCCTATTGTTTGTTACTATTCATTTTTTTCAACTCTGGTTATCATTAAAGATGTCTATGTATTTACATTTAGTTAAATACAATATTTTATTTTTAAAAACGTGGGTTGACATCCGTCCAAGGAAGTCATTACTTCTCGGATTTGACATGTCGTGTGCAACTCACCCATCTATCTACTAATCCATTTTTTGTGTTGAATTTTATTAAGACAAAGATCTAGCACATTACAGGGGATGATTTCAATTTTAAATAGGTATCTTCTTCAACATCATCTTATTGTTTGTTACTTTACATTTTTTCAGCTCTTGTTATCATTTATTTAAAGATATTGTTGGTCTATATATTTAAAGATGTTGCTGGCACTTCTCAGGACTGACAATGTCAGGCAACTCACCCCTCTATCTACAATGTCAGGAAAAACAAAGATCTAGCACGTTACCCTTGATGATTTCATAGCAATCTAATACGCAAGAGGTAAGCTAAACCCTATGATATTTGCAATTATGTTTAATTTCTTACCAGTGATGATTCTTTCTTGATTTCTTAGAATTATATTTAATTTATTTTTTATATGTGGAAAATCCTTTGATATATTTTTTTAACTGCGGGATAAACTATTAAACAATACATTATACTATTATAAATATAAGTCCTGACACTCTTCCTAAAATTCCCTGCTTTGTCATAGATCCATCACTTCTTCAGATTTCTCCATGAAGAAATAGATCTATTTTTAGACTTATAATGATCATCCTCTAACACGAAGTTATTCAAACTCAATTCTAATGCTATCTTCCATATCCTATAGTCACCCACCCAAATCTACACTAATCACAACTATTTAAATCAACTTGACAGAGTCTTTATCTAATAAAAATCCTTTCTAGTAATAAAACTGACTAGAACATTGTAGTGTGCCTTCTTCAAACTATCCTGCAAATGTAGTGTGCCTTCTTCAAGGTGTACATAAATAATTACACACATAGTTTGCTTTATGATCTAGTTCTGACCTTCAATATTTTCTTACACACTCAAAATTATTCCAACTTATAGCCTCCCAGTTCTAATCCACAATTATTATTCACCCTTATCAAATATTAAAAAATGATAGAATTCTTCAACCTATGAACTTGATCTATACAGACTAATCTTCATGATAAGAACCTTATATGTTTTACATTAAACTTCAAAGTTCTATATCGAGCTTGACCTATCTTTTAATCACATGGTTATTCCAACTTTGGTTAATCTAGCCTCCATAACCTTGACTATTTACAACAACTTGTCAATCTACTCTACACAAAACAATATCCATGATAACAAAACCATATCTTTTAAACCATGGTCTTGATTGTTTCCAACAAACGTTATTTTCTGACAAATGGTCTTGACTATTTTGGATGTCAAACAACCTCTCTAATGAGAGATTATGCACTTATATAGAGGTGAATCTCTTTAAAATAGAATTTTCCTACACCATAAGTCTATTAAGGAGAAATCCTAAAGATCTGTTTCAAATCTTAGTTGCTATTTTTTCCCAAAAACATAATTTTCAAGATAATTAAAGTCCCACAAGATATTTAGGCACTACATTTTACATTATACACATTAAATTGATCATCGTCTTTCATCATCATCTATCATTAATTATCAATTATCATCATTCATCATCTACGTCCACATACAATTCATGACAATGCAAGTAAACAAGAAACATACATATAATTCATGATAATCACCATCTAATGCAATTAAAATTAAAGACTTTATATAAATCCATATAATTAAATTCAAATACCATAGTACATACTCAATAGTAGAAGTTTTCAAATTCAATATTTAAAGTTTCCTCAATAATAAAAGTTTCTAATTTTCAAAACCCTCTTTTTCTTTATACAATTCTACTCTGCTCTCTTCCCCAACGGCTTCTTCCACTGTGGATGTACCTCTTTCCCCAACACCAGAAATAACCCCTGAACTTATAAGATCTTCTGCAGCACTGTCCAGATTTTTTATAATTCTTTCTTCTTGATTTGTTGCATCTCCATGCGACAGCAAATTTGGATCAGCAGCTGCTTTGGCTTTGAATAATATGTCAGGGTCGAGACCATGCTCTTTAATTATCCGCTTTAGTGTATTGTTTTGTTTGTTAACCAAAACAATATTTTGCTTCAAATTTTTTGCTGCGGATAAGCTGTTCTTTGTTGTTTCCAAGTGAACTTGCAAAACCTTCGCCTGACTCTTCAAATTTTCATATTTCAACTGCACAAAAAGAGTAATGTCAATTCAAAATATTAATGTAAATTCAAAATTTCAAATTAACAAGAATGATTGTTTAAATGTAATAGTACTTACAACCGCTCTATCTCTTTCGGCATTTGCGATTGATACCAAATCCTTGTCCTTGGACCATTTGTTAAAATATGCCTGGGCCTCGGCACTAATATTTTCCAATTTGTTTAGTGCCTTATCTAAAATGTCGTCTTTATAGTTGTTAAACGTGACAGTCCCACATCTTACTTGGGTAAGTAAGGAATCCATCTTCGCAGGTTGATTCTGGACTGCAGCGTATAAACTATCCCGTTGCCAATAATTTTCATAACGACTAATAATCTCATTGATAAGAACTTTAGCCCTTTTCTCCCATTCTATAAGCTGTTGGATATGAGGAATAATAAACTCACTGACATGGGATTGACAATCATTACCAATTAAGTTCTCCAAAGGAAAACGTGGCAACTGTTCACTATCTGAATCTGATGCAGACGATCTTGCTGGAGAAGAATGGGGGCTTTCACCAAGATCAACTGCTCCTTGTTTCTGCCTTTGGGTGGGCTGATCCTGTTTTTGAAAAAATTAATCAAGATTTAGATAAATAAATTTAAATCAGAATGTAATTCAAAATTGTAAAGCATATTAAAATTGAAATTTGAAGTATACCTGCTGGCCTTGAATCATCTCACGGGTATCGAAAAAAACCCGGTTGGGTCATTCTTATCAATGCCCAAATAATCTTCATCTAAATTTATATTGTTGAAAACAGATATGCCGTTACCTTTGGGCAAGCCACCAAGTGATAGAGTTGGAATTCAAACGAGGAGGCAAGGTTTAGTGTCCCACTAGGGGCCGGAGCAAAAGGCATGCGTTTACCAATGTTCTTTTTCACTTGTTCTGTGGTTGGCATTTTAAAATTAATGGTTGAGTGGGTGTCGGTCTTTGTGGTTTGATCATGACCGACATATGTTGAAAAGTACAAGAAAAAAATGAAAAATATTAAAACAATTCATAAAGTCAAAACTACGAAATTAAACGTACTATAGAAAAGTTGTACCTTGTTGTCGAGGGGTTGTTTTTCTTGGTGCTACGGGTGGCCTTGTAGGAGTTGTACTCAGTGGCTATTCAGAAGATATGAATGCATGCGACTGTATGGAGTGAGTTGGGGAAGAAGGTTCCAAAGTCCCTGTAATTCATCAATATTAAATAATGTCAATTCATTTGGTTAAAATTTAAATTGAAAAATAAATATGCAACTTTGGAATTTGTAAATAATATATGAGAATGTATTACTTCTCTGGCATTTAACGAGTTCAAACTGTTGAGGGTTTGGAGAGGAGCGAGCTTCCATTTTAGATTGGGAGTCCCCCGAAGCCTCCGCGTGTTGTTGGCCTCTTCCTCTCGATAACTTCTTTTTTTTTTTGGGAAGGGCTTCAAGATATCTTCTCTGCAAAACATTAAAATTTAAGTTTTAATAACTGTGCACTGTAATGTCGAAAATTGAAATACAATTACAAACTAAATAGTTTATACCTGTTGTTCTTCAAATGGAATTGAGAATTTCTTCAAAGCCTCATCAGAGCAAGTAGGAATTTGTTTATCTTTTAAATTTAAAATTACCTCATAGTAGAAGCCGAGGAGATAGTTTGTTGAATAAATGAAAGGTTTATCTGAGAGTTTTGAATTTATTATGTCAGTTCTTATTTTTTTGGATAGATATGTGCACCAATCGAATTGTCGTTTTGAGATAGTGGCACAAATGTATGCGATGGCCCAATTTGGTATATCTGTTTGGCGACCCTGCAAAACAATTATGGCTTGAAAAATGAAATAAGTGCAAAGCGAAAGTGGTGTGCGATTGATTGTGTATCTACACCACGCTGGATTTATTGACATGGGCTGCAAATGCGAAATAGTGAAAATTACTATAAATTTATAACAAAGAAATTGTATCGAATAAAAAACAATAAAAATATGAATTAAAACGAATTATACTTACAATCAACATGGAAACCGTGACGTTGATTCGAAATTTCTTGTCTTCTTCCGTGAGTGTTGCCTTGGTTGTAACAATTGGTAAATTTATGAAAGGAAGGCCCGTAAACCGATGGATGTCATTTGCTTCAATAGTGAATTGGAACATTTGGCCATCGTTCAGAGTCACATAAAAAATACCGTCCTCTGAATTATAGCATGACAGAAGGTAATTCAAAATATCCGGATCTGTTTCGAAATGGGGCATATTAACGAGCCCTGTAAATTCACACTCTTCCATCAAATTTTGATATTCTGAAGACATCTTTAAAGCCGTATGGATGTGAGGGCATAAGGGATTCCTGTAGTTGATCTTGAAATCGATTGAGTTGGATTCTCTTGATTTTCTTGTTGAACTTGCAATTGGGAAGCATGTGAAGTCGACATTATAGCTGTAATTGCGTCTTTGACAACGATTTAGACCTGCAAAAATTCAAGAATGGGAAAACGAAAACGAGAAAATGAGCGGCACAAGGGTATTTATAAGCTAAATACTACGGCGTCAGCGCACCTAATGACGCGCGTCATTTTCTCCTACTTGGCGTGCGTCATCGGCTCCCATGGCCTTGCGCGTCGTCCGCCTAGACTATTGTCGCCGCGTCGGCTAAGACCTTTGGCCAACAATGCGGTGGCATCTATTCACGCGACACTGTCCCCTACTGATGCGTGTCACTTCCTCCTATTGTTGCCGCGTCAGCTTTAAGACCTTTGACGCCAGCGTCAGCGAGTTCGGTGGCGCGTCGATAGAAACGAGAGGCAGCGCGTCATTAGTGTACGCGATGTCGTACATCAATAGATCGGCCATTGCGCGCGTCAAAGGTCTTAGGCGACGCCGACAACGATCTATAGCTAACGCGCAGCGTCAGTAGGAGCAAATGACGCACGTCATTAGTGCGATGACCCGATGGCGCGACGAGAGATGCGGTGTCGCGCGTCATTACTGAGACACTAACAGCGCGGAGGAGACAATGTCGCGCGTCATTACGATCCAGTGTCATGCGTCATTGGGAGCGGCGTCGTGCGTCATTACGAACGATGTTGCGCCCGATGATGCACGTCAATCTAGACTATTGACGTTCCCTTGACGCGTTTCAGGAGTGGTTATTGTTGTCTTGTTGTCGCGCGTCACTGATTGAGCCATGAAAAACCAGACGAAAATTTTGTTTTTGAATTGTCAAAATTTGCCTTTATTGGCTAGTTACTGGGATATTCGCGGTATTTTCCACCTTGATTTTATAGGGGTGTCTTAAAATGAACCCTACTTTTTAATTCTACAAAGTCACTAGTTCTGGAATTCCAAGGGAGAGACCTTGGCAAGGTGCTACAAAAAGGTGATAGATGTTTCCTAAACTCTTTTAGAATCCTTCGAAGAGCTGAAAGCACATTTTGTAGGTTTTGTGATCTATTTTGTTGATTGTAAGGGTTATTGTACTTACAATTTTAACAAATTTTAAATAGATCAGTACATGAACCCGGAGACGTAGCCCTAGTTCGGTGAACTTCGTTATCATTTTTGTGTTGTGGATGCTTTTATTTTTGTTGATGAATATTTTGAAAAGATTAAATCAATTATAGATTTGATTAAGTATTCATCAAGTATAATGGACTTACGATTTCAATTCAGTATCCATAATCCATAACGAAATGAGTAGGTGCACATTTCAGTGTAGTGATTGAAAATTATATTGTGGTGCATGTGTTAAAGGGACTAATCAATTTTGGGAGACATTGCATCCCGTAAAATTGATGTTTGGTTCTTAAATCCTTGTGAACGGTGGATTAGTTGAATTTATAACCCCATTTTTGGATCAGTTGGTATCAAAGATGGTTTCGTGATTGCTTGATTACATTTGTATACCAATTAGTTATTTGATAATCCCACGTCGGTGTAGACTCTTTAGCTTGATCTTCTTACTTGGCAGTTTTGCAGTATTTTGGAAGATAGTTGGTTTGTAGGTTATAATGGGGAAATAATTGAAGAGGGAAAGATTGGAAGAGCTCAAGAGAATCAACAAGAAAATCTAGGAGGAAAATGCGTTCTTGAGATGTAAGCTCTATTCCCTCGAAGAACAAGTTGATCGATTAAAAAAAGAGCTAGAATCAAAGGATGAGCTCTTGATCAATTTTTAGTGTGGTGATCAGGAGAAGGAAAAACCTTCTACTTCATATGCAGAGACCATGATGGAGTGCAGTGTAATTGTTTCACCATGCAGGAATCTTGTTCTTCCTCCCATTTAGTTTCGGATTCAGGTAATGATGTCTTTGGTTCATTTGAAAGGCATACTAGAGGCATTGGATCCAAATTGTTGTATATGATGGGTTTTGATGGAAGAGGTCTTGGAAAAGATAGCCAAGACATTGCTAACCCAATACAGGTTGAGGATCATCCTCATTTTACAGGATTGGGTTTTACTAGTGTGGGAACAAAAATTAGAGAATCCTCGATTACACTAACAAGAGACAAGCTTCTGAAAGCCAAGAGAATACCCCACTAGTCCCGAGACAGATTCGGTGCGGAATCAAGTACTTCGTTGACACATACATGATGTGGTAAGAAGAGAAAATGTAGAGGTATTGAGATTCCACCTCCACTTTCTTACCATAAGCACCATGAACATTGTAAAACTTCTTATCCACTTTTAATTAAAGAAGTATGGCTATGATTTTTAGAAAATGATGGATGCCTATCCTTGTACGTTTTGTGGGATGCATAACCATTGTGTGTCCAGATGTTGGAAGAGAAGGATTTTGATGAATAAGTTGATGTCATTCGTTAAGAACAAGGCACATGGAAAATACCAATCTCATCATTCATAAGCGAGAAATGGCAACGGTGTTTCCTCGTCCCAAAAGGACAAGAGGACATTTTGCACTCATTGTCATATGAGTGGACATCGGGTGGACAATTGTTGGAAACTTCATCCATCTTTCCATCAGTATAATGGCAAGCCAAAGATGGAATACATACCTATTGCAAAGGTAAGGGAGCTCCTACTCCACCATCGATTGAAAAGAAAACCTGGATCGGGTAATACATGTAGATGAAAGTCTGATAACATGGGTTGGTAAACAATTTTTCAGCTTTATTTTGCATAGCTCTTGATTGGTTATAGCATGTAATATGTTTTTTGAGTCCATATTTGTGGGATAGAATGAGGGACAAGTTAATCATACTCATTATTTTCTCGCGTTTACATTTGGATTACTCCATTTTTATCTCCTTAATCCACTTTGAGTTTCTGGTGCAGTTGGGTACAACTCATGTTTCAGCTTGGGATATTTCTAACAACAGTGTGAAAATTTAGTGGACATTGTTGAATGTCTATTTTTGGAAAATTTCATTTCAGTATCTGATTGATTTTTCACCATTTGTGCGAGGCAGTTGAGATCACGGTGTCGGCTCATATTGTCATTCTATGTAGAGGCCTTGTAGTCATGCGCAAAAAGTGGTAGGCTGATCACCATTGGCATCTAACATTAGGTCGGATCTTCATTCTGTGTAAAGGCCTTGTAGTCATGAAGCAAGATGGTACCTAGTAGTTATCATCAATAGGAGACTTTATCTTGTGTAGAGGTAGTAGTCGTGCAGCGGGGTTGAAGTCACCATTATTGAGCTCATGGAGAATCAACTTATATTGTCATTATGTGTAGAGGATAAGGCCAGTGCAAGCAGAATGGTAGTTGATCATCATAGATCGTACATGTTTCTGGGTGTTGTTGAAGTGTAAGACCCCAAGAGGGAAGATGTCGCAATATCTACTTCCATGCAGATTATATGTTGCTAAAGTGTAAGACCCCTAGAGGGAAGATGTAATGGTATATTCTTCCTGTGTTTTCGAATATAAGACCTTAGTAGGAAAATGTGGCTTACTGAAGCATTAGGAATTATCAAAGTGTGAAGAATGTAGTATAGAAGACCGAGAGAGTCCACTTTGCAGACAGTAATTCCACCAGGGGATCATAACCCATAGAGCCAGGATCGAGACCAAGTTGTCAAAGTGAGAAGAATTTAGTACATAAGGATAGAGATTCCACTACGGTAGTACTTGATGTGACATCAGAGAGTATTGATTCGGATAGGGTGACAAAAGTTCCAGTAAGCTTTTGGTGGAACAAAAGTCTTTCCCATTAGGGAGGTGTGATCCAGAGGACATTTTGGGATGTATGGGAGTTCCCTAAATCTCCCTAAATCATGACCAAGTGGAAGAGTGTTTTGAGAGATTTCCGAAGACAGGTGGAATGTGGAAAACGGAGCTCATATGCTCAAGTTGTGGTCAATCAAAGTCCAGTTCGGAAATTGGTCAACAAATGTCAACATGTGAGTAACGCATTGACGTGGCATTTTGGAAAAAAGGTGAGAAGGTTGAATGTCCGTGTTTGATCGCCTCCAGTCTTCAACAGACAAAAAAATGGTGGGCCCTGCTTGTTTTGGTCGAGAGACCCTCAACCAATTTTGGCACACTCTTTCATAGGTGGGTGCCTTTATCGCCTTTGTATATTGTCATTATCGATTTTCAATATTATATGCCATATTACATTGCATTGTTGCAATTGAGCTCGAGTGAGCTATTTTGATAGCTCAGTGGGGTGGTCAACTCCCCACCGAGTCGAGTTGACCATATTGTTCAGGGCTTATGGCTTTATAGCCTTATTTCCTACCTTGGCGTGCACAACCCATAGCTCGGGATGGATCAAAGTTAGCTCGGAAACCAATGAATGGCTCGGTGGTCAATGCACACCTCGGAGATGGCTCGGCCTATGTTTCAACGTGGCAATGCCTCGTGGAAGGTTTCAGCATTAGACCAAATGACTCGGCCCAAATTGTGGTCATTCCACATTGCACGAGCCACATTATACATCCTCCCAACGCACAGTGAACCAAGCATAGCTCAGCCCACAACTCAATGAAGATTCCAATGCACAACGAAATAAAATGGTGTGAAAAATGACAAATGTGGTGCAAGCCACGACAAAGCCAGTCAAAAATCTTCTCCAAGCACATGTGGGACGATGGAATAGTCTTTGCCACAAACGCACAAGCCACGAGGAGGATATGGACGGAAATCCAAAACAAAACCAGTCTCCTCCTGATTCCCTGCCAAGATGAAGACTGACGTGCCCATGAAGTGACCAATAAGGGTAAGCCACGTGGTGACAATAATTAAAACGAAAAACATTATTTAAAATGCGAAGTGGGTACGTGAATCCATGGGAATCCGGAAAAGGTGGTGGAGTCGATCATGGGTTAAATTTGGCGGCCGTTTAGACGTTTTTTAGAATTTTAGACGTAAAATACGGTCGGATTATTTCATCAACCGTAGCACGGGATGGGCGATTCTTTTTTGACCCTGTCATATAAACGTTTAGGTTTAAAATTCAGCCGTTTTTTAATTTAAATATATGTGTTAAGTAACACCTAGGATTATGGGACCATTTAAAAGATTTGGTTTTATAAATAATTACACCTAATTCATTTACTTAGAAAATGAAAGAAAATGAAAGAAAGCAAAATATTAACCCCTGATTACACATTTGTACGCATCTGCAATAAATATTTTGCTTTCTTTCATTTTCTGAGTAAATGAATTAGGTGTAATCAGAAAATGAAAGAAAATGAAAGAAAGCAAAATATTAAGAAAATGAAAGAAAGCAAAATATTAACCCCAAAAGCAAAATATTAAGAAAATGAAAGAAAGCAAAATATTAACCCCTGATTACACCTAATTCATTTACTCAGAAAATGAAAGAAAGCAAAATATTTATTGCAGATGCGTACAAATGTGTATAAAATATTATTAAAAATTTATTGCCGCCGACCTGCATTGGTTCACCGTTCAATGAAGACTCAACATATTCTTGGCATTAGCTAGGAGCCTAGCTGCCTACGTGTAGAGGAGGTTTCCTGAAAACGAGTGCTACATTTACCATGGCCAGTTAAACTTTAGCACTATGCCAACACATAATTTACACTTGTTAAACTTTAACACTAAATATCCGCACACAATTTACAAAATAATTGTAAGCTAGGTAGATGGAACATTCTGAAGTTATCCCGGGACCAGAAGTGAAGTGACTGGTGCAGAGGTGCCAAGTGTCAAAAGTGGCAAGGGACACATCTAGCTGAGTTTGAAAGAGACATCATACAACGCCAACAGTTTTCACGCTCTCCAAGTAAGCACAAGGCAATTATTTATAAAACCAAATCTTTTAAATGGTCCCATAATCCCAGGTGTTACTTAACACATATATTTAAATTAAAAAATGGCTGAATTTTAAACCTAAACGTTTATATGACAGGGTCAAAAAAGAATCGCCCATCCCGTGCTACGGTTGATGAAATAATCCGACCGTATTTTACGTCTAAAATTCTAAAAAACGTCTAAACGGCCGCCAAATTTAACCCCTGGGTGTAATAAGATATGAAAAGATTTCAAACTTCATTTCTTTTTTAACTCACAGAGTCACACACGATGTGTAATGTCACATTGTCAATATCCCACGCGGGATATTAATTCGGATACGGCATTCAATAGTGAATAAGGAGTGTGCGTAGGGATGGAGAATTGTAATGCTCTTCACGCTGCTCCTATTGACAAAGATTTGCAGGGCATCCATTGATAATCGATCTAAACTTTAAAGAGACTTCTTTTCTCCAACTTAGAGTGGATGGACGACAAAGTGTAATAGAGTGAAGTTTAGATTCATCAATGCACTTGGGTTCAGTTTGGAGTAGGTGATGATGAACACTAGATTTTTCTTGTCTATTCGTTTGATTCCAGGTATTTGATTTTTGACTCGTCTGAATCAAGAATAATGCATAAGCTTTATGGAAAATATTTTTTGGCAGTTAGAATAATTAGTAAGGAAAAAAAAAGCAAAGTCGATTAGAGTGAGGTGGATGTCAGGGCAAGTGTTAACTAGTTAATGAAGGCATGTTGCAACAAGATCAAAACAACTGAACCCGGTCTTTGAAACATGAGAAGACAACATGTTTCGGAATTTTGAGGGGAATTCGTATGCAACAAACACATTTTTTTTTGGGAAGAGATTATTTGATAAAAAAGGAGGGCATTGAGAAGAGAAGGCAACACTTTCAAGTAGGTAGTTTAATCTCTTCAATGTTTTATTTTCTTATAAACTGTTGAATTATAAAATAGAATGTAATGTTGGAAATAAGGTTGAAAGGAAAAAAAAAAGTAATAATTGATCATAGATTTCTGGGTATTCAAGTGCATTGTGCACTTTACTCTCTAATGTAGTATCAACTACATTATTTGAACTATAAAATTACAATTTTTTGAACTAAAAAAAAATTGCTTTAATATATTTTACCTAATTTATTGTAATATAAAAATTATGAAAGTTAAAAATAAATAATAAATGTCCTGTGCAAGGTGATATAAGTTTTAAAACCGTCACAAAAAAAAAAATTGACGGGTAGGGGCGACCGTCAAATTTAACCCTCGAGTCGATGGTGGGATTTGACTCACCCACCAACCGTGTTATAGCCAACATACCCCACCAATGAGCCATAGAGATCAACATGCTGTAAAAAGGAGCTCATGAGATTTAAATGCAAGGAATCCAAAGTCTCGTGATAGAGGCAAAATAGACTCGATTGAAGAAATGTCCAATTTTGGAGCACTTAGGCTCAGAACCAACCTTTGGAGTAAACTGATGAAGTGATCAGAATTCAGATATGCTCCTAATGGTGTAGTTATTTTCCCATTTTGGAGATTCTATGACATCATTTTAATGATATGAAGTCACTAGTTGTGGAATTCCAAGGGAGAGACCTCAACAAGGTGCTTCAAGAAGGTGATAGATGTTTCTTGAGCTCTTTCAAGAATCCTTTGAAGAGTTGAAAGCACATTTTGCAGGTTTTGTGATCTATTTTGTTTATTGTAAGGGTTATTGTACTTACAATTTTAGCAAATTTTAAATAGATTGGTTCACATGAACCCTGGAGACGTAGCCCTAGTTGGGTGAACTCCGTTATCATTTTTGTGTTGTGGATGCTTTTATTTCTGTTGATGAATCTTTTGAAAAGATTAAATCAGTTATAGATTTGATTAAGTATTCATCAAGTATAATGGACTTAGGATTTCAAATCAGTATCCATAATCCACAACGAAATGAGTAGGTGCACATTTCAATGTAGTGATTGAAAATTATACTTGTGGTGCATGTGTTAAAGGGACTAATCAGTTTTGGGAGATATTGCAGCCCGTAAAATTGATGTTTGGTTCCTTAATCCTTGTGAATGGTGGATTAGTTGAAATTATAACCCCGTTTTCGGATCATTAGCTTTCCATATTAGATGTTCTCGTAATGTGAAATATGGATGGTTCCCTTGTGAATAATTTACAAGAAAGGGACCCACATAGATTTGTATCTAAATTCTTCTTTTCATCATCACCCTATGCAAAATACAAGTATTCTCAATACCCTAGCCATAAAGGATTTTAAAATTTATGAAAAAGATAAAAGAGCAAGAGATTATGCACTTGGATTTATATTTTAAGAGAAAAGCATACAAAGGAATTCAATTGTGAGGGATTTTCATGAATTTGCATTCAGGGGTCCCAATGAAGAGATAATTTATACATGAATTATACTAAAACATACACTTATAAGATGAAATTAACGCAGTAAAAAATCATTATTTAATAACATTAGATTACACACAACCTCGCACACTTACACTCACACACAACTCAAACACCATCATGTCAAAATTCTCCTATTCCTAGTAAGGACGTGATCAAACAATATAGTCTCTCCCTAGATCTACACACAAATATCTAGTTATAACACTCTTAAGAGCACACTCTAGACTATTTCCGCTTAGGTTATTTGAATGTCTTTAACAAGTGTAGGGGTGTATATATATATAGACACACACACCACCTAATTATAATATTTTTCTCAACAACTTACTTCATTAACTTCCTTATAAACACTAAGCATAGGATACATACCAAATGACTCACAATATTAAGTGTAGGATGATTGTATCGAGGATTTCAATGATTGAATTTATTTAAGAAATAAGATGAATATTTATACATGCATGGATTTCTATAAAATAGGAACCAAAAATATCTCTCAAACTCACTCTATCTAATTCTAAATGAGTTATTATAATAAATCAAAATATTTCACCATATTGAGGCCATTTCCAAACATAATTAATTAACTAAGGAGGCTTCACCTAGAAAATACTTGCTTGTAACATTTACTCTTCTTCCATTCAATGTTTGAACTTGAATCAAGGTAGTAGGTGTCAAGTCATTTCATAAAATTTAATATATTACTCTCATATTCTAACAGAATAATAATATAATCATCAACAAAATTACCATTATATTACTTAGCAAGTTTCATAGAGGATAATAAGATGCTTTTAATCATTCCCTTCATTTTAGAATTAGTTAAGAGATAGTTGAAGCCTTCATAGAAAATACACTCAACATAGGAGCTAAAAACAATCCTTGTGGAATTGATCAAAACAAACCAAAATGCTTAAAGAGAATTCCATTAACTCGAGAGGTAAGTCAAACATATGCAAAAATATGTTAAAATGCTTTAAGGAAGCTTAGATCCAAATCCAAGAGATTTAAAAATATCCAAAATGAAAATCCATTTAATATGATCACATGCTTTCTAAAAACTGATATTAATTAAGATTTCTTATTGAGTAGATTGATGCGCCCACTCTATACATTCCCAAATTGTGATGATATTATCAAGAATATTATTTTTTTTTTATAATGTTAGTTTGTTCTAGATTGACAACTAAATGTAGGATATGGTAGATACATAGTGCGAGGGATTTGGATATAATCTTATAAGAATCATTAATCAATGTAATCAAATGCCAATTATAATTTAGCTCCAAATCCCTCATTTTCGTTATGAACTTATGTGGCCTTTGTTGTTAAATTGACCAAGGATTTAGACAAAAGGCTTTAAGATAAACATGGCAAAAATATCCCACATTTTCCCACAAATTCTTATAGAATTCACATGACATACTTGCATTAACCAAGGACTTTATCTTTATCCATTTAACCTTATGTAATTCCTCAATGGAGAAAAGACTAGCACAAATGACCCATTAAGTTTGGAAAAACTTGTAGGGGACCACTAGAAGGAATAACCGAAGAGCTTGTCATTTCTCATGAGAAGTCTCCTAAATCTAAATACATGTTGGTAATAGTAGAAAAAGGTCTAAACCATATCTTGTACCTTAGTATGTCATTTGTTAATTTATCTTTGCTTTATTGGGAATATTACTCAGAGACATTGTTGGAAAATTTTAGGCAATGCAGTTTTGGTTTCATTTGAACCCCTTGTGCATTGTAAGTGTTTGTAATTTATAGGCGGTGTCGGTGTATTTACTTGTCATTGTAGAGCCTCATTAAAGGGTTTTTGTTATAACGTGGTTAGTGAGCGGATCAACTCCAAGTTATAAATAGAGTAAGATTGTTAGCAAATGCATGCAAGTTTTAACCCATATATGCATTTGAACCATGCATTGAAAATGATGGCATCTAACCACTATCCAATCCAACCGACATTACATGTTAGGCTAAGGGGCCAAATCTAGACTTGTTTTATATAGTTTATAGTGGGCCCATGATGTAAAAGTGTAGTATTAAGAAAAAATGTGTCTTTTGAATCTTAGAGTGCTTAAAGATCCATTCAAAATAGAGCCTAATCAACTAGTGATTTGAAAAGACAATCCATAAAATTCTCAAATTCTAACAAAAATATGTGGTAATGTGGAAGGTGCGATCTGATCTAACTATTTTAAGACTATTTTAGGTCCCTAGCGTAAGTTAGCCATGTGTACCAAATAATAGAATTATAGAGATCTGCATGATTGGGGTCATAAAAGCCAAATTTATTACGCATACATATCCACTCTTCTCACTCAATAGCTATCTCACACATATGGATCTAACTAATATTTTCATTTATGCTCAACTATATTTGAGTCACCACACAACACCCAAAACACAATTGGATATTCACAATAGTATATTTTGATGATTTAACGATCCTTTTAGAATCAAAATAACGAGTTTTTAGCTTCAAATTTTTGCCATGCCTTAATGCAAAAATGTGTCGTAGTAATTTGTGTCAATATCTTTGATTCTAAGAGAGTTTTTAGCAAGGCTCCAAAATGGATTCGTTGATGTTAAATTTAAGTCATGTACATTAGAAAAATAATAGTATCGGGACTAACATACAACTTTTTAAAATATAAAATTTTGAAATTTATTTAAATTTAGTTTGACATTGAACATGTTACATCACAAATTTTCAAAAAATTATGTGAATTTTTAGGATCTTCATGGAGGTGTTTAGAAATACCACTTTGAAATTAAATTAAAGTTCTACAAGAGCCTCCATGGGTGTCGATTCAATAAAGATACCCTTCTTATCTTAAAAAAGCATTCAGTCTTGAGCATACATAGGCCTTCATGTGCTTTGAATTTTGTAATAGTATCAACCTTAATAACTCACAAGGAAATTCAACATACACATTGATATTATTAATATAGTGTCGTAAGGAAACCTTTAGCAAATAGGACACCCAAATGTACAACATATGCATAGGGTAATAAGGTGTCATAACATGTCACACTACATGATTACCATAGTTACTAGTCAAACATGCATGCTTCCAACATTTCCTTAGTGATATCATAGTCAATATTTATTGTACATAGGTATTCATCCCAAACACATTATAACAACTTTTGATTTTGTAATTGGATGTTGGTTATGGAACTTACATAACATTCTAATAACATATGAAGCTTCCTAGATCTCTCTAACTTGTAAGCCCCTATTTCTAAGGGTTTATTCCATATTTAAAGCATAAATAAGTGCACACGAAATGTATTAAATGAATTACCAACCAGACAAAGATATAAATAAATATTATTTTCATCACTTTATTATAACATTCAAATAGTTACCCTAGTCATTACAACTTCATTCACTAACAATTCCCAAAAATACAACTAAACTATATCAAGGAAATGTTTCATTTCGTGTCTAAATAAATCATGAGAAAAGTTCTCCAAATCTAAGATAGTTAAAAATTAAGGTAAAATCAAACACAAATAACTATTGTGTTTTTAAATTAAGATTTTTCCCTCTCTTGATCATATGGATTTGAATTTAGAGTTTCCCCCTCTTCACATGTTCTCCAAAACCCAAAATCATAATAATTGATTTGAAACCCTAAATTCACATTGAGTAAACTTTATTTTCAATATATGCCATATGTAAAAAAAAGTCACGTTGGAAAATAGTGTTAGGTGTGAAAAAATCATCCAAAATTAGCAAATTTGTTTCCCCGAATTAGCAAAAAAACGATGAGATAATTTGTGTTAACATAAAAAGTGACACATAATTTTTGTCAATTTTTGTAAACTATTGAAAAAGTGACACATAAAGTGTCACAAAATCTATTAGTGTCATCGGTTACACGATGACAAAGAGTCACCCTTTTAGTGGTGTCATTATATGTATAAACATTGATTATACCAAAAGAATGATTTTTAGTGTTTAATAACACCCAATGGATATTATTGGAGGAGTCACATCCATGATCCACACAATAAAGTCACCAATTTAGAGAAATAGGTGTGGTAATTCCTCCACACCCTAAATCATGATTACTAATCAAGGCTAAACTATCAACTTAGATAATTTATAGACAAATGTAAATAGAAACCCTTAGGCAAAAAGTTTCCATCTTTGGAAACAACTTCTGAAAATATTACAAAATGTACTTATGATTTGGTTCTATGAGACCCAAGCACACACCATGCGAAGCAATTCACGGAGCACCTATATGAAGACATCTTCGTTGAGTCTAAATTGTCAAGAGCTCCATAACTATTTTGAAAAAAATGACATTTTTTATTTTTAAAAAATCATTGAGTTTGAATAGTCATTGAGTGTATGTACTTATTTCTCCCTCCTCTACTTGACAAGGTGGGTGTGAGATCATCTTTCAGCTTACCTTATGAGAGAGAAGTTACATGAAGACTCTCTTGAGAGATATCTTAAGTAGCAAAATGAAATATTGAGATAACATTAATAGCTAATGGCATGTTGGAAAAATTAGGTTATTCAACATCTTTGGATGTTTCTTATTGCATTGAGCTTATTCTTACCAATATTTTAGGTGCATCTTGTGGTTAAGCATTTAACCTAGGGTTTTGCTTGGAAATTTTGGCATTTGGCATCCTCATAAAAGGGTGATTTTTCATGTCTTTTTATGACTATTTTTATGACCACCAACAATGGGCTAGCCTTCTTCATTATTAAATTGAGGGATCTTAGTAGATGGCTTTCATTGGTTTCATTGCATGAATCTAAAAAGGACAATCTTGTTTTTATGCTTATAGGAGTGACACCATTTAATAAGTATTGGGAAAATCAATATATATATATATATATATATATATATATATATATATATATATATATATATATATATATATATATATATATATATATATAGTTTCCGATGGAATCACATTTAGATGTCAATCGACTCCTTGAGTTCATGAGAAAAGATGTACCTAAACATAGGCCCACTTCTAAGGCTTGTCCAAATAAAATTTCAGTAGCACAAGTCTACTCCACGTTATTGTCGGGGATTGGTGTCTTTCGGTGACCAGGCTTGAACCCTTTAATCTTCCACGTATGCATTCCCATCTAATGAAATATATATATTTCATGGAATGATGTAGTAGATGTTATATATCACTACTAATCGAAGAAAGTAGAGAAGGTGATAGGGGCAAAACTACATGATGTATTTGAGATATGCATTATTATAAATAAGTAGATCTTACCATTTTTCAATTAAATATATTTAAGATATGTGAATTAGTTATGTTGATAGGTGTCCTACAATAATAGTTGGGGTTGGAGGTGAGTCGGTTGAATAGTATTGTTCGTGAGTTATTAGGCAACAATGGACAATCTTAAATTTGATGTCCATTTGACCATGAAAGGGAAAGTTTAACCTTAAATTTGACATCTATTTGACCATCACTTATATTTTTTTCTTTTTAACATGCAAAATTCAATCGTATTACTATATATATATATATATATATATATATATATATGAACTCGTTGTCAAAACAACCCATTAAATTAGAAAATACACATACTTGCGTCTATTTGACTATAATGTGGATAATTTAACCTTAAATTTGACATTCATTTGACCATCACCTACAAGTTTTTTCCTTTTACTTGGAGAAGGCAATCATAATAATTGGCATCCATTTGACCATCACGGGGCAAGTTTAACCTTAAATCTGATGTTTATATGACCGTCACTTAGAAGTATTTTTTCCATTTACTTGGAGAAGTGAAGTGCAATATCTTAGCTATAGGACGAAGTTTAGAGCCCACTTTCTTTATTTGGGAAATAAATGGAGATTGGTGGATCTAAATTGATCTTGTAGTGCCCACTTCCCTTCGACACATTTTTTTATTGATTATGATATTGTCATTATATACTTATAGATATTATTGTAGTTTTTGATTTGGCATGATGTTAGTGTTATCCAAAATTCACCCCCTAGGGTAATTTTGATAACATGCATCAAAATATTCAAGTCCCAGGCAAATAGATTGATTCAAGGCCCAAAATCATGTTTTTTGGGGTCCTTCGGCTTCTCTCTAACTCTCCTGTCCAAGAAGAAATCCCAAGAGGTTGAGAAAATGGAAAAAATTGCAAAAAAAAACCAAGCTCGGGGCCAAAATCATGAAAATCGGCTAAGTCCTAGTCCAGGCGGTCCTTGGGACAATTGGGACGTCGGAGCACGAATCGGCGGTAAGCCGCCAGCGGTCTCAAGGCAGCAAAGACTTGGGACAGTTGGGACGTCGGACGCGTGGGGCGCGAAAAGCCGAACCGGCCGAAGAAATGAAGAAAATTGCCTAAGTCTTGTTTCGCAGAGTGAGGGACATCCGGGACAAAAGTACGCGAAAGGCACGGATCGGCCGGTTTGGCGCAAGGCAGTCCATTTCGGGCGGGCCGGAGATATTTGTTCTAGGCGGTCCATGACAGTTGGGCCAAGAGTACGCGGAGGACGTGAACCGGCCGGTTCGGCCGAAACAGAGGACTTTCATTTGGGACATCCGGGACAAAAGTACGCGAGGGACGCGGAGACCCGGAAAAGCCGCCAACGAATCAGAACAGGACACATGTCTTAAGGCGGGGGAAGTGCGGAGCTCGGGGAGAACTTAGAAAATTTGACAAAAGTCTTGGGCCAAAAAATTAAAGGACAAGGATGACCCCACGCCCCTGTCCTCCAACTAGATCACGCCACGTGTCCCAAGTGGCGGGGGCGCGGGGAAAAAATGGAAAATTTTCCAAAGTGTAAGAAAAGTCAAAATCTTCAAGGAAAACCCATGGAAAGGTGGAGGAGAGAGAATTTCTCATCCAATCAGCGCCCGACACGTGTCACCCAAGTGGCAGTGCGCGGGAAAATTTCAAATATCCGTTTTTTGGGCGGTTTTTGCCCTAAAACTTCAGACCCCCATATCTTTTGATCCAGAGCTTGGATTTGCACGTTCTTTATATCATTGGAAAGCTTATGAAATTATCTATAGGATTCCATGGTCAATCTCTAATTTTGGTTCAGTTTGGAGAGAGAAAATTCAGAAACATCTCTGGCGCGTGTTCATGGCCAGAAGTGACATTTCAACGACCAAATTTAATACAGAATGGGTCGCACTCTCCTCCCATTTGGTCAAAATGATAGGGTATGGGTTTGTAAGGTCCTCCATGCTAATTTAATGCATTTGCAGTCAATGAGGAATGGGCTCCCACGTTTTTGTACGTTTTCTCTCTCATGGGCTCGACCCATGCAATGTAAAAGCCAGATTTGGCTCATTTTGGAGAGATAATTACAAGTTGTTCATCTTTTCTGCTCTGCCCTCCCTTCTTTTCTTCTCCAGGGTTGAAAATGGAGTTCGAACCTCCTCCTTGCTCTGTAATGGCATTTTTGCCTTTTACTATTGAAATGATGTTCTGTGCAAACTTCAAAAACAAAACGTGTTTTGTGATGCATCTGTCCATCCTTGCTCGTTTTTGCTTGTTTTCTTCTTTCCTCTCTTCATTGCAGGTATTTGTGCAAGTTTGAATGTTCATTGTAGGTCCTGGAGTTTGTGTTCATGGAGTTTTGGGACATTTTCTGTGTGAAATCTATCCTTGGGCCTGTGATGCATCTGTCCATCCTTCCCATTGCTCACCTCTCCTTGTTCCATGGCAGTTTTGATAGATGTTCAACATTCTCCTTCTCTGGTGTATCACCGTTTTAGTGTAGGATTTTGTTGTTTTTCCCTTTTCTCTCTCTCTGTCTCCTTGGCGTGGTTAGATTAGGTTTAGATTAGCTTGCTGCACTAGAATAGCTTGTGGCATGTAGTTTAGGAGTAGGAACCAGCCTTCTCTTGGAGATTCCTTTCTCATTTCTGCAAGTCCCACACTTGGAGAAAGGTTTCAATGTTGTGCAATCACACTGGGTGCTAGAGTGATCAAACTAGAAATTTGATCAAGATCCGTGGGTGTCTTTGTGATTTTGCACTAACAGCTTTAGATGTTAGAGATCACGGATCGATGTTGATTTTGATTCATATATGATGCATGTGGATTATTAGAGACATTTTATATTAATGTTGATATGTTGTTGACATGGTTATATGTGTGTGTGTGTGTGTGTTTTTTCGGACATGTGATATTTCGTCATATTGAGTAGACCTTTGATAATTGAACTAATGTTGTGATCATTTTGACATGGATGAGATGTAGAATAGAAATGTTGCTAGAAATTGTAAATGATATCATATTTTCCTAGATGATATTTGATTCATATATAGATGATTGTGGATTTATATTGTATATTTTATCCTAGATGTTTTTGATGCGGCCATGAGGCCGAAGGAGGTGTTATGTGTTTTGCAGTAAACATGTCACAACAAACATCGGAGGATTGGAGACCAACCACATTAGAATTCTAGGTGAATTCAACAAGGGTCACCATGGCAACATGTGTTTGTGTGTGTGTGTGTTTGAATTATTGTTAGGGGGAAATTGTGACCAAGGGGTTATGTGTTGTATTTTGTTTAGTTTCCCTTACTTAATGTAGTATGTGATTTTTAGTGATGTAATTTCCTTGTTTTAATTATTTAGAAAATGATGTATTCTTCCCCTTTATCTTAATGGGTTTTAGTGTCCTATTTAAGTTAATTAATCTTGTTATTAACTAATTGTGGATGTGACCAAAAGTTTTCATTTATTAGACTAGATGGCTCTTGGGCTTTGTGTTGTAAGATTGAGTGCTTGTGACCTTGAGTGTTGTACACTCTACCCCCTCATGGAAATTCGAATTTGGCCTTAAGGGCCAATTTTGAAGGCTTGTGGGACAAGTTAAACTTGTCCCACACCTCTTAAATTGCTATGCCAACCCTACCTATGGGTTGGGGGGTAAAAATTAGACCCCATTATGTGTTTTGGGAAGACAAATTGTAAGTCTTTATTGCACCTTCTTACATGTAATTACTTTTGGTCCTTAAGGGGTGTGGGCATGGATTGTGTGTGTAAGTAAAATGTCATTTCTTCAACCACTTATTAATTGTGCTTTGGAGTTTGAAGTTTGACTTGTGAGGTGGAGTTGAGGATGAGTGATGTGGCATCCTACATGGAGCCACCTCACCCTCCTCTCTCCCTTTTCTATTTATTCAAGTTCTTTTGCTTGTTTGGGGTTACTTCATTCTTTTGTGCTCTTTCATTTCTTGGAGTTAGAGGATTTTGAGAGATTGTGGTTTTGTGGGAGCTTGTTGGTGATTTCTTGGGTTTGAAGGAGCTTGGAGTTTGACTCTTGGAACAAGCTCTACTATGGAAAGGTAGGAGCTTTACTTTTGCTTATGTTATTCCTTTATTTTTTTGCTTGTGTGCTTGTTTTTGTTGAGTGTTTGAATGCTTGTTGGGTGCTTGGGTAGATTGCCTAAGTGTGGTGTAGGAGGGGACTATGGGGAGAATTCATGTAGGGAGGCATAAGAGTTATTTCATGTTTTGGAGGGAGTTTGGGTTGGGTGCCCCACCTTGGACAAGGAATGCTTGCATTTCTTACTTGTTCTTGTATGAGGGAGGCATAAGAGAATGAGGGGGCATAAGAGTATTTGAGAGGCATAAGACGTACTTGAGGGAGGCATAAGAGTATGTAGGGGATTTGAGATTGTATTGGAGGATTTTAGGTGGGCACCCATTTCCCATTGGGAGGCATAAGTGGCCTCCCCATAGGTTCTTGCTCCTTTGGCTTTCATTTTTAAGCCTTGTTCTTTTGTTGATATTCCTTCTTGTGGTTGTAGTTTGAGTTGAATGTGTTTTTGGAATGGTTGTGAAATACTTGGTTTGTGATGTGGAAGCTTGTTGTTGCCATGTGTTGGAATCACCTCTCATTGTAATGTGGTTGGGGCTTGGGGGCCAATGAGGAGGATGGCTTCTCCCCTCATTGGATATTTTGGTTGGGTGGAGAGTGTTGCCTCTCCCCATTTTGTTGTGGATCAAGCAAATCATGAAGGAGCTCTCTTGTTGGTGTTGTGAAGCTTGGAGCTTTTGTTGGAATCCTTAAGAAATTCATCCTTGTGAAAATCTTTTTGTATTCCCACTAAGAGTGGAGGAACTTGTAATATTGCTTTTCATTTTAGCTTTCATTATTGTAAATTTTTCCCACTTTAAGTGGAAGATGTTGTATTAAGATTTTGAAGGAAAGTTGTATTGATTTTTATTATTAAGGTTGTAATGTAGATGGAAATGAAAGTTGAAGGAAAGACAATTTATTCCCCTTTTTCACTTGGCTTGTAACCTCATATGAGTGTGTTGATCTTGTTGGAATGTTAGTAGTCCTTACTCTAAAACTTATTGGAAATATTGTTGAAACTCTCTTGTGGAATGTTGGGAAATTTTCTTGAAGAAATATTAAATTTCATTGTGTTACTTAGAAGGCATGTATTGGAAAAGTTAGAATATTAGTGCATTTTTCTTGTATTGTTGATGGAAAAGAGCTTAAATTTTAATTGTCTTTTAGAAGGTCAATGAAGTAGTCTAATTACTAATTCTAGTATGTAATTCTCATTTTAAAAAAATATTGCAAATCTATTTCAAATTGCGAATGGAAATGAAATTTATTTCCTTTTACCTTCTATTTCCAATATCTATCAAATTGTTAGAAAAGAAAGTGTCAATACAAATATTTAACTTATCAATATTACAATCCACATCCCATTATTGCTTCGATAGTAATATTACCATTTCTTCTTCTTTCATTATTATTAATAATAAAATATTTTAATATTAAAAGATTTATTAATATGAAAATACATTAATATTAATATCCTATTAATATTATTATATTAATATACTAGTAATTTTATTATATTAATAGATTCTTAATATTATTGTAGTAGTAAAAGTATTTTTTTTATATAGCCATTGAAATGATTCTATATAAATTATATATTATATAAAATAGTTTCTTTTGTTAATGAAAAACTTTCAAAAAAAAACTATGAAATCCCTTGGCCGCGGCTTTGGTGTACAAGCCCAAAAGAAAAGGAGGTGGGGTCGATTTCCCCACCCCCATTAACCCTAAACTACCCAAACCCCTTTCAATAAAATAAAGCCCCACCTAACTATTAACCCCAATAAAGCCCCACTAACTATTAACCCCCCAATACGTGGCTTTTTCACCACTCTAAAACAAAGAAATTTGTAGCTAATGTTTATACTTCCCCTCGCGCATCTCTTTTAGCGACTGTGTAACTTTTGAGAGCAATAACCTCTTTTAAGTTGTTTTGGTAATATATATATATATATATATATATAAGTAAATGTTTTGGTAATGTATTTCATGTTATATATATATATATATATATATATATATATATATATAATGAAAATATATGTCAATCTAGTTAAATAACTAAAATAGGGTAAATACCCACAAGCCCTTTTGGACAAATATTATTGAAATGGAATATACTAAAATATACAAATGCTTTTAAAACCCTAATGAGGGTATACACAAAATAAGGAAATAATTAAACGTGTATGCCTCTCCCAAGAGCTTGAAATGGCCTCCAATGGCCTCCCTTCCACCTCCAACAACCTGCAAAACCAAAGAAAGAAAATGAATCAAATGAAATGAGAAAGAAGCTTTCATAAGGATGCTTTAGGGTTAGATTGTCTATTTCCTAATCAAGGGTCCAAATTTAATCCATCCAAGGGATGAGATTCATCCCTACAAAAAGTAGGTGGAGAGTGGGTGAGTGGAAATTACCCTTTTTAATTTAAATGTCTTAATTTTAAAACATGAGTTGACTTTTAAGGGGTCACTTTATGGGGTAAGGGAATGTTTATTCTAACCCCATGTAAAATGGACCTTGTTATTTGTTTAAACCTTGTGGAATTAAATACCTTGGGTATTTAATTATTTTTTTGGCCCTTTAACCCTTTAAATTTAAATATGGAATATTTGACTATAGTAGGAATTTAATTATTTATTAAATTAACACTTAGAGTGAACTAAACCTTGCTTGGACTAAATCCACTCATTAGTTTTAATGCGGGTTTAATATTTGGTTATAATGGGAAAATTTTATTTATTAAATATAATTGACTTTGAAACATTATTGTGACAATTGTAGTTTTGAAGCTCTGTATGCGGGCACACTTTTAACAAAAAAATTATTCCATAATTTTTTTAACTAAACCTAGGTTGTTCTTAGGTCTCGTGCGGATAATTTTGCATGCGTTACATGTATACCACTTGTCACCAATTCAG
The DNA here is from genome assembly GCA_018340775.1 of Taxus wallichiana var. yunnanensis. Lineage (NCBI taxonomy): Eukaryota > Viridiplantae > Streptophyta > Pinopsida > Cupressales > Taxaceae > Taxus > Taxus wallichiana. Next base: position 319,037,592 of record CM031234.1, on the reverse strand, counting down.
GGAAAATTTTCACAGTATGTGAACAATGCAAGATAAAAATCTTTACACCAAAGGCACCCTCTTTGAAGAGCCCCCATTGGAAAGAGTCGTTTTCTCAACAAGGATTCTCTTAGAACATTTTCTTGTGGAATTTCGAACAACATTTCTTGTAAGTATTTATTATACAATTGATGAGGAACGTTTAAGTCTCATTTCACATTTTTTAGATATGAAACATGTCTCGCAATGAATGCAATAGTTGAAAAAGGATTTTCTGCTTTTTGCACGCAATAGAAGAATAAGAAGAAGATATTTTAACATCCACAAGCCTACCAAAGATGACCTATGGGACTGCAGATCTTGCTAAAAATCTTTTGGCATTTAGATCTCTTGTTGGTGTAGACACCTAAAATATGCTTACACTTAGCATTTCATCCAATTCAACCAATTGATGACACTTTGTTAATCAACCCTTCTTCACTCCACTCTCTGGATGCCCATTTACGACACCTTCTCGGTCGTATTCTTCCCATATTCAACTTATTTGGCTAATATCTCTCTTATTAGCTAAACATTCCTCCTTTCAACCATTCAGAACCTCCATAGTTCTCTCTAGACCACTTCTATTAGCTTCGTGACTATCTATCACCACAATTGGTTATCTAGACCCCTCTCAACTCTCAATGAGTCTCTAATCACTTGCTAATCAAGTTTAACTAGCCTAAACCTAGCTTAACTAAGCCTAAAGCATGTTTATCCTAATCTAATATAAAAGTGATTTTTGAGCTTTAGTCCCACATGCACCCAAAGTTCAAACTCTTCCATTTGGAAAACTATAAATAGAAGGGTCGCCCCTCCTTCAACCTTACCTGCACTTCGCTCACAAGCCCTTCTCTCTCACATTTGGAGATATTGGCATTAGACCTCATTTGCATTAGCCAAGCTAATAGGCATTTGATCTTGGCTATCCTCCATTGTTGAAGCTCTTCCATCTTGCATCCATAACTTCATAGTAGGTTAGTAGGAGGGTATCTAACTTGGCCTTGTATCCATTTTAGAGAGACCTCTTCACCTCCATTAAAGAAAACAACAAATCTAATTTGATTGCTCATAGGTTTAACTAGGTTCAATTTATGTTTTAAGTAATCATAGAGTAGTTAGAGATAAAATGATAGTGTTTTAGTTTAATTCATTATTGTAGAAATTATCTTGTTTAGCACTCATCTTGATGTTTATGATAGGTTTAGTTAGATCATGGAGCTACTTAGTTTCTTATTTATTTATTAGCATAGCTAATCTTCTCATGCATACATTTGGCACTCCAAGTGGGACACTTATGTCCATCCTCCATTAATGGAAGTGTTTTGAGTTCTTCAAAGTTTATTTACAAGTTTTTAGTTAAAACAACTTGTTATTTGCTCATTTCTATTTCTAACACTAGCTAAATCACGCTTATTTGCATATGTTTTGTGGGTTTGAACTAGAAATAGGATACTTTGACTAACAACTAACTTGTTTGCTCTTAAAAATTTCAAACCATGAGTTTTACAAGTTTTTCACAGGGTACCCGTAGGTGTTGTAAAGGGGCACGTCCACATTGAAACCCTAACATTCCCGTCGGAATAGGTGTGCACCTATCTGATGTACTTATCATTAACATGTTTTCTCTTTACAGGGATGTGCACGCATCTCCATCGGTGGGTCGTCATCTTCGTCTCTCTGGTCGTCTGTGTAAATAACCCCATTGTGTAAAAATTGAAACTTTTTGTTTTATGCTTGGACACATCTCCGTTGAACCCTAAGCGTCCACGTCAAGTTGCAAGCGTCTCTGTCTCTCTGGATGCGTCTGTGTTTTTGGTATATTATGGATTTTACTAATTTTGTTTTGCAGTGTATCCGCTTGACTTAGGCACGTACCCATCGGCCGGGCGCAAGTGTCGATTTGGGCGTGCGAGCATTTGTGTTAAAATTGGAAATTTTTCTACAGTCTGCAAAATCTATTTTTCTGATCTTTGTTTGCAGGTTTCTAGGACTAACAAATTAAATACAAAGTTTTCTTTGGTATTTCAGTTTGCATAGTTAAGTGTTTTCGGTTCTTAGCTGAACTAGGTTTGTAAAAGTGTGTATGCTCTCTCCTCGCACCTTCAAAAGTGATCTTGGAGATCAAACACTTGTACAAACTTGTATCGAATGTTCAAAACACTTGTTCTATAAAGGATAAAGTAAACTTTCATGTGATTTAGTAGGATTTTCACATTGCGTATGCTCTTCCTTCGCACCTTTTAGTGATCTTAGGAATCAAAAGAAAGGTGTAAAGTTTTCTTTCTTGACATCAATATGCGAAATTGGAAAATTACTAAAACTTGTTGTCTACATGACTCAACGCTTGTAGAAGAAAGGCGTCAAAAACAGACACAAAACTTCTAATACACGTGTTTTCATACATGTTATCAAATGGTGTGCTACTTAAAACCACATTTAAGTTAAAAAGTAAAAAAAAACACACCACTTTCATCACACTGTATTGCAGGTTTCGAAAAGGGTACGTCTCTATCCGCTTAACTAGAACATAACCCCTTTGGCATAATGCTTTAAGCTACAAAATGGGGGTGGTTCCAGGAACCCTAAAGTAATCCACCACTGTGTAACCTCGTGGATGAAATAGGAAGCGCTTTGCTTACCCACTTGACTAATTTTTCCTTGTGAGTTAGTGTTATCGGTTGTCCGTATGGTGACCCCAATAAGAGTACACATGGACACATTTATTGCCTCACAGTTGTGCTAAGGGGTAAATTAAAGCGAGATACTCCCAAATTATTCATTGTGAATTTTTTGGGTAAATCAAGTTCGCTTAAGACAACTTTGTAACACCTAGTTGAGAGATATTATTAAGGAAGCCATTCCGTCAAGGATCCCACTTTACTAGTCCATTATTGCATCTTGGCCATCACGAAGTGATAACTTGTTTGGATTCAAAACCTTGTTTTTCGAACACGGTAACGAATCCATTTAAGTTAGATCTAAGTGTGTCTCATCACAAAATTAAACGATGTATCACTTAGCTTGGTTTCTTTCTCGCCTTCAGACGAGGTAAAACTCTGCCCAAGTGGCGCTTAGTTTATTTTCATCTTTTGATCTACACCTTTGCATTCTTGTTTCCCATTTGGGATAAGAGAAGGCATCTTTCGGAGTGTTGTCATAGATAGTGTTCATCAATTTTTTGTTCGTTTATGCTCATCCATGTTTGCGGCTGAGTTGTAAACATCTAAAGTGTGTGGATGTGTCCTCATATCTTTGATGGCCACTTGATCTTTATGTCAATATCATCATCATAGTTCGGATTGAGTCATCATTTGATCTCCCTTTGACGTGTTACCTCATTTGCATTGTCTTGACACAATTAAGATACTTATGTCATGTTTCTCGTAAACACGATCTAAGTGACCGCATTGTGGCATTACGCTGCGCACATTTTAGCACATCCTTAGTATACTTTGACTTGGTTTAAATTCAAACATTGCTCCAAATCTTGACGGGTGTCGCTTACTTTATTTTGCATCATTTCAATACCAATTTGATACCAATATCTCACTTCTCCGCGAAGCTTGATAGACATGTCTAATTTGGTGGGGTTACGTAGCTTATATTTGTAATCCTCTCCCTTTGACATTTAGGCCTTGTTTGTCTCTAAACTGGTCATAGTATCCTTTGATTGGGAGTCACCTCTACCCTTTGTTAATATTTACGCCTTGTTAATTTCGAGCTTGACGTAAATATTGACATTGTGTTGATCATTTTTGCATCGAACTATCACTTTACACACACTTTTTCATATGATGTATTTCCTTGTTGATTGGCTTTGTGTTTCACACTTGTATGATTGTTCCTTGTGATTATTCACCTGAAAACTTGTTTTCTAAGACAAATAATTTTTGATCTCATTGATATTGGATCATCACAATGTCTATTTTCCTTAGACCTTCTTCGAATATCACGCACACATATCCATACTTACAAAATGTCTAGTTGGATGTCATTATGCTTCCTTGAATCGATATGGAGCCTTCTTCCCTTTGAAGGATTTCCATCACACTATCTAGGTCTAGACATTTGTGCTTAAACAATGCCAAAATGACTAACTATCATGTGGTTTCTCACACTTACAGAAATACGGAACCTAGGTTTAGGCATTCAAATCAAAATATTCCCATTACAACTAAACCTCGTTTGATTCTTTGTGCTAGAGGACCCATTCGGGTACCTGCTCCCCACCTTCAACTCATAGTCGATGGTAAGATTTGGAGGCTTCTTATCGAAATTATTATTCAAGTTCCCCCACTCTTCTTCTTTTGATTCAAATTCAAACTACCATTCGAGACTCCCACTCTTCTTCTGAAGACTCGATCCCAACTATTGTTCGGATACCCCTAGATCAAATCTTGAATCACAGTCCTCCCTTCCTTCGCAGGACCTTTATTCCAAATCACCTCAACAACGTCTTCCTCCTTTGAAGACTCGTGTGACTCCAAGTTCCGTCGATCAAACATCTAATTCGGTTCTTGAGTCACGGTCCTCCCTTTCTTCGCAGGACCTCCTTTATCAGTCGCCTCGACGACCTCTTCCTCCGTCGAAGAGTTCCACGACTTGGATTCCCTCTAGTCAATCATCTAATTTGACTCCTACGTCGCAACTTAACAGATGGCTATGTGATCCTATTTTCTCTCCCACATTAGGTCATCTTCTAGAAAAATGATCTAAGTCCAAATCTAAATCGTCCATTCATGAGATGCTTGTCGCAATCCTACTTCCTCTCTTAAGTCATCTTCTTCTATTAGTCCAAATCACATGTCTCTTTAGCCCTTGATCCCTTTTAACCATATCGTACCATTTCCTCAATCATCTTCTAGAGATCAATGTCTGCAACCACGTCAAACCATTACAAGAAATCCATGTACTAAGATATCTTTTCGAAGCACTATCAAAACTCTTCACGAGAGTGATAAGGTCAAGCCTTCCCCTCATCTACATCATCGGACATATTCATCTTCTTCTGTCAATCAATCTTCCCCTCATTTTGAACTCGCTTCTTCTAGTCAACCTATTATGGTCAAAGAACAACAACCTCAACTGATTGATTTCTCTCAAAATGAAGAAACAATCAGAGTACATGAAGATATCCCTCTAGAGGATTGCAAACAAGGATTCTTTCTAGAACTTGATACGATCATGTATTGGGGAGAAGAAATTGATCCCTTTCAACAAAACATAGAGGAAAAGCCTAAGGTCGTGGAACTTGATTCTTCTTCTATTCCAACTTCACCTTCTTTCGAGCATGATGAGATGTCGGGGTCTAGCATTGAGCCATGGCCTATCTTCTCATTACCAAATCATTCATTATCTATCACCATTCCTCAATCAAAATCTCTCCTTAGGTCACCACTGAGTAGCCCATCATCTTCTTCTATCCTGGGGCCACATCCTAGTAGCCCTCCATTTTCTACTTGTGGGTCACCTCTTGGTAGCCCATTACCTTCTATTCTTGGGCCATGTCCTAGTAGCCCTTCATCCTCTTCTATCTATGGGACCCTCCCAGTAGTCCCTCCTCATCTATACTTGGGCCACGCCCTAGTATTCCTTTGTCATCTTCTTCTATTCTTGGGCCATGTCCTCATAGCCCAATTTCTTCCATCTTAGGGCCATATCCTGGTAGCCCTTTGTCATCTTCTATTAGTGGCTCACCTCCTGGTATTCCATCCTCTTCAATTCTTGGACCATATCCTATTCGTCCATCACATCATCCTTCTACCAATGACCGGGCAAGCCCACTATCATTTCTTTCATTCCTACCATCAATCATAAACGTCCACATTCACTTTCTTCTCCTTCTCTAGATCAGACAAGTCACGTGTTAACTTATAAGAAACCCAAACAGTTTCTTAATCAAGCTAAGGTAAAAACTCCTAAGAGCTCCAAATCTCCTAACAACTCACATGATCTTAAGGTTAAAAATCAAGAACGATTCAAGAATGCACACCAACGTAACCATCAAGTATGACACAAAGTGTAGAAAGCTATGGATAGGGAACTCAATCTCCCACATGAACAATCCTTGTTTCAGGATAGATCACAATCATTTGTTGAGTATGAGATCACCTCGATCATTGAGATTGGAGAAAACATGACTCTTGATAAACAATCACGCTTAGTCTCCCTTATCAAAGAAATTGCAGACATTGTTGTTGGATCTTACCACATGGAGTGAATTTGTTAGTCCTAACCTCCTAAAACCATCAAAAATCTAAAAATCAAAGCAATTCAAAAATACAAAAACATGAGAAAACACAACAAAAATCAAAGGTACAAAGATCAAACATTGCAATCAGGTATTGCGTACACATGGATGTTTCTTTCTTCCCTTCCTTGTTATTCTTCTGAAATTCTTCCTTCCATTTTCATCCCTTCGGTGATATTTTGGTTAGCCTTTTCGCACACATTTTGCGACATTTATCTCTATGGTATCTGTTTGAACTTGGTCTTTTATCACATTGGTAAATTAAAGAATGATTGACCTCTTAGATATCCTATCACATTCATCATCTAATAATTTTTTTGTGAAGAACTTTTGGACATACTTGTTGACACTAGACAATGTCTTCATCACATCCACTTCCACCTCCTTCTATCAAGCCATATGTGGTTTTTAACCCTTGTCAAACAAGAGAGCTGAAATAAGTTTTCGAAAGCAAAAGAATCAAAATCAATCAAAAAAATCAAAATCTAAAAGCTAAAAGCAAAAGAAAATTGATATATAACTCTCTCTTGGGTATTTTCAATCATCTATCAGGGCTATGGACGATCGACTGATCGGTAGAGAGCAATGTTGCGATTAGAATCAAATACATCTCCGTCGGGCTATGGACGCATGGCTAGTAGCTGAGCAATGTACGGATATCCTTCCACCCTTCATTCATAAATCACCTATCACCTATCAAAATAAATCATTCCTACACATTGGCTAGGGTGTCTTCACTTGTTTTGTATTAAATCTTCCCTTCAAGAGGTAATTAAATTCCACGTGCACACACTAGATCTCTATGAGTGGGCAGGATTAGTATGTTACCAAGTGTCTTTTTTTGGACCTTGTTTAGACTCTTGCCATAGTCCTTATCTCGTCTCACAATTTGTGCCTTTGGCTAATCGATTTTTTTCATTATGAGGCTTTTAAGCTACATTCATATCGTTCACATCATTCTTCTACTTCGTTAAGAACATCCATGTGTATAAGATTACCTTTTTTCCATGTTTTCAAACACCTTTGTCCCCTTTCACAAAAAAATATTCTCCTTCCTTTCTATCATGTGCTTTTAGGCCAACTTATGTTGGGGGCATCCTTGCTTCTTCTCAACACTTCATTGGTTTACGTTCATCATCATGTTGAACCTATCCATAATGGCCTTGGGTCCCGCTTCTACCCGTGAAGATTTTTCCTTTGAATACTCCCACCTAATCATTGGGGCATTTTTGCATCTTCACCTTTCTTGTATGCACGTGGCCTTCTGCCCTTGTACATCCCATCTATCGCTAGGGCATCCATGCTTCCTCGTCTTCCTGTACATAGTTTTAGAAAACTTTAAAAATCACAAAAACATTCAAATATGTTAGAAAAATCAAAACATTCAAATATGTTTCAAGAAACATCAAAAACAATATAAATCATCCTACAAAATGTCACTCTTTGGTTCTCACTTGTTCATGTGCGTGACTCGCGGATCATCTTGATCTACCTCCATCAACAAAAGCTAGGTTTCTTACTTTGTCTGTACTGGGGGCACAATGAGTTGCCTGGTACTATTTCGTAGTGCACAAATCTTTTCATCGGACCCAAGTGTCCTCCATTATTCCCCTTGCATGTATCCTTGCTTGGGGCACCGTCATTAACCCTTGTCGTTAATTCGCACAGGTCGGAACTGAAGCTTGATAACAAAAACATTACATTATGTTTCTCTGTTAGGTTAGCTTGTTTACTTTCTCATATTGCATTGCATTATGTATGTTGCATGGAGTTAGGCATCTTTTACTTTCTCGTATTGCATTGCATTTTGTATGTTGCATGGAGTTAGTGCTTTTAGTAATGGACATTTGTTCGTATATGGCTTTTCATGTCATACTACACTTTTGTTCATTCTTTTTAATAAGGACCGATGATGAAGATCTCTAGTAATATGATGACAAATAAAGTTGTTTAAAAGGCACTGGATGGATGTTAGCTCATTCCCTCTTCCTCATACTCCTTTTTCTTCTATATCCCCTTTCTTCTTCACACTATTCTTTCTTTTGTTCTCTTTTTGTCATCTTTTCAATCGTCAATTGAGTTCTTCTATCACCCCATCGACAATCGAGGGCATCCTTCATTCTACTCATTTTTCTTCTATCCCTTCAAAATTTCTACTTGTTTATGCTTTGTCTACTTTCTTTAAAGTGACGTCTCTTACGCCACCTCAAAGAGGGGAAAATGTAGACACCTAAAATATGCTTACACTTAGCATTTCATCCAATTCAACCAATTGACGACACTTCGTTAATCAACCCTTCTTCGCTCCACTCTCGGATGCCCATTTACGACACCTTCTCGGTCATATTCTTCCCATATTCAACTTATTTGGCTAATATCTCTCTTATTAGCTAAACATTCCTCCTTTCGACCATTCAAAACCTCCATAGTTCTCTCTAGACCACTTCTATTGGCTTCGTAGGCTATCACACAATTGGTTATCCAGAGCCCTCCCAAATCTCAATGAGTCTCGAATCACTTGCTAATCAAGTTTAACTAGCCTAAACCTAGCTTAACTAAGCCTAAAGCATGTTTATCCTAATCTAATCTAAAAGTGCTTTTTGAGCTTTAGTCCCACATGCACCCAAAGTTCAAACTCTTCCATTTGGAAAACTATAAATAGAAGGGTCACCCCTCCCTCTCAACCTTACAACTTCACTCATAAGTCCTTCTCTCTCACATTTGGAGATATTGGCATTAGACCTCATTTGCATTAGCCAAGCTAATAGGCATTTGATCTTGGCTATCCTCCATTATTGAAGCTCCTCCATCTTGCATCCATAACTTTATAGTAGGTTAGTAGGAGGGTATCTAACTTGGCCTCAGCCATCTTAGAGAGACCTCTTCACCTCCATTGAAGCAAACAACAAATCTAATTTGATTGCTCATAGGTTTAACTAGGTTCAATTTATGTTTTAAGTAATCATAGAGTAGTTAGAGATAAAATGATAGTGTTTTAGTTTAATTCATTATTGTAGAAATTATCTTGTTTAGCACTCATCTTGATGTTTATGATAGGTTTAGTTAGATCATGGAGCTACTTAGTTAGTTTCTTGTTTATTAACATAGCTAATCTTCTCATGCATACAATCAAGGCGAGTTTGATAATTAGCTTCACTATTATTTCAACCATATTCTCATGAAAATATCTTAAAAGAATGTTGGCAAACTCGACCCTAATGTCATTATAAGCATTACACTCCAACATGAAATGTTTCTCTATATAGCCAAGACGATCTATTGTTTCTAACTATTCGGACTTTTAAACCTAGCGATTTGTAGAAAAACTATTATATTTGGTTTCCTAATCCAAAGAGGGATCTACATTGCTTTTTCAATAAGTGATTTTGTTGGGTATAGAAAATATTATTATATGATATTAATTTCGACATTTAAGATCTATCAAGCTAGAGATATAGATATTTTGGAATATTAGTTTAATTTTTATGACATTTTATTCATGTTAATTTAATTTAATATTTAAGATAAAGTTTCATTTTATTTTATTATTTTTAAAATAATAATCATTAAATAAGGGATTCACTTAGTATACTTAATATTTTGTTAGTCGAGGGAAAGTCAAAAGAAGTTTAGGATATGCATGTGGTTAAACTAGATTTTGACAACAAAATTGGAGCTATTGCAACTTACGGAAGACATGGTCATCCTCAAGAGCCATTGAGATTATTTCATCAAATGCAACAAACATATATTCAACTCGATTAACTCACCTTTTCTAGCATCCTCACGGGTTGTGGCAATATAAGAGCTTTCAAGCAAGGTATGAAACTATTTCACCAAATGCAATGAACAAACATTTATCGAGGCATAATACGAAGTGTATTTTTGAAAGATTTTGTAGTTGTAGTCTATTCTTCACTCCTCCCCATCACACGAACTTCAAATATTTTTAACTAACACACATTTTACTACAAATTACAACTCCAACAAACTTAACATTATCCTCTTTAATATAATTTACAAGTCATGTACAATTACTAGTATATCTCTTTTGTTTAAGATTGGATTCAACCCCCACCCTAATAGTCTAACCATGGGAGTCGAACACTTTTAATTTCACCCAATTGTATCCCAAAAATTCACACAATGTTCTCAATTTTAATTTTTTAATCAAAATTGAAGTGTCTCACAAACAAATGAAGCTAAACATTTTATATATATATACGGAAGAAAACTTTTAAAGATCGATTAGAATCTCTTTAAAAAACAGCCCATGCAGTCAACGTCGTCGTGACATTCATTTAATTGGCCGTCAGTTACAATAAATTAACATCCGTCATTTGCAAATTGCAGACAAGACGTTAGCCGCGTGCCTTTCAGTTAATAGACGTTAGGCTGCAGTCTGCTGTTTTTTCTTTTGTTCTTTTCCCCCGTCAAATTGATTGACAGCGATTCTTTGACCATTTATGAAACACTGATTTTTTAATTTCAAATTTGAAATTTGACGATAAGGTGGTAATAGTTAAATTTGAAATTAGACCATAAGGTGGTACAAGTTAAATTTGAAGTGCACGTATGCCCGTCAAACATTATTAGTTTGCCATTTTTAGCAAGTGCAAACAAAACAAGAGCGGGTGTTTTTAAAGAGATTCTAATCGATCTTTAAAAAGTTTTCTTCCGTATGAATATCAAAAATGTTTAGCTTCGTTTGTTCGTTAGACACTTCAATTTTGATTAAGAAAATTAAAATTGAGGTTTTTACTTTTAGATAATTTCATAAATATTAGTTCTTACCTTTAAATAATTCATTTTAAGAAATTCAAAATATCTCCTATGTAAATAATATGTTTTAAATTTGTTAGACAATGTTTAAATTATTTGTTTCGAGATATTTGACCTTTAGCTAATAGAATTGTTGTTTCTCATTTTATTTTTCCTTGTATTTTTGGAGATGCATTTAGCACTTCTTTTATGAATTTGATTCATGTAATATCTTCTTTTGCCTAATTAGCCATTCTTAGTCTCTTGTGGACATTAATATCTAAATTAAACTAAATTAAATTTTTATCATAATCATACATAGCTTAGTTATTTATTATAATTTTATACAATAATAAGTGAGGGTAAGTATGAAAAGCACATGCCAAGTGAGATGATGATAATAATAATAATTGGTTTTATAATCCACGATGTCGAGCGGTTTATTTTGGATTTGTAGGCAATTTATAGCATATGGGACTACCTTATACTCTCAATGTATGAGGCATTGAATTGTGCTTCAAATACATGGTGTACATATCCTACCCTTTGTAGGATTCAAACTTCTAACTTCTCTTTCAAAAACCACGTTCTATAGAAGGCACTAGAATAAAAGTCTCATATGTATTTTATTTTGAAAAAATCTCAAAACAAATAAACCCCATAATTAATATCACAAAGAACATAGCCTCCCAGCTTTTCCACTCAAGCATAACATTTGTCATACATTTCTTCTACCCCGAGAAATTCATCTTCTCATTTTGTCTTAGAATATAGTTTTAATGTAGATATCCGTGCCTAAAATATACACATGAAATGCCATAGAAAAGTTCAACAATATGATTGTTATACTAGGTTTAGAGTTAAGGATTTAGCATGACAATCCATCAATGCGTGCTTGAAATACTTATCTAGAGTGAAAGATTTGTAATTGGGAAAAAAAAATTTATCACTTTGTATGTAAAGACACACTTTAGATCTTTAACTTTAATTGTATATAAGTTATAACACCATTTTGGTGTATATATATAATTTCAACACCTAATGTAATCATAGGGAAGCAAACACAAGTTCCTCTTAAAATGGCATAGTCTTAACAATACATAAGTCCCAAGTTCTAACTTTAGAAAGGCGACTATAGACATTGTCAATGTGGAAAGAAAAGGGCGACTACATTATCACAAGCAAAAACTATTCACTCATTACGAAATAGCTTTTCTAATCTCTTTTCAACTCTACTCAAGGATAATGAAAGTGACATACATTGCAATATGGTAACTAAAGAATGATATTTGTGAGCTTTGCTTTCAATGTATCTTATGCATGTAAAATATATGTCAAATTTATGTGATGTTAAGTATGGGCTCTAATATATAATCTAACATATTGTGTAACATATATTTTTGGATTTAGTCATGTGTGATTATATAATCTAGAATTAGTCCCTAAATTTGCTTGTGAATGGCCAATATGCACCATTGCTTATAGGGCTATTGGCACCTCCTATATAGAATTCCTTATTACAAATAAGTGTGCGAGGCCAAAGTAATATACCTATTAATGTGGGTGCCTATCGATCATTTACAAGAACCTTTAGGTGTCGAGTCTAGTTCATAGCTATAGAAATAAAAATAATGTGGGGTTCTTATATACTAATTATTAATTTAATTTAGATACCAATGTCCACTAGAGGCCAAAAATGACCAATGGAATCAAGAAGATATTACATGAATCAAGTACATAAAATGAGTACCAAATGCGTTTTTAAAGATACATAAAGAGAAATAAAATCAATAAGAAACAAAAATTCTACTATTCAAGGTCATAGATTTTGAAACCAATAAGTTGTGTTGCCTTACAAATATGGACCATGTTGTCTAAGTATCTTATCTCTTGAGGTTCCTAAAGTATGTTATTTAGAGGCAAGCACCTTGGTAATCCCGGAAATATTTATTAGTGAAGAATTCAATTTCGGTGTTCTTTGTCAAAGTTGAAATGTATCACAAATAAACACGACTAAATATTTTTGGTCCTCATCCTTGATGAAGATCATTAGGGATCCATGGGAATCTCTAAAAAGATAATGGTATCTTCCATGAATTTCATAGTCGATAGGGTACTTAAATATAAAATGTTCTTCACTTTCAAGTTTTAGAGAACACAACTTCCTTATACACTCATCCCATGGGTGGAATAATCAAATTCCATCCAGAGTTAAAGAGAGCAAACACGAAACTCAATTAAAAGGATACTTAAGTATAATGGAAACATCTTTTTCATGTACTTAGGAATTTGATTTCGATCCTCATGAAAGAACAAAGAAAATTGTAAATAATGTATAAGTTTTTGTTTCAAAGGTTATTTTGGATAAAAATACGTAACTTTCGTGATACGATTTATGTATCACTTCACAAATACCTTTTCGCAACATGTTTAGTGAGTTGAGCAATATTAATACAAAACTTGAGTGGAGGGATTCTTCCTAAATTGATATCCAATATTTGAAGGAGAGCCATAAATTTTGCATACTAACAAGATTCACAAACTTGTATGGAAAGTTTTAAAGTGTCAAATATGGATACCTATTCTAATCAAAGAAAGAATTTACTATGCATCAAAGCATATGCAACATTGATGACATGGAAAATATAAGAGATAAATACTGTGCACACCTTGAAATTTCCTAGAATAATCGAGTGAGGAACCATTATTTTGGCTTGAATATTTTTTTCCTTTAATGAAAGTAATTTAAGAAAAAGAAGTTCACAATGTAACTAATCCTTGCCTAATTAATGAAGAACCAACAATTGTATTACAAATCAAAATGATTGGAGGATAAGAAAATAATCTTTACCCCGCCTATGCATTAAGTAATGTAAATTGACTCAATTTTTAAAAATACAAAACATTTGAGCACATAATTTAGTATATATAAATATATCGGACAAAATATGTATGTATGTATGTATGTATGTACATGTATACATACATACATACATACATACATACATACATGTGTGTGTGTGTGTGTGTGTGTGTGTGTGTGTAATTGAATTATAATGTGAATATTCAAAGTTTATTCTAATTAAGCATTAAACAATTTTCTAAAGATGAAATACGAGTATATTATAGTAAATGAACAAGAAACATTCAAATCCTAAATCATGTCCAAGTTATAACTATAAATTGTGATAGGATAGATACAAGTTAGAGTTATAAGATATTCATCTTAGTACAAGATCAAATGATATGATAGTACAATGATACTAAGTGAAGAAGCCCATGAAAATTTCACAGAGTTGCTTTGTAAAATTTTAGAATCTAAAACTAAGTACGGAGACGAAGTCGATAGGACATTTTTTCTAGATGGATGGTTCTATCCTCCACCACTTAGTTCTTGCTAAATTTTTTGTGTTGGTTTACTTGTGTCTATAAACCTAATTTTTGGTTTCATATCTTCATGATGAATGTGTGATATCAAGATATGGCTTCTTCTTCTTATTTTCATGGGGACCTATAAAGGGGTTAAATCAATTGGGTTTAGTGGCCCTTTCCATGCCTACATAAAAATACTATAAATAGGCATCAAACATCGTAGTTACCCACCCGATGCACATGTCAAAGATGTACATTACATTGTGTTTGGAAATGAAGACCATGTTAGGACTTTTGACACTCAACAATGACCTTTAGTGTGTGAGATTTAGATTTGTAGATTGGTCTAGAGTATCCATGTGTTATGTATGTAAACTTATATATGGTTAAATATAATTGAGATACTAATATAAAGAACTAAGTGCTTTTTGTAATCTCTTAGGTAGCCCAAATATGTGAGGTGTGATGCCCTTAGAATGGGTTAGATGAATATGCTTCTATAAATGATTTTTGTGATAATATTTCATGGTGAAATTATACATGATGGGCTAGGATAAGTTGTGCATTTGAAAATGTGATTGTTAGAGTTTTGGAGGACGAAGTCATCAACTTGGGAAAAATTCAGCTAGACGACTTTTTCTGGGATGGCCAAATTTGCCCAGTGTAGTACACAATGTAAATTTTCAATTAAATATGGTTAACAAGTGTTTGATGAATTTTTCTTTTGTTTGAGAATAATATTTTAACTAGTCAATGCCAAATAACAAACATGACCTTGTGGATGACAATGTTTATTAATCAAGGCATGTAATAATTAGTTAATTTTTGCATAACCATTCATGTGCCGAGATAAATTCCAAGGATTAATTTCCAAATTTTTATAAGTACAGATTTAGGTATCTACATTTTCCCCATTTTAATCTAGTAATTGAAAAATTCTTGATTAAAATATAAATAAAACACAAACCTCCGGAAGGACAAGGTCCACACGAGACCATAATATGTGTTCCTCTCTCCTTTGTGTGTAGATGTATATGTGAACTCCGCATGCCACGGGCATAAAAAGTGTAATAAACTCCAACCAAGTTTCTAATGAAAATTTAGTAAATAACAAGAAGTGAAAAACTAATAACATGAAACATGTACACTTATTTTCCCGTGGTGGTGAATGTAATTGAAGAGTGATGTGCACATAAATATAAATAATATGATATAAATTAGGAATGTTATGAGAATCCATAAAACTATCCATAATAGTTGGGACTATTGATTGGATCCCTTAAACCATCTATAGTAATAGGGCATGTTAAATGAATCCATCTACAATAATTGGGATTGTTGAATGAAGCAATTTAAAACATATGATGTAATAGTCATGTAGATGGCATGATATAATGGACAATTAGATATCATGATGTTGTAAATGTGTGTACATCATAATATGGTGTCATCTTCATCATTATATCTGATATTGAAATGAAATGTATTAGAAAAACCATATAGCATGTCCCCTTTTAAGAAAAGGCATGTTGTAGATGATAAATTTGCTCAAAAGAGAATCTATTAGTTGTGTAAAAGTAGAGTAAGAACATGACCAATGATATAAACCAAAATTAGTGTATTAACTAACATAGTAAAGTGTGTATATGTGTAAGATAAGAGTAATTGTTAGCACAAGTACGCTTTGTAACATTTGTGAGATAAAGTAAAGTAACATCCAACAATGTGTATGATCATCACCGTGACATGCCATGATATTTGTAAGATAAAATCAATGTAATATTTATCATGTATGTATCATAAAATTAATTAAATATATCATGAGAGTGTTTTAGAATTATTTAACAAGATAACATAGAAATGATTAGATAATGTACAAAAAGAAATAAGCCCACATAATATGCCCCCTTTTGAGATAAGGGATGTTGCAAAGGATAACTTAGCTCAAATAGAAAGTGTTAGTCATGCAAAACTAGATTAGGAACATGATGAATGATATAAACCAAAATTAATTTATTAACTAACATAGTAAAATATGTATATGTGTAAGATAAAAGAAATTGATAGCATGACTATTTTTATAACATTTCGAGATAAAGTAGCACAAGTATGATCTTCATTTGTGACATGCCATGAAATTCAAAAGATCAAATCGGTGTAATATTTTTAATGTATGTGTCATAAAAAGAATGAAATATATCATGAAAGTTTTTAAGAAGTATTTAGCAAGATAACATAGAAATGATTGGTTAACGTACACAAAGAATCCAATAAACCAAAATGAAATCAAAAGGAAACATGAAAATGAAATCTAAAAGCTAATCTCACAAGTGACATCTAATCAGGCCATGTATCGTATTTTCCCATTGATTTTATATATGTAGGTGCTCCAAAAGTATGATACTTCATGTGAGACAGATTCAACAACTTGTTATTATAAGGTGTGATAAGGGATTTTGGGCTTGAGAACTTGGGATGGAGATATTTTTGATTTAATGGGCATGTTAATCATGTTATCATGAGATGTTTTCTAACCTTGGGGGTTTGAGGTCTATTTATAGTATTTTCGGGATGCGATTAGTGATGGGTTATAATTAATCCATTTTGGGCATAATGGGGGATTAGGTACGGAACCATGACGAATAGTGATGGAATAGTGAAGGCACTTTGAAAGTGGGGGATAGTGGATAATTGACCTCATTATTTTATTTAGTAATGGGATACATGGAGGATAATGGAGGATTGAAAGTATTATTTTATTTGGTGGTGGGAGACATGGAGGATAGTGGAGGATTGATGTGGTAGGTGATGTGGATGGGGCGATGAGTAGGATTCATTAAGTGGTAACATTGCTTAAATTTCTAATTAACATCAATTAATTAGATGTTAGTTATTCACGGATTTCATGTGATTTAGACGGGATGAATAATTTAATTGATTGATGTGGTAGAGTAATTAGGGTATCTACATTTCCCCCTCTCTGGAAGGGTGTTGAGATACTAACACCCTTTCAAATAAAGTAGACAAAAGAGATGGATAGAAAGAGATGCCCTAGTGGTAGGGATAATAGAAATATGCATGGGCTTGGATATGTTGATCGAAGAATCACTTTAATGGATCATGTGAAGGGATCGATAGGTTGATTTTACAAGATAGATGGTTCTTGTAAATTTTTATCACTATGCCACTTCATCATATTATATGAAGGTATTTGATAGAGTGATTTCACAAGGTGCTACCCCTAGTTGCATGATTAGTGGGATGGTTGAGTGAGGAAAAGATTCTTCGAAAGAAAACAACCGAACAAAAATCATTTGAGAGCATAAATTGATTGATGAAGGATATATTGATGGTCTCCTCAACCAAAAATTGATGAAGTTATAGAGGGTGTATATGATGATGCCCTCTTGAGAGGGATAGCGTGGATAAAAGATATGACGGGACTCCCAAAAATAAGATAAAAAGGAAAAGATGAGGAATGGAGGTTGGAGTGGTAATGGATATAATGATGATGTAGTGAAGGATAAGGATGGATGTGCATACAAAGTGAGGGTGAGGAGAAAATACTTAGTCAATGAAGAATAAAATGGATTGGTGATGAAAGGGTGAGGTGTGCAAACAAGAGGGAGATTGTGACAATTGGCCTTGATGTTAGATGATAAAAAAATTAGGATGAAGAAATTGGATAAGCGATTGTGGTGATGTATTGAGGGATAAATATAAAAGGTGTATACGATAAGGGTGAGGTGAATATACTTGGTTGATGAAGAAGAAAACTTGTGCGAATATTAAATAGGCAATGTGAGGGAACAAATAGTGAGGTGTTGAAGAGTGACCTTAATGTTAGGTGAGAAAAAGATGAAGATGAAATTTTGGAGAAAATAAATAAATGCGGAGGAAAATAAATCCCCAAATTAAAAAAAAAACATTGAGATGCAAGGAAGGTGGATGTCAATGTGGTGTGTAGGTGAGAATGGAACAAACCGCATGGAGATGCATGTGCATGGAGGTATGGGTTGATGTTTGATGTAAGCGTGAAGGGAAGAAGGACCAATAGTTTTACCTACCATTTCTAACTTTGAAGGCTCACCTGGATAAGTTGCCTTAGAATGCATTTGCTCACTTGATTTTACAGGACCAATAATAAATCTAAGAAATTTCTATTGTAGATACAAGACTAAGTTCTATGTCTATTAGTTCCTCAAAAAGGTTCGCACTAGTAGACTCACTTGTTTGATCATTTTTTGTGATTTTTCCAACCGATAGCTCCCGAATGAGGTTTTCACTATGGGATGTTGTTTTTTTATTTATCTGATTTTTTAATTTATTTTTATTAAGGAACTTGGTTTATTCCCTAATATAGGTCACTTTTTGCATTTTGATTTAAAAATCCATCTTATAATCCTCGTTGAAATTTCATTTTGGAATCCAATGAATTCAGCTTATGAATTCGCTATTCGGAAGGAGTCAATAGGTATGTGATCTTATTGGTCCCTCTTAATAGGGTTAATGAATGGATAGTTAATTTAGATAATTAGGATCAAAGTTTCATGAAAGAGGATTTTGGCAATAAGGTCCTCATACAAAATACAAGGGGACCCTAGTTCAATGTTAGAAGAAGACTATTCACTATTAGAAGCATTATCATCAATACCATCATGTAGATTACCACATGATTTGTAACCTAAACCATAATAGTTGGGTTTATTAGGGATTGAGATAGGTTCTAACACACTTTTCTCTTTGGTGCCTAGTCTTTTACCTATATATTCCATATCTATAAGCATTATATTATGGATAAGATATTCAACCGATTTGTAACATGATGTGAAACTATAATTATGTAATCAAGATCCCAAGGATATTTGTATGTTCTCATCTATAAGAAGTACACTTCTAATAAAATTAGAGCTACTAAATCGATAGGGAATTTCTTTATTCGATTGCACATGTTAATTATTTCATGACTATAAAGGAGATAGTGCAAGGTTAGTGACATTAAAGGAAATATATATTTCATATTCTCAAATGCCTTTGTTAACAATTTTGACGTGAGTGTTAGGTTTATTTTGTAGGTGAAAGGAAGTTCATATGGGTGGATATGGGATAATGGTGCTTCGATACCTCCAATTCAAAGGTGTTGGCATCTTCGTGAGTGAACAAGAGTTAACTTTTTTATGCTTTACTTGTAACACGTTGGAATATGGGAAGAGATTTAGATTGTCTACTACAAGGTGACTTCCTTCCCTCTTGCATGAATTTAATGCATTGATAATAATTGGATGGTATGATCCGCATAACATGAATACATGGGTGGATAAGGAGTAGGTTAAAAGGGAAATCAAGATCGATAACATGGAATAGGGTTTGGTGGGTAACAAGCCAAACTAAAAGTGGCGGGAGATATTTCATGTGGATTACCTTTCTGTATTTTCATATGCCTTGATGGTTATAATATAGGATGTCACTAATTCTTCAAAATGCACCAAATGCTTGGCAAGCTTTAAGCTACATATATTTAAAACCAAACCATCATCTATAAATACACTTTTAATTTTGGAGTTAGCAATAACAACTTTAATGTATAATGAGGAATTGTATGATGGATTAGAGTTTGGGATGTCATTTTGGTCAAGGTGATTTTTGGCTTGGGAATAAATGACCAATCAAGTCTTGAAATCACAAGGATTAATTTCATTCGCGACTCAAGAATATTACAAGATGATGTAGTATATCCTTATAAAAATAGAGGTTTTGAGGAGGTACAAGATAGATATTTTGTGGGAGTTTTCTTGATTTATTTGATAAGATCATATTGACCTTCGAGGTAGGTAGTGGAGTTGGTTTAATATTGATTTGGCTTTGCCAACTTGTGCTTTGGAACAATCAGGAGTTTTTATTTGAATGGTGGAA